>OX381716.1:23931739-24335937 GCA_947462335.1 Harmothoe impar
GAGAAACGGCCACGAAGTTCTGTCTCTCCGCCTCCTCTCTCTGTTGCACGGCTACGAATTCCTTCTCCATGGCCGCATCGATCATAGATCGAGAAACGGCCACGAAGTTCACTCCGTGAGCCATTTTGTCGAACTGACTTCCTAGCCGCCTGAGAGATGCTGACGTCACACTATTTTCGACGACGCTATGACGCGCACGAGGTAGACAGACGACGTCGTTTCACTTCCTTATTTGGAGTTTGGGATCTTTTGACACCGAAGTCATACTGTACGGTCGCGATAAAGCAACTAGTGTTGAAAAGCGTGCCGGTCTTTTATAAGCGCCGGAGTATAAGAGCCTCCAAATGTTTTTTCTCAAGCACTAAAATCGCGACTTTGAATAAGCGCCAGCGCCTGGCTTGTATATAGCTCCTGAGTAAGAACTTCACCGAATTGAAAAGCCCTCCCTCAGAGCTCTTAATCGCGACAGTACGGTACAAATCTGATGTCAACCCGCGCCAAAAACAAAAAGGGTGTTCCGGTCACACGTACCTACGACGAGCGACCTTCAGCTATCACCACGTGAAGAGTGGGAAATAAATTTTGTACGGCAAGAAAACTGAAAACTGATAACGATTCCATTAGATAAGTATTTGGTTCCAATCTATGGCGAGATATTTCCACCAAAGCGATTGATTTATATGTCTGTAAGGTTCAGCTCTCCAACACTCTCCAATGTCCGCCGGTGCACGACGGTCGCCGCCCATCATTAGTCACAACTAAACTTCTGCTGGAGAGTGAAAGTTACGTTGAGTCTTGAGGTGCGCAGAGATACTATCTGCCGCAGCCTGATTAAAGTAAAGGAAAAAAAAGGCTAGAGTTTATCATGGACGCGTCTCAGTTTTAGTCAAGCCGTAAAGTGAAGAACCAGAGCTTGTACATATTCCCACGTGAGGGGTGACCCCGCGGGGCGTTCAGTTAGTACTGAGTCTATACTCAAGGTCAAGTTCCACTCTCTAAACAGAGCTTTAGCGACTCCGTCATATAGACTAGACTGCGCGCGCGATTTTTTTTTTTGCTGAAGCAGCTAATCGATGGAAGAGTAGAGAACAGGTGCTCGACCAAAAATCTGCTTCAGAGGCTTGTTATCAGGTATTAACAGTTAAATCAAAATATTTCAAAACATCCAGAAAAGCAGAATAACATGTCCTACGGGCTACAGCCGGGCACTGACGAGCAGACGGCGCTGACGTCATTTCAATCAGGTCACAGGGCTCTTTAGACACCTTTTCTGTAAGACCCGTCTCATACCTTAGTATATAATACCGTAAACACCGGTGATTAGTATATGATCACATTGGCAGTCGCGGATCCACGAAGAGGCTGAATAAGGCTCGAGCGGACCCGCCGCTTGCAATGTGACATAATCTTACCATGCGCTTTGTTTTGTTTTTGTTTCTATTTACAACAGCAAACATTTCAAACAACCTATTGTTTTTTTTTAAAATGATGAAAAATCAGCCCAAAAAAAAAAAAAAAGTAAACATTTTAGAGCTAAATTTGTGGAGGATAGCCGGACATGCTGATGTCACTAGACCCCTAAATTCGATATGGTGACATGGGCATTTTCTTAAAATTCGATACGACGACACGGGCACGGACATCTAAGTGACATGGGACATGTGGCATTTCTTGAGTCCCACATGTGCCATGGACCATAGTGACATGAGGAAAAAAAAAATGTTCAAAGAGTGCATCAGAAAAGTGCCATTTCAAGCCTAAACATTTCGCCAAATTTTTTTTTCTCTTGGATGGTACTCGGCTTTGCAGTGTCTGGGTCCTTAAAAATGTACCAGAATGCTCAAATTCGGGTTCTAAATATTTTCAAAAAACGTTTTCTCCCTTAGTGACGTGTGACATGGGCATTTCTTAAATTCGACATACGGCTGCATGGGGAGGACCCACCCGTCAAGGGCCCCATGATGACTCATACCCGCCGCGTTCAAACTAGCGTGGTGGTTATAGGTAGACCTTCTTTCAGTATCCACGTGACCAGATCCATCGCCGTCTCTTGAGCAACAGTAACCGAGGTAACTAGGGTTATTGTTATCCGGGCCGTAAGACGACAGTCTAAGACGGTGTGTAGTCGCGTTTTGCTCTCCCTAATACTCTAATTCAAGTCGAGTTACCGCTAACCCCTACAAAAAGAGGGTCATTTGTGTAATTCAAAAGTCGTTCCTTTGTTAGCAATGAGGGGGTCGTTCTATTCATTGATTTTTTTTTTTGTTTTTTTTTTTTTCTTTTTTTTTTTGTTTACAACAACAAGTCAAAGTACAGTCAATCAACCGAGATCCTTTCTACTCCGTGGGGGTGTAGAAGGATCTCCCCCCTGAGGTTACAAAGTCACCTCTTTATTTAAAGGGTTACGGGTCGCAAAGTCGCTTTCGCTTTCGCTTACAAGTCACAAAGTCGCATGAAATATTCAAGTCAAAAAGTCAAATTCATCAACTATCAGCACAGTCGTTTGAAAAGCATCAAGTCACCGAAAAACTCCTCTACAGTCACCTCCGACTCGCCTCCTCCCTACCCCCCTAAAGGGGGGTAGAGAGGAAGCGATTCCCTAGAGATCAGATAATTTTTTTTTTTTTTTTTTTCCCGAGCAGACCCCAAAAGCCCCCCCTCCCCCCCAAGTGCCCGCCCACCCCATAAATAGTGCCCCCCTCCCCCCCCCCTCCCCTCCCCATGCATCTTAAAGTGCCCCCCTCCCCCCCTCCCCTCCCCTCGCCCCTTATAGAAGCCTCCCATTAGCTAGTCCAAGTCATGTGACCAAAAGGGAAGCGTAGTCTGTCTATTGTCTATATTATGCAAATGAGGAAGGGGGTCAGGTCACGTGACCAAGGGGGTGTGGCCTATTTTCTAAATAAAGAGCGCTTCCGGTCACGTGACCAAGAGGGTGTGGTCCTATTATGCAAATGAGGGGGTCACGTGATCCATGATTATGCAAATGAGGGAGTCACCTGACCAAATGGAAGCCACTGATTGGCTGGTGATCAAAGGGGCGTAGTCTACTATGCAAATGAGGGGGTCACGTGATCAAGGGGGCGTGGTCTATTATGCAAATGAGGGGGTCACGTGGGGGTCACGTGACCAAATGGCGGCCCTGATTGGCTGGTGATCAAGGGGGCGTGGCCTATTACGTAATTATGCAAATGAGGGGGCGTGGCCTATTACGTAATTATGCAAATGAGGGGGTCACGTGACCAAATGGAGGCCTCTGATTGGCTGCATGTCGATTGAGTAATAAACAGTACTTAACTATAGTCCCGTTCCGATACATACTATACTACTACTATTGAAATAAAGTGCAACCAATCAGGAAATCACTAGCCAGTGTGTGGATGTGCTAGTCTAGCTATGTCCATTCTAGACAAGAGACACGGGTCTAGTTATGTCCATTCTATAAAAAAGCCACGGCCACATGCTGCTAAATTGAAGATGGGCTAGGTCAGGCAGCCACCATTATTGAATAAGGTATGCAAAGTATACATTTAAGGGAGTGGTCATTTTTGAACAACGGGGGGGGGGGGCGGGCTGGCACTTCAGGGAAATGTCCATATGGAGGTCGTTTCCTTCTATTCTCCTGTACTACTTCTGTCAGCCGACACTTCAGTGTAATGTAATAGGGCCTACACAGGGCTGTAAAACTGGATATGCTGCTGATTCTTGTGAATAGTATACAGAAGTAGTCCTACCAGTACGAGCTATGTACAACCAATTAAAAAAAACACTAGCCAACCAACCAGAGGCCACATATCAGTGCTATTATCAGGACCCATACCGTTGGTACATGGCGCTGCTGCAGGACTAGGTGTGTGTTTGAGGGGGTTGAGATGGCTTCTGCAGTAGGTGTGAGTACAGGCCCCTCCTGGGCACGCCTGGAGGTTGTAAAAGGAGCGTTTTCATTGGTGGAGGGCTCTCTGTCTGACTCCTACAGCTCCCGCCTCATTGCCTTCATTTAATGAAGTGGTTTCCTCCAGTGTGAAGCCTTTAAGGCCTGCATAGGGCTTTAAAGCATTGTCCCCATTTCTTGTCAGGAGACATGAATGCAACCCTAGAGAGTAACTCACCAAGGCTGCATTCATGTACCATGCCAATCCTCTGGAGTCCCTATAAGATAGGCATGACGCATGAATCCAGTCCTTGTAAGTAACTTGCCAGAGCTGCATTCATGCACTGGGCCGACCAAGGACATAATGTGTTAAAACACTTTGCGGCCCTTAGTGGGTTTCCTCCAGTGCTAAGGGGTTTGGTGAAGCATTGAGGAGGGGCTCTGTGGGGAGACACTGGAGAAGTGGGAGTGAAGCAGCAATTGTAACGCGTCGGGCGGTAACAGCCTCAGTGTACTACAAACCTCCTTCAATCAACGCCACCGCTTCTAGTGCTAGAATCTCCACCCCTGGGGATACACAGGGAGAGGGGGGGGGGGCACTGAGGTATGTTTTGGATAACAACTGCCGCACCTCTCTCAAGAGCGGTAGCGGTGGGTTGACAGAAAGAATGAAACATAGGGGCGGTCAGCCCTTCTTGAAATGGAAAGAAGTCAGGGTGATTCCCCCCCCCCCGCCCTAATGAGTAGCTGCCTTAATGCAGGTTTCCTGTGTTTAAATAGATATATTGGAGCACAAACATGTTTCTGATTGTTATTTAGGTGCTAATTAGTAAGTTTGCCATTGTTATGTCTGGCAACTGATGCTCAAAGCAGGGGGCCTTAGATATAATTTGACCTGTCTGAGGGGCGGTCACTCTAATAATCTCTTTCAGTATGAAAAAAGAGGGGCGGTTAATGACCTCCTCAGCTCCTCCCAGCGAGAGGAGTAGGGGCGGTAGCGCGGCAGTTGCAACCCATCAACATAGAGCCGGGGGATACACATATCAATACATCTCAGCCACTCCTATACTACCCTGTATAAGCAGATAACCTCTAACTGCATCTTAACCCATCTTTCAGCTAGAGCTGTATATATACTACTACCAGAGATGGGCAGGCGAGCTTGAACCGGACATGCGCCATCGACGTCGGCTAGGAGAAGAATCTACTTCCGTTTCCACTTGACCAGACAGAGAAGAGCCCTGAATAGAAGCCTGACCCCACCTACCCTCCCATCCACTCCCATCTACATCCTCTCTGCCCAACTACAGCCAGTCTCATCGGCAGATACTGGCGAGAGAGAAAAAAGAGCGGTATTTCATGGCCAGACTTGCATTGATTGGCGTAGTAATAGTGATTACCGCTGTGGCCAGGGGCCGCTAGTGTCGTCAGGCTCGGGGCTTTGACTGCGGCTGCGCAGAGAGCCAACCCACGTGGTGTGGCCTTTACTGTGGGATTGGATTTAGTGGGGAGCTGCAGGGATTGGACATTGAGAGGGGTGTGGGGGAGTGCTTTGCTGCTCTCACCCTGCCTGCCACCCTATACCTCCCTACCCATCACACAATGCTGAGGGCTGTATGTATAGGAGGAGGTGGGGGAAAAGGCAACTGAAGCCAGGTTTGTAGTCCCACTGTACATATTGGATGTAGGAGCTTGGTAATCCTTAAGGGCAGCATAATGATTTAATGTGCTCTGCCCTATATCGTATTGATGCATCAATTCAGCCGGCGAGAGTATTTGCTCACGCTGCATTCATATACATAAGGCCCAACCTTCAGGAGTGTACCACCCCTGTAGGGTTGGTATGATACTTGAATGGAGCACTGGCTAGACTACAAAGCACTATGCGGTCCTTGAAGGGTCGGATACACAGTGTAGGGAGGGAGGGACATCCCTTAAGTAGAAATTCTGACACTTTCAGAATTGGATTTGGAGAGGCTAGGGGTGTGGGTGGGGTGATCCCAATGGGTGTTAACATGGATTGAATCAACGCAGGTGCAGTGGGTGAAGTGGTAGCCACCTCCGGTGGGCTGAAGTGAACCAAATGGATTCAACAACATCGCCTATATGAATCTAATTTCAACTTTTAACCCAACAAAGTGATATCATATTAAATTAAAAGAGAATAAAGAATGAATCGTCCGTTTTATATGAAAATAAGATTTAATGGATATTAAGAGAACTTTCGGGGGAGGCTAGTACTGAACAATGCGGTTTAACTTTCTCTGACAAATTGAATTTGTAACAAGAAGATTATCGTTCAAGCTTCTTGTTCATTCAAATATAGTCATTATTATAAATTTTCCCGATGATAGAACGGACAATTCGAAATGTAATTTAAAGTCAAAGTGTATTACTGCTTTACCTTTCTCATAACCTTTCCAATTGTAAATTGGAAAATGTGGAAATACTTTTTTCCTGGCTAAAGATGATTGTAAAGTGAACATGAGGCAGTTAGTTGGCCAGCTGCTCAGAATCACTGATGGTTGTACAATGTGTTTTATAAGATCTGTGAATGACAAAGGGCACAGGTTGATGTGCAGTGCGGCCGTTGGTTTTATTGGCAACTTTAACCCTTTAAGGGCCGCATCATGCTTTCATTCATTATTCCCTTTATTACCATCATGCATCAATGCAAGAAAGATGAGTACCTCGCTATTGCTACATTTACACATCAAAACAACGCCACGATACCGATTTACCTTTGAAGATACAAAGGGCATAGCACATTAAACCAGTTTGTGGACCTTAGCTAGTTTTGAACCAGTTTTGAACGTTTCTTTTATGTAACAGTAACATGTTATATGGCCCATTAGATGCCCCATAATGTACCCTAAAATGTACTTGAAATCTGCAATTCACTCTGCCATGTGGTTGAATTCCCACTTTTCAAGTGCCTCCTATAAAATGTAGAATCAGCTAGTTGTCTCTGGAATGATAAAACAACTTCCTATTGTGCAGTGTCCCATTCCAAACCTCTTTTCTGAATGTAATGAAAAATAAATTGCTGTACCTATGTATTAGCGCATTTAAGGGCAGCCTTCAAGGTCCATGGATGTGCTTTGTAATATTGTGCTATACATCCATGAGGCCTATATAAATAATTCCCTAAAGCCAATCCTCCTATGCTACTAGGCTGAGGAGAAGGAAGCAACAGTTTTACCCTCCTATCTCCATTAATAGAACAAGCATGAACATATGGAATATACCTACAACGTTTTATGACAAACAGAGCATCTGTAATTAAGTGCCTGGCAAGGAGTGACTGCTATGTGGTTGAATCTCTGCCCGTAAATGGCTAATAAATAATGCATATACTCTGTGGGTTAATTTGGACGTATTTCTTATCGGCCTTGCTGAGACTACTTAGTCAGAATCTATTACCATGGCAATGGAGGTGACAAAGGGGTCCATAGATGATCCATCATGGCTGATGTAATGAGGATTTAAGTGGTCCTCTTCTACTTTATAAGCCATCTAGTAAGATGAGGGAGACTTGTCACAATACTATGATGTCAGATGTGTGATATCAGATTTGAACCTGATCACTAACAATTTCCTTAGATATTATTGAAGGTTGGCATTCAGAATAGTTGATGTCATTCACAAATTAGGTATGGATTATTGAAAGGAGGCAGATCAGCTAAAAATAAGTTTAAATCATCTCAAATTATATTTGGTGTATTCAATTTGGAGTAAAACTTGTCATATCTCACATTAGCGAGTGAAAGTATAATCAATGCAATTATTCTATGCCATTTGCTTGCCCAATGTGCGCTGTCAGTGACAGCAAGCATATTGATAATGCTAGTGCAGGGCCCATGAATTAACACCACCCTGAGGGGTCTGGTGTAATGGATAAAACAGTGTCTGGGGAAGGGTGTGTTTATCTAAAGCAGATATTTAAGACATTACAACTGAAGTGTGTTAGAAATAGATGAGGTGGGAGAATATAGATGCTGTATTATATGAAGAGCATAATAGAGAGGCATTTGAGTTCCCCCAGGCTGTCTTGACAGGAGGATTGCATTAGCAAGATAACAGTGTTAGTCTTCCAATAGTGTAGTGTCATAGGACTCTAAGCAGAGTCCTATGATAGGTGAATGCTGAAAGTTGAGAAATATCCACAAGATAACAAACAATGAAATTATTATGTATACTAAGGACCCATGCCCATCAGAATATTACTTTAGTTAGATATCATCACCCAATGTTTGGGATACACATGCTATTGTCACTTAGCAGAACAGTACCTTGTGTACGTTTTGTCCCACCAGTCCAGTGCTTTACATAAAGCAAAACGCTTTCTGCCTCATCAACTTGCGATAACATCGAGGGCATAAATATGCCTTATTATAGCAACACCTCATAATAATGATTGGTATAAACCCTTCACCTTAGCACTTTATGTAGTAGATAAGATACAAGAGCCTTGCTGTATGAGTCTTACAAGCTAGGGGCAGGGTAATTGTCCAAGGCCTCAGCCATGGATAATGACCATTGTCCATGTCTTTTAACACTTATGCAGCTAGTCACATGTACAATGTCTGACTCACACCCACAGTAGGAGAGTGTGCTCAGTGGCCTGCATCAACATACAACCCTGTATGTAAAATACAGTCAGGCCATTTCTTTCAGTTCTCTCAGTCAACTGTGGTGTAAAATAAGAAAGAGGGCATATGCCGCATCAATGGTGTATCCCTATCAATAAACACCACAGTAATACAACAAGAATATGGCCTTTCTACCCTTCACCTAACATTAACAAGAAGGACTCATGCCTGACTAGCCGAACACCATACGACAACAAGGGTTTATTCCCCACCAAGCCCCTACCCTTATACTCCCTCAAATATGACCTGTATGCCAATGCTTACAATATGATAGGGTGGTCTGACCCCTTGGTACAGAGATAACCCCTACAAGGTCTCCTGACAGGAGCGGTAAGGGGCTTATTGAAGGCCAGGTTAGGCAATATAGATAAGGCAGTCAAGGGCATAATCAGATGGGACAGGCCTCTCCTGATAAGACATCAAAAAGGGCCTCTAATGGAAGAGCAGTTCCCCTGGCACCGCTAAGGAACCTGGCGTTTTTATATTATGTTTTTTTTTCCTTATCTAGTCTGGCTATGCAGGAGTATGGACAGGTGTTTTTGAGAATATGGTACCAACGTACGCCAATGGATACACGCTACAGGCTATTGAATAGAGAGATGCATAGTAAAAGGCATTATATCTATTCTGGTGACATTAAGATTTCCCCTGCTCAAATAGTGCTGCATATTGCTGATATAGACGTGCAGATTTACAGTACTGAATATTTAGCTTTCTCCAGATAAATGTGGATGTATGCCTTAAACAAAACAGCTTGTTTACAAGTGTCATTCTGCTCATTTTGCAGTTTTGCAGAATGATAAAACCACGTGCAGAAACCCTGTAGACACCAAGGCCTATGTTAGTCAGTATAGCCACCCTAAGCACTGTTGCCATGGAGACTGTCATTAGGACGGCAGACAGCCTGGTATTAGGGTGACACAAGGCACTTAGTGGCTGATACCTGATACCATGTGGTGCTCCCACCCTTTCTACAGCTGAGTCCCATACAGTATGCGGCTCCTGTCGGCACAGCATGTCTAAAGCTGGGACTCCACAACCCGATTTTCTCGTCTGATCGGACCTATTCTCACAAATCGGACCCTAATTGGATGTTAATAAAACAAACCCTGAAGTATATGGTTGTTTATATTTACATCTGTTTGGGTCATCTTTAGCCCATTCAGTCTTGTTATATGATTGGATGTCGGGGTGAAAATATGTTTTTCACCGCCATTTACCTCCGGGAAGCTCTTCAATTTGGAGAGGGCATTAAACCTAAGATAGACGCTTATTTGAGATCCTCTTTCAGTGCTTAAGGAATATTTCAACACCTCTGTACCCCTTGCGCATATACAAGACCGTTGCTTTTTCGAAATCGGCGCTTTATTGCGACAGTACAGTATTTACTGTCTACAATACTTTAGGTTCTAATTTACTTGAGACTCAAATATCACTACCTGTTACCTTGTTGGATACTCTAGTATTTACTTACAACTTGGGCAATGATATTACCAAGGGGCTGATTACTGTAAACTTATATATTTTCGTGCTGTATATATTTTTGCGGATTTCGCGGATTTTAAAATCTGCGAAAATATGTACAGAGCAAATTTTTTTCCTTTACAGCCCTATAAGTACCACATTTTAAATCTGTGAATTTAGATCCCAGCGGAATTGTATCTTTGAGCAAATCTGCGAAAAAAATTATATCAGCGAAAATATATATTTACAGTAATTATGTTAGGATAAAAGGTAAATGGTTACAGGTTAACATTGGATTAAGCACAGAATCTACACATCCCCACTGTGTCCTTATGTAACTTGATATCCACCTGTGGATCAAAGCTTTGTAAAATATTACTCTTATAAGCTGTGTCGTTTCTTGAACTAGTAAATATCATACACCCCTACTTCCTCTGTTCCGCCACATTGCCTTTTGGATAACATCAACACTATTTCAATAATTCAAGCTTAAGTCATTAGTACTGGCCTCTGTCTGTGGTTAATACAAATAAACACAGACATAATGGTACAATGTGTTATGCTTGCACAATGGAAAAATGTATATATCCTTTTATTACAGCTGCATTACGAGTAAGAAGAGGGTGTCTATACCCTGGAATAACATCACTTTGGCAACCGTTGACTCACTTTAATTTCCAAACGCACAACCACACAGAGGAGCTGTCTTGAATTCCCTGAAGCACTGACAACCACTGGAGACATGACATGTTATGAAAGGGTGCTTCCCCAGAATATCAAAAACACGGTATCAAAATGATTTTTACTAGCCCCAGGAAGTAAAGAGTGGGCTGCTTTAATTAAAAGGGTCATCATAAGGATGTAATATTTTCCTCCAAAGAACATGATTCCATTTTTGTGGTTCACGATAAGGAAAATTGTGGCCCCACTTTGTTGAGAGGGAAAGCACATCAAAGACCCCGGAGGTTTTTGTGTAATGAGAGGAATAGTGTTATAGACAAAGCCTTCAGGGATCTAAAGGAGGTTTTTCATTGAGCAGATGGTTGAGCACATGAAGAAGATGTGTAATTAATGTAAGCCATCTTCCGGCAGCGACAGACTTAAAAGGATGATTGCGTGTTCAGTATAGGAGAAATGGATTATTGATCTGTAAGGGTGTGCAATTTCACAGGCAACTGATCAAAGAAATGGGCTTATACCATGCAGCTTTGTGTTACCATTTAGATACTACGCATCTGGATTATTCTGGTCAATAAAGCCCTAAAGAGGCTCCCATTATCTATGACATTTCATGCGCTTCCCATGTGGTAATACTTGCAGCGAATGCAATCGACCCATATTATGATGAGCAAGGATTTAGATCTACTCAAGTGGCTAGTATGAGGTGAATTATTTATGTAGACTACCTGATGAGAACAAAAAAGGCTTTTTGGGAAGATCCTTTTACATTATCAGGTCTACTGTGGTATATTGTGGACTTTATTATCCACAATTATCATTCTACATTAAGTGTGCTCCCGAAGAACTGCAATCCATGTATACTGTAGTGGATTGTTGGAACTCTGTGGAGGAGCTTTCACCTATTTCATCAAATAAAACATAGAAATTGTCAAATTTCTTACTACACAAGAGGATAGTCAATGGATTAGTAGCGGATTACATTGGATTACCTGATAAAGAAGTCACAGAGGATTAAGGTGTATATATGGTAAGAGAACTGGAGTACCTATCAACTGTAAACCCCGCAGGTAGGAAACATCTTAATTACATTGTGCAATGTTGTCAGCTTACTCCTGACTAAGTATTAACCATACCAGGTGTTTGTTCCAGGATATATCATCTGAAATAGCTGTTGCAGATAATCACAAGAAAAATCAGTCGAGCATTTCCAAGCCACAATTCAAAATTGATCTACGTCTTTACACAATCCCAGAAGTTGAAGTGAAGAAATATTGAGAAACAAATAAAATTTGTAAAACTAAGAATGTGGCGATTGAATACATTATGAATCTGGTGGAATCATAATAATGTTGATGTTACTCTGTCTTGATTATGATGATCCTAATCTTTAAGTCTGTGCACACAGTAACTTAGGAAGGATCAACCACCTGCTTCAGACCTTACCTGGGCGTTTCATCTTTAAGGTGAGCACCCATCGATGACTGTAGTAATTATCATGCTTTATAATATAATAAGATTGAATTTACAGTCTGAAAGCAATAATTCGATCCCATGGAAATAACCGTGTCTCACTTGAGCAGATCATTGAACTCAAGAAGGACTTTTACCAGCCATATGTCCATGTATGCATGTATTTTCTCAAGGTGACAGGTATCCAAGATTACATTTACTTGAAAAGAAAACATCTATATTTCTCAGTTCTATAGGTTCTATAGTTTTTTGTTCATAGTAATTTGTAATGACAAATTTCCCTTCAGAAAATAATTTACAAAGGTATCTGGAATATTCTCTCCGTGACACTTGTCCACACCATATGGGTTTGAATGTGCGGGGCAGAGATTTCGCAGACTGCAAACGTTGCAATACTGTAGCCTTATATTAGATTGCATCGGCCAATATAGGCAATATTACAGGTTTTCTAGTACTGCATATGTTACCAATACCGAAGCCTTCCTGTACACTTAATATAATGATCTGACTAACCCCCTCCCCAACCTCCACCCCTGACACGACAAGCTGTTAGCTGACCAGCAGCCTCTGCCCCTTTAAGTAGGCAGACTGCGTGACTGCAGCGCCCCAGGAGGGATCTGTAAGGTCCTTAGGACCCCTAGAGACCCAATATGGGAGACCAATTAACTGCTAATTGGCCGAAGATGCATGCCCTGGGGGAGGTACAGATTGAAACAGCAGGAGCTACAAGTCATGCTGAGTAGTTTGGTATGGGGAATAGGGCAGCACTGCAGCCCTTACCAGCACTGGGCCTTGTGGGGTCTTTATCCCACAAACAGTCTTTATCCCTCAAATTAGTACTACTATGAGGGATAAAGACACCCACGGGTCTTTATCCCTCAATTATGGCGTTAAAGCCCAAGTGTCTTTATCCCACAAATGTCTTTATCCCTCAAAGCCAATATAATAGTCTTTATCCCACATAGCCAATGATAAAGGCTTTATCCCACAAAGCCTATATAGTGGCCCTATTTGCCGAAACAGTAACCAGTCTTTATCCCACAAAGCCTGTATAGTGGCTATATATGGCCATACAATGACCAGTCTTTATCCCACAAAGCCCATATAACCGTTATATGCCCATACAGTGACCAGTCTTTATCCCCCAAAGGCTATATAGTGGCTATATATAGTCATATAGTGACCAGTCTTTATCCCCCAAAGCCTAAATAATGGTTATAGGCCCATACAGTGACCAGTCTTTATCCCCCAAAGCCTATATAGTGGCTATATATGACCATATAGTGACCAGTCTTTATCCCTCAAAGCCTATGTAGTGGCTATATATGGCCAAGCAGTGACCAGTCTTTATCCCACAAAGCCTATATAGTGGCTATATATGGCCATACAGTTACCAGTCTTTATCCCACAAAGCCCATATAACCGTTATATGCCCATACAGTGACCAGTCTTTATCCCCCAAAGGCTATATAATGGCTATATATAGTCATATAGTGACCAGTCTTTATCCCACAAAGCCTAAATAACGGTTATAGGCCTATACAGTGACCAGTCTTTATCCCCCAAAGCCTATATAGTGGCTATATATGACCATTTAGTGACCAGTCTTTATCCCCCAAAGCCTATATAGTGGCTATATATGGCCAAACAATGAGCAGTCTTTATCCCCCAAAGCCTATGTAGGGGCTATATATGGCCATACAGTTACCAGTCGTTATCCCACAAAGCCTATATAGTGGCTATATATGGTCATACAATGACCATTCTTTATCCCACAAAGCCCATACAACCGTTTTATGCCCATACATTGACCAGTCTTTATCCCCCAAAGGCTATATAGTGGCTAGATATAGTCATATAGTGACCAGTCTTTATCCCACAAAGCCTAAATTACGGTTATAGGCCCATATAGTGACCAGTCTTTATCCCCCAAAGCCTATATAGTGGCTATATATGACCATTCAGAGACCAGTCTTTATCCCCCAAAGGCTATGTAGTGGCTATATATGGCCATACAGTGACCAGTCTTTATCCCCCAAAGCCTATGTAGTGGCTATATATGGCCAAGCAGTGACCAGTCTTTATCCCACAAAGCCTAAATAGTGGCTATATATGGCCATACAATAACCAGTCTTTATCCCACAAAGCCCATATAGCCGTTATATGGCCATACAGTGACCAGTCTTTATCCCCCAAAGGCTATATAGTGGCTATATATAGTCATATAGTGACCAGTCTTTATCCCACAAAGCCTAAATAACGGTTATAGGCCTATACAGTGACCAGTCTTTATCCCCCAAAGCCTATATAGTGGCTATATATGACCATTATGTGACCAGTCTTTATCCCCAAAAGCCTACATAGTGGCTATATATGGCCAAACAATGAGCAGTCTTTAGCCCCCAAAGCCTATGTAGGGGCTATATATGGCCATACAGTTACCAGTCTTTATCCCACAAAGCCTATATAGTGGCTATATATGGTCATACAATGACCTTCTTTATCCCACAAAGCCCATATTACAGTTATATGCCCATACAGTGACCAGTCTTTATCCCCCAAAGGCTATATAGTAGCTATATATAGTCATATAGTGACCAGTCTTTATCCCACAAAGCCTAAATAACGGTTATAGGCCCATATAGTGACCAGTCTTTATCCCCCAAAGCCTATATAGTGGATATATATGCCCATTCAGAGACCAGTCTTTATACCCCAAAGCCTATGTAGTGGCTATATATGGCCATACAGTGACCAGTCTTTATCCCCCAAAGGCTATATATGGCTATATATGGCCAAACAATGAGCAGTCTTTATCCCCCAAAGCCTATGTAGGGGCTATATATGGCCATACAGTTACCAGTCTTTATCCCCCAAAGCCTATATAGTGGCTATATATGGCCGTACAATTACCAGTCTTTATCCCCCAAAGCCTATGTAGAGGCTATATATGGCCATACAGTGACCAGTCTTTATCCCCCAAAGGCTATATAATGGCTATATATGGCCATACAATGACCAGTCTTTATCCCACAAAGCCCATATAACGGTTATATTTATGCCCATACAGTGACCAGTCTCTATCCCCCAAAGGCTATATAGTGGCTATATATAGTCATACAGTGACCAGTCTTTATCCCACAAAGCCTAGATAACGGTTATAGGCCCATATAGTGACCAGTCTTTATCCCCCAAAGCCTATATAGTGGCTATATATGGCCAGACAATGAGCAGTCTTTATCCCCCAAAGCCTATGTAGAGGCTATATATGGCCAAACAATGAGCAGTCTTTATCCCCCAAAGCCTATGTAGGGGCTATATATGGCCATACAGTTACCAGTCTTTATCCCACAAAGCCTATATAGTGGCTATATATGGCCAAACAATGAGCAGTCTTTATCCCCCAAAGCCTATGTAGGGGCTATATATGGCCATACAATGACCGTTCTTTATCCCACAAAGCCCATAGAACCGTTATATGGCTGTGTCTCAAGACCTTGAGCCAATGTTTTTGTCTCTGACTGGGTGCCGTCTCTGACCAGGTGCCGTCTCTGACCGGGTGCCGTCTCTGACTGGACATCACTTTGGGAGTTTAGTTACCTTCTACCAACAGCAGGAGGCTAATTATAATTACATAACAACTGCCATAAAGTTTTTACAAATCCTTATATACATGAGTATAGGTTAACAATTAAAAAACACATTCCTCTGACAACAGGTCAGAGAAGACACCCGGTCAGAGATGGCACCTGGTCAGAGACAGCACCTGGTCAGAGACAAAAACATTGGCCCAAGGTCGTGAGACACAGCCATATGCCCATACAGTGACCAGTCTTTATCCCCCAAAGGCTATATAGTGGCTAGATATAGTCATATGGTGACCAGTCTTTATCCCACAAAGCCTAAATTACGGTTATAGGCCCATATAGTGACCAGTCTTTATCCCCCAAAGCCTATATAGTGGCTATATATATATGACCATTCAGAGACCAGTCTTTATCCCCCAAAGGCTATGTAGTGGCTATATATGGCCATACAGTGACCAGTCTTTATCCCCCAAAGGCTATATAATGGCTATTTATAGTCATATAGTGACCAGTCTTTATCCCACAAAGCCTAAATAACGGTTATAGGCCTATACAGTGACCAGTCTTTATCCCCCAAAGCCTATATAATGGCTATATATGACCATTTAGTGACCAGTCTTTATCCCCCAAAGGCTATATAGTGGCTAGATATAGTCATATAGTGACCAGTCTTTATCCCACAAAGCCTAAATAACGGTTATAGGCCTATACAGTGACCAGCTGCAGTCTTTATCCCCCAAAGCCTATATAGTGGCTATATATGACCATTTAGTGACCAGTCTTTATCCCCCAAAGCCTATATAGTGGCTATATATGGCCAAACAATGAGCAGTCTTTATCCCCCAAAGCCTATGTAGGGGCTATATATGGCCATACAGTTACCAGTCTTTATCCCACAAAGCCTATATAGTGGCTATATATGGTCATACAATGACCGTTCTTTTTCCCACAAAGCCCATATAACCGTTATATGCCCATACAGTGACCAGTCTTTATCCCCCAAAGGCTATATAGTGGCTATATATAGTCATATAGTGACCATTCTTTATCCAACAAAGCCTAAATAACGGTTATAGGCCCATATAGTGACCAGTCTTTATCCCCCAAAGCCTATATAGTGGCTATATATGACCATTTAGTGACCAGTCTTTATCCCCCAAAGCCTATATAGTGGCTATATATGGCCATACAATGAGCAGTCTTTATCCCCCAAAGCCTATGTAGTGGCTATATATGGCAATACAGTGACCAGTCTTTATCCCCCAAAGGCTATATAATGGCTATATCTAGTCATATAGTGACCAGTCTTTATCCCACAATGCCTAAATAACGGTTATAGGCCTATACAGTGACCAGTCTTTATCCCCCAAAGCCTATATAGTAGCTATATATGACCATTTAGTGACCAGTCTTTATCCCCCAAAGGCTATATAGTGGCTATATATAGTCATATAGTGACCAGTCTTTATCCCACAAATATAACATGGGCATATAACGGTTATATGGGCTTTGTGGGATAAAGACTGGTCATTGTATGGCCATTTATAGCCACTATATAGGCTTTGTGGGATAAAGACTGGTAACTGTTTCGGCAAATAGGGCCACTATATAGGCTTTGTGGGATAAAGCCTTTATCATTGGCTATGTGGGATAAAGACTATTATATTGGCTTTGAGGGATAAAGACATTTGTGGGATAAAGACACTTGGGCTTTAACGCCATAATTGAGGGATAAAGACCCGTGGGTGTCTTTATCCCTCATAGTAGTACTAATTTGAGGGATAAAGACTGTTTGTGGGATAAAGACCCCACACCCCTCCCAATATTTACTTTTGAGATATGCCAGGATGTTGTGTTATTACCTTCATACTGTAGACAATTCAATTAGGTTTTGCTCCGATGACACAATTGTGGTTAGTAAACGACTCTATCAACCCTGACCCGACATTTTTTTCTGAACAACTGGGTTCCCAATTTATTAATAAAACTGATGTTTTCTTGTAATGGTCACTGATGAACTGAGCACATAATTACAATTTGAAAGGGTGATACCTAAATGTATGAAACACAATTGGGACCAGTAGCAACCAACTTCATCTTTACTCTGAGAAACAATCAAGGAAACCCTAAAAATAATTTTTGTCATAAATTTACATTTTGAAACCTGAGAGGCAAATCAGGTCAAACAGCCGATAACACATGATCATACCAAATAGAAACAAGACATGTTGTGTTCATGGTATTAGAGGTGTGGTCAACGCTTTTAGATAACCCAAAGAAAAGACATCATTTACCTTTTGTATGATAAATTCTTAACACAGCATATCACTGACCTGGGATTTGTATTGGAGGAAAGAGTCAAGCTGTGCAAGAATTATGAATGCGATTCTTCAATACACTGGTTTATCATTATATATAAGAGTTTTGACTTACACCGAAAAGTAACTTGATTAATTTATATTCAATCAAATATCAGACTCTTTGAAATCATTACTGCTAGAACAGTTGGCTAAAAGTCCTGCCATAACCAACAGGAACAAGGCCATTGTTTGGGATCAAGGATGGTGCTATCTAGTCTTGCTTCTACCTAGATAGGTCTCAATTATTCATAGGACCATGATGTTTAATTACTGTCAGAATAATTACCCTAATTAGGTTAATACACATGCCATGATTGTGTGCCATCTGGTGTTAATACTCAGCTCCTCTCCCACATTATCACCCACGTATGGAGAAATGACTCAGCATTTTATGTCATTGAAGACGGAATTAATGTCATCATTTCATTTAATGATAGCTGTTTGATATAAACAATTTTGGTACTAAATGAAGTATAACAGCAGTGTTGGGACTGTAAGGGAAACTGCAGACATGATCCTCTTCTACATTCAGGTTTGCTTCCTGCTCATCAATATTGCAAAAGACACACATATATAACTACATAGAATGAAACCTAGTAGTATAGAACTAATGCCTACTATACTTTTGGAGGGTCGACTTTAGTTCAGCCTTTCAGTATGAGCTGCCAAATATACCTTTTCTGGCAGAAGTATTTCCCATTTGTATCAGTTTGTATTTTTAAGACAGTTGATGTTAGTTGTTAGATCTGTCAGTGAATCATATCTGAGATGGAATGGCCTCATATGGATGAGCTGTATATATTTACATGGCTACAGTCAGTGGACCATATAGGAGTTCTGCATACTCCTACTGGCCTGTGCTCAGATGCTAGGCACTTGTCTAATTTCCAGCTCGCAATCTAGAGGCCCCTGATTAGTGTTACATCAGAGGCAGACAACCTGCTGCATGTTAGAGACCAGGGGCTGTTCTTGCCACATCAGCGTTCCTGGACGACGAGCTCATAACCTTTGATGCCCACATGGCATATTAATGCATCATGTAGGGGCACGTTTGATATGACATGCAGCTATGTAGAGTCAGGTAGTCAAATGCAGCCTCGCAAAAAAAAACATAATCCAGAAGGCGCCCCGATCGCAGTCGGCAGTATAGAAGCCAGCCCTTCCCATACAGAAGACCTGACTGGGTCTCCGTCTGAAGCTGACTGGCTGCATGAACCGCTCCCCATAAGAAGGATTGAAGTGTTTGAATTATAGCCGAGAAAGGCTCCAGCTTTAAGACTTAGCTTAATTGAACAGGTTACCCGAAATAAATCATAACTTCTCTTTCACATCCTATAATTGCAGTTCGAGTTGTCTATTAATCGAATTGAATAAACAAACTTTACACATCATATCCCTCACTACAGCTATATTTTCTCCATGTGAAATAATGTCCATTACTTGTACTATAAAGGTATTCGAGCTTCATTATTGAAAAAGCGAGTAGTCAAGTCTTATTGTTCCTCTATTAAAAACCATAATTAAAGAAATCGTTCACAAATTTACTGCAGACTAATTGATGTAGCCTTACAAGTTGTAGAATAGAGATGGAAAGCAGCTTTCCACTTTGCCTTACTTTGTGTTTATGTATGAACAAAGGTTTGACTGACATCACCTAATGAATGAAAGCTGAGATTCATCTGTCTGTACAGTGAATTAGAAAGTGAGCTGTCAGGACAATTTCCCATAATTATGAGCAGCTTGTGGTGGGTATGAGCAGCCCCCTGAGCTGTTCACAGACGGCTGACTGTAGATAAGCACAGTGTGCTGGCTCCTCTTAGATATAAACCATTTTGGGACAGCATAGTGCCATAGGTTTATGTATCACCTTTATTAATATTGACCAATATAGTGCTGCCAGGCAACTTGCAATGTGATAGTGCATCAGGTGGACCCTTCAGGAGTGTATCAAGCCTGTTGGGTCTACATGATGCATGAATAGAGTGCTAGCTAGCTGGTTGCGAAGGCTGAATTAATGAACCATGATGTATATTGTATTAAAGCTCTGTGTGGTTGATACATAAGCAATGTCATATATCTAAGCATGGATCTCACTCCTAATGTGACAGCCTCATTAAATTTGTCTGAGATGATTATCTTTCTTATCTAGACATCTGAAGCTAGGAAAATGTACTGAAAATGCTTATAATACAGTTAGCTATAACTAAGCCCAACAAATTTCAATAAATCTATTCATCCGGATGCAATGTACTTCCGAATGACCTTGGTAGCCTATATCTAATGTATAAATTTTTCATGCATCTGACTTTAAAAGTCATGCAAAACTTGACAGCTAGCTGTTTAGAGGAGATTAAATTTGGAAGTTCTGTTGTGCAAAGAAGTTGTTCTTACCTGCTTCATTAAAGCTAATGGACAGTTAACTCATACCTTCCTTTCTGTATCTAAGTCTACTATCAACAAACACTGTAAGCAGTTTATAATTGATGACTTTAGTCAATGTAATCACTTAGCAATCTAATTACAGGAACCTGCCTTCAGCACTGTCTACATTTATTAATGTATGTTCATTAATTTGACACTTCTGGTGTAGACAGACTAGGGTTAATGGCATTACCATGTTTGGCCCGACAGCTTACTGCTCCCTAAGTGGAAGCAATTAGAGATTAGTAAAAGATGTTTCCCCTTACAATACCTTGGTTATTTTTAATCTTATTCAAACTAATTTCCTCGGAGAGTTGAGAATGATATAAGATTATCATTTTGTGTCTAATACCGTAAAGGTTTCCAGGGAATCTATCTTAGCTACACCCCAGCATAGAATCAATAATTGGTATGAGAC
The DNA here is from genome assembly GCA_947462335.1 of Harmothoe impar. Classification (NCBI taxonomy): domain Eukaryota; kingdom Metazoa; phylum Annelida; class Polychaeta; order Phyllodocida; family Polynoidae; genus Harmothoe; species Harmothoe impar. The sequence goes on from OX381716.1 coordinate 23,952,661, forward strand.
CATAAAAACCCTGAAAGGGAATGTGAACCCACCTAATGATAGAATAATGTAGGCTTTCTTGTGGGCAGCTCAGACCAACATTATGATGGATGATGCAAATCCCACTAAGGCAATGAGAAGAGTATGGAGGATTTGGGGGTTGCTCTGTTGACTACAAAATGCTTTAGTCTGGTATGAGTGGATAGTCTGTTCACTGGTAGGTCCTGTGTTGAAAGAGTATTAACTATTGATAGTAAGTCTATACTGGGACTCCCTGGAGGAATGGTTAATACGTTTAACCTCTTTATAGGCATGAGAGCCAGGAGAATAGGGGGACGTTTCCTGGTGACTTACCCTACAGTGTTGGTATAGGGGCTCGTACTGATGGGACTCACAAGGAGTGCTAGTGGCATACGGTACATGGCATCCTCTTAGACTATTGGCTAGACCATGCCTCAATGGTCAATGAGTACAATATTCCATAGTATGACCCTGTATTATGATTTACCCCTACAACATGTGTCTCTGTTCTAGTATATAATAAGAAACTAGTTTGTTCCATGGAATTACAAATCAAGATACCTTAAAACTAAATACCTTGAAGGTATGCCTTAGGGACTTAAAGTACATGTAAACATAGTTCTTATTCAGGGAGTTCTTGAGGTGTTTTCTCAAGGGAGTTTACAGATCTCTGAAAACCATACATGAGAAATATCTAGCTGCCTGTACCCACGGTCGCCTGGACCACGACCTAAAAATACAGCAATACAGAAAGTAAATAGTCTGACCATGACTGTTATAACCTAATACTGCCCTGCCTGGTAGGGACTGCAGCCTCATGCCGTGGAGTCTGATTTGATGATAAATGATTCACAGGCTCAGGCTGCCTCTCCGCCATGAGCAACTGCTGCTCTTGCTCTGAGCAGTTCAGAATACAGTGGGGTAAGAAAGCGGGGGCAGCAGGGGGTCGTCTGGCATTGGCCCCCAATCAAAACTAAAGGCTGCTTTTATACTACTTTTCTATACACTCCCTAAATAAGTGTGCGTGTGCTGTCATGCATAATCTGATGCTTTAAGCTGGTTGGGGTTAACCCCCCCCCCCCCCCCGCCAATTTGTAGTTTCTTCCTATGCCTCTTGAATACAGCATATTCATAAAGTCCCCCATGACTGCATTGTATGTATATCAATTGGGAATGGAACTGACATGTTGCTTAGAATTTACTATTGCCATACAGGTGTATCTCAGTAAATTGCTGGTGTATCATTGAGACATTCCTACTTTTCCTGCATTACTTTTCTACATACAGCTCTATCAGGACTTCAATATGGGAAATAGACAAATGATTACGTAATTGCAGGAAACATAGTCTTAGTGGCCTCGCCCTGCTTGTTTTTATGCATTTTTGAAGTAGGTAATTTTATTGTACTCATTTAGGAATGTAGAACCCAATCCTTCAGTCAACTTGCTTGCTGAAAATCAGGAATCCATGCCATTCATTCAGTGATTACTCAGGCACTCTGCTCTCTTTGCACTCCTTCCCTCAATGGCCTCTGAGGTGCGTTGCAGCCCACACAAAACTCACACCATGAATAACCAATGTTAATTCAGACCCAGGGTACTAACTCTGTCAGTCTAATTCTGGCTGCTCACCTCCCAGCTGAGATTGTCACCTTAATGCCAATCCCAGATTATAGACACTACTGTGCCCCCTGAGCCTGTTACAGACAGCGTCAAGGATTATCAAGCCAAATAGTTTCCCTAAGCTACAATGCAAGGTTTTCTTGGATAGGATCTGTATTCTGAGCATACCCAGAGGGAATGTACTCACTCCCAGTAATAGCAGCTGTGCAGAGCGGGAGATTACCATTTAGGGAGTGGTCATTCTTTTAACAACAGGCAGGGGTGGAGGGGGGTATGGGGTTGGTGGATTGGGGGGAACAAAAAGATTTGGACCCCTTGAACGGGGGACCAAAAAAATTGCTCCCCTCCTTAGCGAAAAAGCCCGGAAGTTACTGGGTTCTGACCCGCTTGTGCGGAAATCCCTCTATGTTGTTAAGAAGTGACCACTCCCTTAGACCTCTCTGGATAAATTCCTGCCTTGGGGATTGGGGGGAAGAGGCAGCTAGATCCTTAACTTTATTTCTGCAATGGCTTATGAATTATAAAGGTGTAGCTGACAGCAGGAGAGTTAGGTGGGTCTCATGGACATTTAGAATTTTCCATTTACTGCTGGATTTTCATATTTGGTGGTGTAAATCTAATCATTATAGTACATGATAAGGCAAGCAGACATTTGAGTTACAATGTTTAGGAGCAGGCCTAGAGTGGCTCACATCTTATCACATGTCCTATCTTATATTGTTATCCACTCCACTCCATTCCCATGTTAATGGGTGTCGATACAAACTTGCAAAATAAGCTCCTCTATGCAGTGGCGGAATTATTCATCCTGTTCTAGGAATGGCTAGGATTCTAGGAATGGTCATTTAGTTTTACATCTCATATCATGCTTTGCAATCAGTGTAGCATTAACGTTATCCTGCTCTTTATATGTATGTTGTTTTAAATAAAATCAATGCCCATTGAAACTATATAGTGTCACTATAGGCTATATCACAGCACAATGGACCATGACATCATCACAAACCTGGGAGAGCCCATAAACCTGAATGTCCCATTCTTCAGGCAGTTCCACTTAAGTAATATCTACACAGCCTAATGCATGCAGACATATTTATGGACTGCAATACCAATCAATAACAAACAGGGTAGACTATCGCCTGTAACCAAGATCAGGAATATGTCTGGGATGGCTGTGGCTGATCACCTTCTCTTGTCTGTTCAGAGAGAAGGGGACTTGCTTCTGCTAAGACTGGTATTGGGTAGACTGACCTAAAGGTAACCACGTACCATGAGATGACCACCTCAATTCTATAGTCATTCATTCATGATAAGCTCTGTTTCTGTGTATCATAGTACACTTTAAGTGATAAGCCTTTCCAGAAAAGGACAAATAATTACAATACCATACACCAATAACTACATAATTCAGGCGGACATCTCATGGTTACCTTTAGGTCAGTCTACTCCAGTCGGGCTTTAGTCTGCAAGGTCAGCTATCCCTTCAAGTACATCATGATGCCTCATGGCTTCATGTCGATGTTGCCATAATCTCCTCAAATCAACTCAATGCCATGTTACTAACTAGCCCTATATTGCTGCATCATGCTGTAGCTTTGGTAGTGTATCACCTGAGTAGGGTCCCTGTCATTGATGCACAAGCTAAATCTCAATTCCAGTGTGTTTCACGGCCAAAGTTGCCCCCAGTTAATATGCTGCATCCCTTTTAACAATAGCATAGTCTCTATAAACCTCGCTGAGATCCACTATTAACTTTTCCTCCGATCTTACATGTACCATACTCATACTACATGAACTTAACCCACGGTGGGCGGCTGAAACAAAGGCTTCACACGTTGGGTATATTACATACCCGAGGGTTAAATCAGATAGACTACACCTGGCCAAGGTCCTTCCACATACCCACTGCCCACTGGTCATCGACTCTGTATATGACACCTCGTCTTGACCCTGTGGGGCAGTGGGTATATGGAAGAACTGTGTCCAGGTGTAGTCTATCTAACACATAACCCTATTACATAGGAGACAAACTAGTAGAAAAAAAAGTACAGTATCTGTGTGATGGTTGGCTGTGGCATGCAGGGCCCAGTGTGCAGTGGTGAACAGCGAAACTAATCTAGAGGAGAACGTGAGAGTGGCATAGGCAGGGGTAACGGGAGAATGACATGCGACTGACTTATGAAGTAGAAAAGCACTACAGGCGATTGCAGCTGGTTGGGCTGAAGGCAGAGACAGGGATTGGCTTGTGGGGGCAGGGTATGGGGTATGAGGGTAAGAAGTGTGAAGCACAAATTATCCAGTTGGGGTGTTTTCGTGATCATTTCCATAGTCTCCCCCAGTTAACCCCCTTTTCCCCGACAAGGACTGTCATGCCTAATCTGGATAAGTACAGTGAAAAGAGGAGATCGATGGGATAGCAGAAGCTGGATTGTACCACAGGGCTGTAGGGTGCTGAATGTCAATCTTAGATAGAGCATGAACTGTGGAATGTAGCATCCAAGATACAGGTCCCACCTTGGTTAGTTATATTGAGGAAATAAATGCATGAACTAATCATGTTGAGAAAGAAACTGCACGTAGAAAAACGGGGAAATACATTTTAAGATTTATATGCATTTGCTGATTCAAAAATAACAATATACTAGTAGAAGGAATTGCAGGAAGTGAGTATAATGCCCTAATATTATTCCATATTACAAAGATCTGTGTTATTCATTATATGAAATAGTATTTACATGCAATATATTTTCTACGATGGACCTGAACACTTTTATGTCATACATTGTAAAACTCATATAACTTCAAGCCAATAAAAGTCAATCTTGTTCAAAAAAAAAAAAAAAAATCTTAACATGTGGAGAATTGGAATTGAATTGAAAATTATTTTATTTATACTGAAGGTATTAAGGTCAGAGACCTGGGATTATTATACATTCAGTTTCATATCTATATGCAGCAGTTGTATGATTTTCAAATAGGATATCTAGTAAGGTTCTGTCGCTGGCACACTAGTAGATGGTGGGAAACAGTTACAAGTTTCCCCTTTCTCTCATCCTGAGTTAAGGGAACATAAAGTTGTAAGCTGGACACATGCTTAGAATCAGTAATCGCTGTGCCCCATCATGATGCGAAATTTCGAGTTTCGTAGAAAGATTTCTGTGGGAGTTGGTTTTATTTGCACCTTCTCTTTAAGGGCTGTACAGTGCTCAGATGATGTATGCCCTTTGTTGTCTTAATGCATTAATGCAGCCCTGATTGAGTAACTCACTGTTGCTGGATTCAAGCCTCAAGAAAACAAAGGGCACATTAACCCAGTTATGGTTTAAAGGCTGTTTATAAAATGTTCTGTGCTGTAACAGCCAACTCTGCTAAAGCCCATTTCATGTCCCATTATATACCCTAAGATGAATTCTCTAGTTCATTCTGTCATGTGTTTGAATTCCCACTATCAAAGTGTTTTATATGAATTGTAAAAACGCTCTGTGTTGTAGAATTGCAGAGGCAGTACTTGATACAATGTAGTGATGTTATAGAGCAATGGAGGGACTATAAAGCCATGCTTTAGAGCATTCTATGATAAAATAACTTCTTCAAAACTGCTGTAGAAAGCTATTGTTACGGTAGCAATTCTGTGCTGAATACTGTAATATTTGTCATTGTATATTTCTGTAATATTTCTGGACCATCACTATTATACAACTTGGCATCCTCAGGACTAACGTAACACTTCTTGAAGAACATTAATATTGTGCCAAGGAGCCAAGCTCAAGGTAATCTTTCCTTTGCTTTTTCTTGTTTTTGATACAGATATGGAGTTATACTTTCACCGCAGGAAAATCTATATTTTCCTATATTACTTGTTCACAGCAAGAATCATCTAATTTAAGCTATGTTATGTCAACATTAAAATTGATCAATGGCCTTGTTTCAACAGCTTTAAGCAACTTTAATTATTTTCCGGATTAAAGTTGCTTTACGTTGCATTTAATAGAAGGCCATTAATCAACTGAAATATATATTTAAAGGTGCTTTAAACAGATTATTCATGCAGTGATAATTACCAACAGCATAATTATCCTTAAACTGGAATCACTTTGTTGAGAAGGGCCTAATTTCAACCTCCACACCCACACCGCACAGTGGGCCCAGCTTGGAGTCCCTGAGGCATTGTCAACCGCCGGAGACATGACATGATGTGCCAAGATGCTGTTCAGGAAAAGTAAAAACAGGGTAGTAAAACCATTTTTATGAGCCTCAGGAAGTACCAGAGGAGATTGCTTTGATTAAAAGTGACCCGCAAGGATGTGATCTTGTCAAACATTGAACTAGTCATTTCAACTTCAACAACAACAAAAAAAGTTTTTTTATTAGATGAATTGTTGGCCCATTTTGTTGAAGGTAAAATGATATCAAAGACCCTAAGGATTCAATTTACTACAATAATGGAGGAGCGGTATGAGCAATGCTTTCAGGGATCTGAAGAGGGATTTTCATTAACCCTTTAAGGAGGCATGTTGCTACCAGATGACATTTCTTGTCATGATTCATGGATGCAACCCTGGTGAGTAACTCGCCAGTGCTGCGTTGGTGCATCATGCCCGCCCTTCGGGAGTGTGTCAACCACACATAAGTTCGACATGAGGCTTGAATGCAGCCCTGGCGAGTTACTCCCTAGGGCTGCATTCATGCATTATGACGACCAAGGGAATAATGCATTAAGGCATCATGCCGTCCTTAAAGGGTTAAGTAACTACTGGAACACATGAAGGAAATGTGTAATTAATGTTAATCTTCCAAGGCAGAATGCAATGTCAACGGCGCACAGATGACTGGGTGTTCAGTATGGGAGAAGTGGTTTATTGGTCTCTAAGGATGTGCAATTTCACAGGCCAATGATCAAAGGAAGGGGCTTATACCATACGGCTTTGTGTTAGCATCTGGATACTAAGTGTCTGGATTATCTGGTCAATAACCTCCACAGAGGGTTGTATAATATAGAAGTGCAGACTCTATGGGCTTCTCATGTGGTAATACTTCCCTGGTATACATTGCCAGTCATCCTCTGGATATTTTGGTAAATAAGGGTTGAAACTTGGTCAGCTGGCTATTATAAGAGGGATTATTCATATACCCTATCCGATGAGAACAAAAATGGCTCTTGTTGGAGAGAAACTCATTCTCTGTTGTCTTGTCTAATGTAGTATAATGTGTGATTTTCTTTCATCATCTATAAAGTGTGCTCCAATAGGATCACAAATCATGAATCCTAGAGTGGACACTCTGTAGAAGATCTCCTAGCTAATGCAGAAAAGTGAAAATCTATATTGAAATCACGCGATCACACGCGAAAATATTTGCTTCGGGGTATTTAAGTAGTGCGTTAAAAGCTTTCTCTCTATTGCTTACGGGATACATGATATGTGTAAATTAAACATTGCATAGTCATTTATAATTAAGACAATAATTATATGAAACATTGATGGGGAGGTCTGAGGCTGTGACACATAGTAAGATTGGTAGACGTCTGTTGTACTAGAGCCTCCAGCACCTGAGATATCAAATCTTACTTTAGCCGAATAATTTCATTTTCCCAACTATTACTAGCATCGGACATAGACAAAGTTATCATTTCACATTGTATCTAGGAAACATTTTTGTACTGTGCAGTACGATATTGCGTTTTCCAACCAGACAAAGTTAGGGGCTTTTTTACTTTGAATCTGAATCTTCACATTCAGATAATGAGAAATCTAGTAAGGCTCTGTTAGTGCTATTGTGGCGGATGGGGCGGACACAGTTACAATCCTCCCGTACTACAAGTATATAAAGTGTACATGAAGTAGTTATAATTAGAATCACCAACTGTTGTGCACTTGATGTTAGCAGTACACTGCTAAAGTATATTAAATGGTCTTTTATGTACCCTAGAATGTATTCTGTAGTAAGCTCTGTCATGTGTTTAAATTCCCACTATGGAAGTGCTTTCTATAAAACAAAACAACCCCCCTGTGTTGTTGAATGAAATAGCTGTTTCTGGCATGAACAAGGAGTGTCCTTCCTTCTATCAAGCTAGTGTTTAGAGTGAGATAATGTAGCTACTATTTAGAGTGCCCGGCTAATACATGTATTGGCATCATCATCTGATAAAGTCACTTGTAGAGAACTGCTGCACAATGTTCTGGAAAGAATCTCATCAATACTCATGGATTGTAGAGCTTGTAAATAGAGAAATGATTAAAGATAACCAAAGTGAGTGGGTCCTGGCAAACACTGAATACTTTCCCCACCAGTGATTGGAAAATAAATAATGTACCCCCTACGCCCATACATACACTGCTCATTAATATGAATGAAGCCCATGTAGGTCCTTCTGCCATTACTCAGTCAGTATCCATTACCATGACAACGGGAGGTGACAAAGAGGTACCTGGATGATCCATCAATGCTGACTTAATGAGGATTTAAGTTATCCCTTTCTACTTTATAAGCCATTCAGTGAGATTGGGAAGACTTTGTCATAATCTAGTGGGCGACAGGGAAACGAAGTTTTGTAATATTTACAGAAACAGGGACCAAAAGTGATTTGTCAACATGCCTCTTCAATATGGCGTGAGTAAATTGTCTGTCATGTGCTTCAACACTTTTCAGGACTGTTGGAGTGTTTGCTCCCTCACACATCAACATCTAATAATCTTGTTCAACATCTCATCAATCATTCAAATGTCATCCTATCAGATCATGCCTCAAACCCATACTGGAATTTGATCATAAATGATAGATTGGGGTTAGAATGAAAATGATAGTTCCTCAAAATTAAGCAATGATCTGGCTCTCTGAAGTAGCTATACATATTCATCTAAGGCAATCTTAAATATGCTGAAAGTTCTGAATTTAAAACCAAGAAAGATTAATTTGATAAAAGCAATTAAAACCATTTAGAGGGAAGCTAAACATCATTTGAATGTTGATAATTTAAGCAGAGAACTTTCAACATCAATTGTGGCAACACTGGCAGTAATTCACTTACTAGTAGGGAGGCTCTGCTCAGTTACATGCAGAATGAGATAGGAAATAGAAGGTTGGTGTATTGAGGGTGAACTAGCAGAAAACTAGAAGTTGGAGGGGAAACTAACACACAGAGTCTAACTCGTGTTGATTGGGTTGCCTTTGTTATCGAATCAGTCCTGCCATAATCAATGTAATTATTCTGCTCCATTTGTACATGCGATGCGCTGTCACTGACAGCAGGCATATTGCTAATGCTGGTTCAGGGCCCCTCAATTAACACCACCCTGAGGGGGCCTGGTGTAATGGATAACACAGTCTGTCCTGCTAGGAGAAGGTTTTTTCCAGCTTTAAAAAGGTATTTTAGATATTGCATTGGAAGCAGGCATATTGCTAATGGTGCTTGAATGTGAAAGTGTGTAAGAACTAGGAACGGTGGGAAAATATGGACGTATTCATTAAAGAGGATAACGGTACCTGTTTAATTGCCCAAAAGCAATCTTCAGAGGGCAATTACATTCTCAGGATTATGGTATTAGTCTGAGAATAATGTAGTTCTAATCTAAGTATACAATTCTCATCAGTCATGGTAGCTATACAAGGACTCATTAGCCACCTCTGTGTGCTTCCTTGTGATAAAACAACTAGAAGAACAGTACCTCTCGTCTAACCAGTCTTTTTTTTCAGCGAGGGGCTCTCTGCCTGGTTAAAACCCAATTGTAATAACAACAAGGACATATATATCTGATGAATTCAACGCCTTATAATAGTGAAATAGTTAAGGGGATTGGGAAGTCTATAGGCAACTTTGATATACTTTAGAATACTGGATTGCCTAGCTTAACTCCATGTTGGGAGAGGATAGCTCCAGAGGAGTATGGATCCAATATGACTGGAGGAGATGTACTAATATAGGTAAACAAGACCAGACACTTTCAGCTGAGATATATGATTCAATAAAGACAGACACAGACAATTAAATACAACTAGTCACATGTCAGCAATATATGGATGACAAAATTCCTAGATCACCAACCAAAGAAAACTGTAGCCTGTGGCATTTACCTTGTAACCTGGAGTGTTGTGGGAGTCTGAGGGAGAGCTCTTCCAGTACCCTGAATATATATGCACCAACTCTCATAGGCACTTTCAGAAAGTAATGAAGGTGGTTCCCATTACCAGGGGGTTCCCATTACAAAATAATGAAGGTTATATAATCATAATATATATGCCCATCGAATAACAAAAGGGGCATATAGCATCAGTAGTGTACCCAATCAACCACATCACCCTAAAACAACAGGATTATAACCTATCAACCACCTCACAATAACAATGAGGGCTCATGCCTGAATAAACCATTGACCAATGTCATCAATGTTTCTGCCCCATCGAACCCCTTCCCTTACGCTAGCTCAAAAGTATGTGACCTTTATGTTGACGCATATTATAACACAACAGGGTGATCTAACCTGTTATTACTAAGCTTACCGGTACAAACCACTAGACAGGAGCAGTAAGGTGGGTTAGGCAATATAGATAACGCAATCAATGGCATAATTGGAGGGGACAGGCCCCTCACTAAAAGGGCCTCTAATTGAAGAGCAGGTCCCTCAGGACCTGGTGAAATGCCCTTTCTATTTTGTGTTATTCTTTTTTTAAATCTAGGCTGGCACTGTGGGAATATGGTCAGGTGTTAATGAATGTAGTGTTTGGTGAACTTATAGTATCAGTAGCTTAGCCGTATGGTTTGTAAAACACTGAGGCAACAGTCTAGTAACTTCCAACATAATACCGATTATTTCGCATAATAGGCTGTAATATAAAACATCACCAAGCTTTAACCTGGCCATCAATAAGGCCACCTTGTTTCTGCACTTAACGGGGGAAATGTTTGCAGTATATTTGTGTGTCAAGGAAGGATTGAAACTGCTTTAAGTATCTGCATACATAATTCACTAGTTATGCTATATAATCAACTTTAGAAAGGGGCTGAATATCTGTGTTATGATAGAAAAAAAAAGGAGTTTGGTCCCACAACAATCACCCGTTAGAGATATCGAGATAAGATTATTTTTCAGATTAAACCACTATGGGATTATAGATAAATGATTGTACTGTTGCTGGTAAGAGTGGTTATTGGCTAGAGGATGATAAGGGATTAACCACTCTATAACTAGATTTTATTGCACCATTAGATCATAGTTTCATATAAGATTAGTCTCATAGGCTGTGTCATTTCAAAGTAGTATATATCTAATAGTGTAAACAACTCATAGTCTAGCCACAATGCTTCATGAATAACATCAGCAGTGTCTGAATGGGCCAAGGTCAATCTTTTCTTTGTGTTTGCCTGTAACTATTACAATATTATACCCAAACATATACAATGAGTTATGCTTGCACAGTGGGAACATTCTCATCACTTTGGTAATAGAGGATTTATTTCAATCGCATACAGAGTGGTGCCAGAGTGGTGCCAGTCCCAGAGGCATTGTCAACCATTATAGACATGATGCGATGTACAAGGCGCTGCTACAGAATAATAAAAACTAAGTATCATGATTATTTTTATTAGCCCCAGAAAGTAAAGTGGAGGCTGCTTTAATTAATAGTGTCTTGGAAGGATGAGATTTTTCTTCCAAAGAACATGCATTACCTTTTAGTGGTTCACAATATAAGGCAAAGTGTGCCACCCAACCCCCTCCCCCCCATATTGTGAGTGTAAGCACATCAAAGGCCTAAGATGTTTTTGTGCTACAAAAGGAAGAGTGTTGCAGACAACGCCTTAATGGATCACAGAAGGTTTTTGCTTAAGCTGATGCTTGAACACATAAAGGAGATGTGTATTTAATGTGAGCCATACTAGGTAATGTCAACGGCACACTTGGAGGGATGATTCCGTGTCCACAACCTAATAGACGTTTTCTAATAGACTGCATGGGCTTGTATATGCCTAGGCGTTTTTAGGACTGCCAATGTTATCAATGTTGTGCCCTGCTATTGGACCAAAATGTTTTCTAGGACTACAAACATTATCAATACTATAGCCCTCTTGTAGACAAAATGGTGACCGACTGCCCCCGACCCTACATGTTTCATTACAACTCCTTCTACTCCCTTTAGGTTGCTGTTAGCTGTTGGCTGACCAGCAGTCTCTGCCCCTTTAAGTAGGCAGACTGCATGATTGCAGTACCCTCGGAGGAATCTGTAAGGTCCTTAGGGTAACTTGAGACCAAATATGGGAGACCAATTAACTGCTAATTGGCTGAAGATGCGTGTCCGGGGGGAGGTAGTGGGTGGAGGGGCAGCAGTCAATTCCAGACCTCAGGTACAATTCATACCCAGTAGTTTGGTACAGGGTATAGGGGAGCACGGCAGTTTCTAAACAGCCTTAGACCTCCAGAGTAAAAAATGGTCTGTAATCTGGTCTAGATCAGAAGCCTTGAAGATGGAGTACGATATTCTGTTTGTAATTTATACAATTTATAGTCAATAGGGTAACTGGTCCCACACTATGTGTCTTGTGTGCCAACATAACTATTTGATTTACCATTAGTAACAGTTATCCAACACCAGTAACAGCTAAATAGACAAATGTTCACGAGTTTTGGTCTGTTGACAGGGTTATTTCACGCATTGACCTCGGGCCGTATTTCACGAGGCCGTAGGCCGAGTGAAATGCGGCCCAAGGGTCAACAAGTGAAATAACCTTGTCATCAGACTAAAACGAGTGCTCCTTTGTGTTTATATTTTAATCTTTTTCGATTCAAATTAACAAATTTTTGATAAGGGAAGCCTAAAAAAGCATTTTTCTATGCCGTACAAATGTAAACAAACCGTCATTTTGATGACGTCATAGGGCCATGAAATACGGCCATGGGTTATTTAACGGGGGTTGTTAAATTCGGCACTCTTTGGTTAACTCAATGAGGCTGCCGTATTTGATAAAAAATAAAAGGGCAATCTATTTTCATTATACTTGAAGAAAAGTATTTAAATATGCTGAAATAATCCTTGCTCAATAACATACAGACTTTGCCTTGATGAAAAAGGTTAAATCAGTCCAAATCAGGCACATATGTTAAAACCAGGGAGGAGGGGGGGCAGGCTGCCTTGGCTTGGAGTAAAAATCTGTAACTAGGACAATACACTAACATATAGATACATAATGTGTATCTACTTCTCTAAGAGAATAAGGATTCAGGGATCATAGGACAATTTTTAGGATCAATTTGTTACAGATGGCTTTTGTTTTACATGAGTTCATTGCAGCTAGTTTTTGGTTTAAAAGAGAAAACATGTTTCATCAAATCCAAAAAGCAATGTCACACTATTCTATCTTTGGGGGTAAATCTCCTTCCTTGGGGCCTTGGAGCATGCTTCTTTTTTTTTTTACAGAGAATTGGCTTTCTGATGTAAAAACAAAAGGCAATGCAGATAAAACAGGCTATATCACGCGATCACACTCAAAAAGAACACAACGTGGGATTTGAAGTGGCGTGTTGAAAGCTTTGAAATGGTGGAGGAAAACATTCCTATCACTGCATATCGCCCAGCTGGGACATGTGTAGGATCGAAGAGCCATGTGGTTAAAAGTCACCGAAACAAGGCCATTGTTTGGGATCAGGGACGGTGCTATCTAGTCTTGCCTCCGCCTAGACAGGCCTTAGTTATTCATTGGATCGTCAAGTCCAATAACTGTTGGCATAGTTACCCACACACCGGCCCTAATTACGTTAGCATTTATGCCATGATTGTGCCAGATTCATCTGATGTACCATCCGGTGTCATTAACTAGCTTCTTTCACATGTACATTGAGCTGATGCTGAAATGACTCAGCATTTTATGAGGTTATTATTCTAGTAGTGGTACAATGCAAATGCTTCATGAGAAGATGGGATAATATTGCAATTATGTAAGAGATAGTGATGACTAATAAAAATGCACATACACATGTATGTAAATAAATGGGTTGTAGGTGAACCCGGTGGGTGCTGCGTCATGGCTTGTACTCATAGTGCAACATGTCGACCCTCCATAAGTGCATCAAGCATCAACATCAACCTACCTGGCAGACCCGCTGCAGTCTGACTAGACAATGAATGTTTCCTTCTCTTGCTTTGAGCAGCTCATAATTCAACACTTATATGATCTAATATTATGAGCTATAGCTTTTATCTATGACACCTGCTTTCACTCTGTACGGCTCCAAATACAGCACTCAAAATATCCATGACACCATGGGTGTATTGTACCTCTGACTGGTAATAACACTGACTTGTCACTCGGAATATATATGCACATATGCCATACAGGCTTAATTCAGCACATTGGTGCTTCATCAGAAACACTTTTATACTTTTACTGCATTACCTATGTATAGCCTTGTATGTTTCTAATATGGGCAATACAGATAATAATGTTAGTGCCTATAGCCAGCTGTCTCGATGCTTTCACTCTCACACATCTACCTGCTGGTGGTTTTTATCTCTTCTTTTGTACTCATTTAGAAATACTACAACCACATTTTGCCTCAGGAAGCAATGCCATTCCTTCAATGAATAGTAACGCTCTCAACTGTAATTGCACTCCTTCCCATAGATGGTGCATCGTAGCCCTCACACAACACAAATGAATAACCAATGCCACCTTAGACCCAATGGTACTAACTCTGCCAGCTTAATTCTAGCTGCTCACCTCCCAGGTGAGACTTTGCCTTTAATGCCAATCCCTGATTATGACCATTACAGCATGGAGTCGACTTTACATGTATTTGTACCATATCATACACTCAACTGTTTCTGAATAACATATTAACTTTGGTCAAATGGATTATTTATGTAGTGACGATTAACATATCACTTTAATTAATCATAATATAAATAATTTACTTTTCTTGGTAAAATTTTTTATTTGGGGGTATTAATAATGTAAGGGGGGGGTGCAGCTTTCTCTAATCTTTGTAGGCTGACTAATGCTCCTCTAAGCCTAGCAATGGGGAGAAATCCTCCAGTGGGGGACACTAGTTGTCATAACCTGCTTTATTATTGTTTAAAATGTATGTTCTATATGGGAAGAGACATAGCGGGCAAACCCATACGGTATCCTGCCAGGTAATAATTTAAAAAGAAATAGCAAGAACGAATTCACTCTATCCCACTTAAATACTAGAAGTTTAATTTCAAAAATTGAAACATTACGTATACACATGTGGGATAAGTTAGATGCAGTCCTTGGCATTTCTGAGACATGGCTAGACGAAGACACTGCTAGCCATAGGTATCATGTTGATGGTTACTCATTTGAGGGGCTAAACAGGGGTTGGGGAGATGATAAATCTGGAGGAGGAGTTGGATTGTATATAAGGAATGATGTATCGTATTCAACAAGCAACTATGCTCACTTGAATGTTAGCAGTAATGATATAGAAATTCATTGGGTGGAAATTGTTAGAAATGGAAAAAAAAATATTGTAGTAGCAAATGTTTATAGACCACCGGATGGTAACAAGGCACTGTTTATAGAAGCATTTAATTCTCAAATTGAAAGATGTAATTTACGTAGGAAAGATCTAATAATTATGGGTGATTTTAATTTCGACTATCTAAATGTGAATAAGGTTTCAACTAAATTAATGAAGGTATGTATTAACATCTTGGGCCTTAAACAACTAATAGATGTGCCTACAAGGTCTACTGAGGATACGAGCACGTGTCTGGATTGGGTTGTAACAAATACATCTAAAAGCTGTGTGGCCTTCACTAGAAATTGGAATGTAAGCGATCACTTGTTAGTAGGCATTACGTTATTAGGAAATTATGTCACGTATGAGAAGATATCATTCACAGGTAGAACCTACCGTAAATATGATAGTGAATTATTTAAGGCCTGTATTAAAAATGCTGATTGGGGACCATGGGATGATTGTCACAATGTTAATGACAGATGGGAATTCATTTTGGGTCTTTTGTCCAGATTTTTAAATGAAATGTGCCCTTTAAAGACATTCAAGGTGAGGAAAGAAAGAGCACCGTGGATAACTGACTACATTCTAGAGATAATTAGAGATAAGGATTTAGCGTTAAGAAAGGCTAAGGCTACTAAGAGTCCGGTTGACTGGCAGAATGCAAGTAAATTACGCAATAGTGTACATAAAACTATCAAAAAAGCTAAAGCCAAATTTATTAGAGATAGCCTAGAGGAAAATCAGAAAGATAGTAAGAAATTCTGGAAAATACTTAATACGATTATTAAAGGTAAAAAAGAACATTCCAACTTTAACTTAAGAGATCAAGAAAATGACATAGACATTTTGCCAGACGACACCCCAAATTTTATAAATAATTATTTTTTGAACATAGGACCCAAGCTGGCCTCAACCTACGATGATGAATGGTCATATGATGGTTTAATCAAGGAGGAAGGCATTGGTGACATACACACTGATGAGGTGGAGGTATTAAAATATATTAAAGAAATTGAGGTGAATAAGTCTTCGGCTATTGATGGCATCTCAGCCAGAGCTCTAAAGGACTGCCTACTTGCAATACCGGATAGGGTAACGGTTCTGTTTAATGAATCATTTGTCACTTCTATTATACCCGATAAATGGAAGACTGGTACAGTGATCCCCCTACAGAAAGAAGGCAACAAAGCTGACGTAGCTAACTTAAGACCTGTTACACTATTACCTATTATTGGTAAGTTATTAGAAAAAATAGTTAATAATAGGTTAATTGGTTACCTTGAAGATAACGATTTACTAGACGCTCAGCAGGGTGGCTTTAGGGCAGATCACTCTACCATTTCTACTGTTGCCTATTTTACAGATGACATATACAGGGGTATAAATAATAGACATTATACGTTATCTGTGTTTGTGGATTTAAAGAAGGCTTTCGACACCGTAAATCACTTTATTCTTTTAGAAAAATTATCCAAATTAGGTGTCGGAGGTCTTCTTTATAAATGGTTGGCAAATTATTTGAAAGACAGAAAACAAAAAACATTTGCCAATGGAATTACTTCTGAAGAGGGGGATGTGGTCTGTGGGGTCCCTCAGGGGTCCATACTGGGCCCCACCCTCTTTTTAGTGTATATTAACGACTTGAGAAATGTTATTTTCAACTCCAAAACTTATTTGTATGCAGATGACACGGTGGTATCAATGACAGGACAAAATTTGAACGAGTTAACTATCTCTCTTGAGCAGGACCTGGCACGTTTATCTCTATGGTTTAGGAAAAATAAGCTCACTTTAAACGCGAAAAAAACTAATTTTATGATTTTTGGTCTTAGATCGAGATTGAAAGAGATATTAGCTCATAAGGTCATGTTTGGAGATAAAGAAATTGATAGATGTATAAGCTTTAAATATTTGGGAGTAATCCTTGACCCTGTTCTAAACTTTAATATGCAAGCCGAATCTGCATACAAGAAGGTAGTATATCGTGTACATCAAATGGCTGTGCTAAGAGATTGCATGAACAATGATACCATGCTATATATGTACAAGACCATGGTACTGCCACATGCAGATTATGGGGATATTTTTTATGGAGTTGCTCGAAAAGCCATTTTGGATAAAATTCAAGTCGTTGAAAACAGGGCCTTGCGTATGAGTATGGGGCTGGACTACAGGTACCCAGTTATTTTAACTCATCAAATGGCCTTTATCTCAAAGTTAGAACCTAGACGTATTATGCACCTTGTGAATTTCATGTTTAAGCAGAAAAGTAATATGGAGATAAGAAACACTAGGAATATACACACAAGAGCTCATGACGCGCCTCTATTTCTAAGCATCAAGCCAAAAAATGAGTCCTGTAAGAAAAGTGCTCTGTATAGAGGAGCAATGACATGGAACAGCCTAACTGTCGGTATAAGAAATATTCTAGACTATGAGGCATTTAAGCTTAATAGGAAAAAATGGCTGGGTAGTACTAATTATAATATGACATAATGACTGTATTGTGCATTAGGTTTACTGGGCCTTTTCTTGCTACAAACGAATCTGATTACATGTGATATTACCGGTAATATAGTTTATTTCATAATGACTAGACTGATTTTGATGTACGGGGTGCCCGCCCCTAAATGTCTCATCCCATTATAGTTGGTTATCAGCGCGATTATAAATATTGCTAAGGTATAGAAACATAAACTTGAGTCATGTAAATTTACTAGTTAATTTAATTGTTTAATTGTGTAATATCTCTGACAAAGAATAACGATAGTCTGGCTGATAGTTATTACAACTATCAACAGACATCTTCATTGTTATTACTACTTTTTCATACGTTACATATAGTCTTATGTTACATTGAATTTCTATGATACAACTGGATGTAAAATATTCATCGAGCTGAACAAGCTCTTTTTTATGTCCAGTATAAAAATAAACGGGATTGGCAATTTAGCCATCTCATACCAAAAAAAAACAGTGCCCCCTGAGCCTGTTAAGGACAGCATAGGAGATTAGAGACAGAGAGATCCCCTAAGCTTAGATGTAAGGTTTCAATTCGGCCTTTGTCCTGAACACGCCTTGAGGATTGTACCTGGTCCCACCGACAGAACTTGTGCAAGATTGGGGATCACCATTTAAGAACAGACCGAGTTTCCTGTTCTCCATTTAAAACACTGGATAAATCTTTGCTTCAGGGAATTAGCCCCTTGTACCTTACATCCTTACTGTTAGAGTGTATGTATGCCATTCTGATGGAGATTTTGAATTGTAGGACATTTATGTAAACCATGTTTATATCACTGTACATCCAAAGGGGCTGTAATAACCTCATGCAATCTGGGCAAGAAAGTGTTGTGTGCTGCTCACCATGCCTAGAAACCTTAATGTTACAATCCTCAGGGAGTTTTACTTAAGGGTAGCGATATCGGCACTGCTTAACGCATGCAGACACTTTCATGAGCTGCTAGCATACCAATCAATAATAAATAGGGTAGACTATTGCTTGTCACTGCGATAAGGAACATGTCTGAGATGGCAGATATTCATCACCCCTGCCATCAGCTTACAGAACTGTAGCTGATCACCCTATGTAGGCTGCCATCTTGTTCTTCTAGAGGGATATAACTGCTTTATGACAACTTGAGTCTCACTATATCAGGGTGTGCCGCTATTCTTTGAGCTAGTCATTCCTGGATGGTATAATACCCAGGATCTTCATGTTTAAATGTCACCAATCCTTACGCTAGTGTATGCATGATTGCGTTGATGATAATGAACTTTTATGGGTGAATTTCAGTCTAGATGCTATTAATCCAAATATATTAGCATTTATTTTTCAAAATAAAAAGCAAAATGTCATTTTCAAGATTTTGATCTTTCTATACCTTTGAGGGTCCATATCTAGATTCTAATATGTGCGACTTGTGCTTCGTTTTGTAAGGATGGGTCACAAATGTGTTCTTGGTGTGACAAAAAAACTACTGTACTAGCTCTCAGCTCCGATGTGTGCTACAGCTGCAGTATTGCTTTGGTCAACATGCCTCTCTGGGGTCCACTTTAAGCACTATCCTCCAATCGCACACTTCTTTTACTACATGCAAATAACCCTAAAAGCATATATATCAAACCAGTGGAACAGAAATGGTTCATAATCACGCCCAGCCCTCTGTTGTGGCCACATGTGGCATGCAGGGCCCCGCACAGTGGTGAACACGGAAACTAATCAAGAGGAAAACGTCAGAGTGGCATAGGTGGGGGTAACGGGTGAATGACATGCAACTTACTTGTAAAGTAGTCAAGTACTCGGGGGCATCACTGCGGGTTGGGCTGTTGGCAGGGGAGATGGAATGGCTAAGCACAAGTTATCGGGTTATAGCAATGTAGAGATGAGCTTTATTTCCTTAATAAGTTAGTTTTCATGGAGTTAAAAGATGCACAAAAGCTTCTTTAAAGCAGCATATATTAATATTTTGATGATCTCTCTCTCAATTGAGGGCGAAGGTATAAATCTAGCCTGATTATGTCAGTGCCATGGTAGTAGTTGGTGAGAAACGGTTGCAAGTCTGCCCTTTCTCTCATCCTACATGTTTACAAACATTAAGCAGTTAGTTTGACACCTGGTCAGAATCACACTTTATTTTATCTTAATGGGAGACTTTTTTGAGTAAGAAAGAGCGTTGGGGCAGCTTGTTTCATTTGCATGTTTTACCCTTGAGGGGCCGCATAATGCCTTTTATACACAATCCCCTTTATTGTCATAATAAATGAATGAAGCAAGTCATCATTGCTCAATTCAAGCATCAAGGTGACAAAGGGCATTTAACACATTAACCCAGTATGCAACCCTTGGGGGTTGAAGCTGTTTCCTAAAGGTTCTGCGAAAGCCCATTAAATGTCCCATTCTCCAGTCAACTCTGTCATGTGTTTCAATTCCCAATGTGCAAATGTAGAATCAAATAGTTGTTTCTGGTAAAATACAAAGCCATCATTTGGGAAAGGATATATAGCTGTTCATAGGTGCACTTAAGAGCAGCCTTAAATGCTCAAGGCTGTATTTTATATACTGCTGCTGTGCATCCACGGAGGCATTATAAATCTAGGCACCAGTGCATTCTCTGGTAAAATAGCTTCTGCAAGACTGCTGCACAAAGCTATGGCAGACACTAATGTTCAAACACACCTACAACCTGCATAACTTGTTGCTCAAGCTCCCAATTTTTCCCTCTGCTGCTAGGCGGCGGAGAATGAGGGTAAACAAGGTCTACATTCATGTATTTGAACATTTGTTATAAAAGCAGCCTCAAAAGGTGTGTAGGAGTGACTTCCAGGAAAGGAATACTTTCTCAACATGTGATTGGCTATTGAAAAAAACAACATACATGCCACACTAATATATAGACAAAGGTTCACAAGTTTTAGTCTGTAGGCTGGGTTATTTCACGAGTTAGATGTCAGGCCTATATCACGAGGCCGTAGGCCGAGTGAATTGCAGCCTGACATCTAACAACTGAAATAACCCAATCAACAGACTAAAACGAGTGTGCCTTTGTGTTTATTTTTTATGTTTTTTCGATTCAAATTAAATTATTATAGGGGGTAGGGCCTAATTTAGCTGAAATAGAGGTGACAAAAAGCTACATAGAGGATCATTGTGCATGTGATGAAGATTTGAGTGGTGCACTGCTAATTTCTGAGTTCGAAGCTTGCGAGAGACTTTCAGGAGACAAGCAAAATAGGTTTTGTGATATTCTCATATGGTTTCCATTTTCAAATACGTTTTGAAAATATGAACCAGGGAATGGCTAAAATACCTCTTTCTGCACTGAACAGGTATTGCTGTTTGCATGGATATGGTTTATTACTTGAATATAACAGAACTGTTAGGAAGTTGTTCCCTCATATATATCATTGTTTAATAATCTCATTCAGCTGCACATCAATCATCCAAATTTGAATCATACTAGCAATCGAAAATGACAGATCGATGCACGTTTCAAAAATTTACTTTAAACTATAGGCATGGCATAGCTGTTACAGTCTATCAATAGGTAAAATACATTTAAATCCTAAATTTATAGCTTGTGAAGGTTAACTAACATAAGCAATCAGGTGATATTTTAAATTTCAATTTGATGTCAGAAATTTAAGCAGATGACTCACAGCAGAAATGGTGCCACACTGGAAATAGTTCCCAAAGTGGGAAGTCTATGCTCCAATGCAGAAGAAGGTAGTAGATAGTAGCATCAGGGTAGTGGAGAACAGCAGGAGGCGGGAGGTTGGAGGGGAGACTCTAACATACTGAGCCTAACGGGTGTTGATTGGGTTGCCTTTGTTATCGAATCAGTCCTGCCAAAATAAATGTAATTATTCCGCGTCATTTGCACGCCCGATGTGCTGTCACTGACAGCATGGATGGCGGTAATATTACTGGAGGGCCCTCAATTAACACCTCCCTGAGGACGCCTGGTGTAATTGATAACGCACTGCGTCCTGGAAAGAGAAGATGCTTCTGGGGCTGACATTGGGGATAATACAACTGAACTGTGTCAGAAGTAGGAAAGATGAGAAAATGTGGATGGAATAATACAGAGGTTATGGCTAGGTGTCTGAGTGCCCCCAGGCAGACCTGCGAGGAGGATTACCTACTCAGGATGTTAGTGTCAGTTTTAGATAGTTATATTCTAAGTGATATTCTAAGCAGAGCTCTATTATAGCAACGTTCTGACATATAATAGATATCATCAGAGAAGATTTATCAATGTAATCAATAAAGCATGTATTCCACCAATGTCGGTCGGCAGAAATGTTGTCACCCTATAAAAGTTTGATGTTAAACTTATGGGAGAATCTCGCCCTGACGGACAAAATCACAGCTGATTCCACCAGTGGAATACTCCCTTAAGGCAGTCTTCCACTGGGACAAATCGGCCCAGATTCCATCATCGGACGGGATTTGTCCATAATTTTACGATTATAGACTTTGATCGGATGACCAAATCTCGGCCTACCGACATTGGTGGAATACACGCTCTAAGCTACCACTTTACTTCAGGGTAATACTATCATCTATTGAATGTTACTGGCTTGCTGGTGGGTGAAACACCTCATAAATATTGCCATCATGTTTCGGTTGGGCTCAATGACTTTGTAACTGATGAGTAGAACTAAATCTAAATCTTGCATAAAGTCTCTGTTCATATCAGTATAAATTATTCTGATCCAATGACATCTTCAGGTTATTTTATCATGGGAATTTTCACACAGAAACATGAGGATGATTATTGTTTGTCTCATTTCTGGCCTGTTCCGCAACATATCTTGGTAGCCATGTAAGTGCAGTCTTCAGATAATTGCTTACCAGCAGGATGCGTCACAAGCTGGTGACTGTCATGTGTCACGTAGTGCTACTGTCAGATTATCAAGTTGTCAATACTATAGATAGCGTGCACACAATACTCATAAGTTATCATGAAGCGTTTATCTTCGGACTATGTGCCTTCTGGTGTGGGACCAGTAGTAAGGCAGTATTCCACTGAGACAAATCGGCCAAGATTCGGTCCTCGGACGGGATTTGTCCATATCATTATAGACTTTCATTGGATGACAGAATTACAGCCGACCGACATCAGCGGAATACTCCCTTAGAACAGTATCTTGTGTCTCCCTTTATATTCAGCTAAATGGGATTTTGCATTTGTCAGCATCCACTTGCAATAGCATAACGGGCACATAATCTTATGTTAGATTAGTCCCCCTTATGATAACACAAAAGAACCTCCATCTGATAACAACAACAAGGTCTCATGCTGATTATGACTCTTTGTGCTATGACTCAGCCTATAGAGTATTTGAGTTGTCTACATACCATGAACATTTCATGTCATGAGTCCATCGTAACTTATTTTCTCACATAATATCTGCTTCATCTCTGCAAATGGAGTCCCTCTTGGCTATACAATGAAAGAGCACTTGTCCTCTATACACTTATTAGTCAATAAAGGTTTCAAACTACAGCAACAGCACTATTCCACCACCATAACACTACTACCAGGGTATATGCCTCATCAACCCCTCATCTCACATACAACCTGTATGGCAATGTCTTTACTATGATAGGGTGATCTGACCCCATCCTATCCAGCCCCTACAAGGCCTCCTGACAGGAGCAGTAAGGGGCTTATTGAAGGCTACGTGAGGCAATATAGATAAGGCAGCCAAGGGCATAATCAGATGGGACAGGCCCCTCCTGATAAAACATCAAAATGGGCCTTAAATGGAAGGGCAAATCCCAAAGGGTGACTGCAGGACAAGGTGCAATGCCCTTGTCAAAGATATTCTGCCCCTTCACCCTTCATGTATTTATATAGTCACCAGGGAACTTATAGTCTTAATAGTTGAGCCTGGTTTATTTTAGGCCTTCAACTTACAGAAACTCCAGTACAATTATTAGGCTTCAGCGTATCAGTTTGGGAAGTGCCTGGTGAAAAGCATCACATCTTTTTTAAGGCATTCAGTTTTCCCTTTCTCTGGCCATGCAGTATTGAACAAACAGCAGTGTCTATGTCAGCCACTTAACCACTGTTGCCATGGAGCTTGGTATTGAGGTAATACAGGACTCTTACTGGCTGATACCTGTTACCAGCTCTGAGCCTTCCTCCAGCTGATCCCAATGCCTAGCATATGATAGTCCTATCTCTTAAGCACTGAAACCAATACTTCCACTCCAGTGGCGTATTGCCGCAATATGCCCACCCTGTGGGCGTATTGGGAAAGGTCAGGTGGCCGGCTATTGACCAATCACAGTACAGCTAGGTTGAAGCTGATTGCTGTACAAAATCTGCTCGATCACTGATTTATTTCACGATCTCCAATACATATGCAGCATATTTCTGATGGTTTTAATGATTGAAAACGGTGGGGAGCACATGCGGAGATGCTTATGAAACTTAACTGCTTGTAAATCGGACTAGACATAAGGATATTCGAGAGAAATTGTCTGTAAAAGGAAGGAGACACCTCGCGTCCAAGAGTTGAATTATGAATCAAAACAATCAGTGATCGGCCTGATTTTGCCCATCGTTGTGATTTTATTGATAGGTTACAGCTTAAATCGGTTTGACTATCATATGCTAGGTATAATAAATGTAAAACATAACATGTGAGCATCCTGTGCTCACGAGTTATGTTTTTACATAATATGCCTCACTGCTAAATGACTGTACCTCATGCAGTCCCAGTTGCTGTACTTATGACGGTAGAGTACATAATTCTAATCGGATAGAATTTAAAAAGGGCTTAACCACTGTCTCACAACACCCCAGTGATCTCTTCGTCTACTATAATCTCATATTCTTTCAAATGTGGATAGTTTTGTATCAAGAGCCCTATCATATCCTGGACCCATTAAAACAATTATCATACGACTCAACATTCTCCACACCTTTTAATTATTACATATTCTGAAATGCCAAGCTTAATTTATTCTGTTCTTAACCCTTGGCTGTAATGACTAAAATTAAACAAGTCCATATTTCTACACTGAGTTTTGCTGGCACAGTGGGAATATGTTTATTTATTATCACAGCTGCCTTATCCACTAACAAGTCGCCTGGCATGGCAGCATTTTGGTTCAATACAGAGGGGGCCCAGCTTGGAGTCCTTGAAGCACCGTCTAACACCAGAGACATGCTATAATGTGCATAAAGGTGACTCAGGAGTTACAAAAGCAGGTTGGATGTTATTAGCTCAGAGAAGTTAAGAGGAAGTCTGCTTTAATTAAAAGTGTCCTGCAAGGATGTCATTTTTCCTCCTAAGAACATGCTTTCCCTTTTTATGATTCACACAATCACACAAATTGTAGTCCAACCTGGTTGAGAATGAAAGCACATCAAATATCCCAAAGGATTGTTACTACAGGAGGGAGCATATTATAAACACAGCCTTCAGGGATCTAAAGAAGGTCTCTCATTAAGCAGATGCTTGGACACTTGAATGCATTGTGTTATTAATGCGAGCTATCTTAAGCAGAAGGCAACAACAGCCTTAGAAGGATGATTGTGTTTTCCATATAGGAGAAGTTTGTTTGTTGTTCTCTAAGGGTGTGCAATTTCACAGACCGCTGATCAAAGCAATGTGCTCATACCATGAGTCTTTGTGCTACCAATTATGTGATAAGTCTCTCGATTATCTGCTCAATAACTCTCCCCAATATGGATGATATATGAATTGGCAAATTTAATTCAGTTCATAAGTGGTGATACTCTTCAAGAATTCATCCAGTCATACTAGAGACATTGCTGTGAACCAGCAGATTAATAAGGAGGATTATTAGCCATATGCCATGAAAATATTTCATGTATGCATTTATAGGGACATTCTGACCACTCGCACTCACCACATAGTAGACTAGAACAGTACTAGAATTGTGAGTGGGAAACGCTCGGTGAGAATGCCACTTTAACGTTATAATAAACGACCCTAGTTGGTAAAGGCCATGTTGTGAGTTTTCTAATACTGCAAGTGTTCAATACTGTGGCAGACTGACCACCCGGCCCTCATCCAGTACAATTCCGTCCACGACAAGCTGTTGGCTGTTAGCTGTTGGCTGACCAGCAGACTCTGCCCCTTTAAGTAGGCAGACTGCGTGACTGCAGCGCCCCAGGAGGGATCTGTAAGGTCCTTAGAACCCCTTGAGACCCAATATGGGAGACCAATTATCTGCTAATTGGCCAGGATGCATGCCCAGGGGGAGGTACTGAGTGGAACAGCAGCAGCCTATTCTAGACCTTAGCTACAAGTCATGCTGAGTAGTAATGTACAGGTCATAGGAGAGCACTAAAGCTCCTGACCAGCATAAGACTCAGCAAAGTTAGATTGCTACCCTACAGTAATCTACTTTACATCGGAAGTCTCCAAATAAACTAAAATGTTATGTTATTGGCCTTATGTTATAGATAATTCAATAGTTAGTTATCATTCTGTAATCAGTAAATGTTATCTAGATGCATCCTTTCCAGTACTTCTGCAGACCCTCTGAACATTGCATAATCTTTGAATAAAGCTAAGATGATTATCTGATTTGCTTCAGCTGAAAGAAAATGTATATATATATAAATATATTTATATATATATTTATATATATATATATATATATATATATATATATATATATATATATATATATATATATATATATATATATATATATATATATATATACCTGGATTGTTCATACGGTTTGGACAATATAATGCAGACATTTTCCCTTTGAGATGTCTGCAAAATGTGTTTCAACAAATCTATTACAAAAAGAGTGATGTAACACCATTTTACTTTGGGTGGAAAAAGCTCAATTCCCTTTCCTGGGAGCTGATTTTTTACATTTCTGATGTAAAACACGAGAGACAAATCAGATAAAACATGCTATATCACGTGATCACACCTCTAAAACAGGACATGTTGTGTTCATGGAGTTGGAGGTAGAGTGTTAAAAGCTGTCAGCTGAGTGGAACAAAACGTTCGTTACCTCTCATTTATTAAATTCTTTCCTTGCATATTACCAAGCTGGACTTGTGTGGGATGGAATATCCATGCTAACTTTATGAGAAACATCAACGAGATTCATCAATACAATGGTGGGCTTAGTTATTGTGCCAGATTTGGCAAACACAGAGAAGTAGAAATAGTAGACGATTCACTAATGTCTTGATCTTTGAGGAAGCTAATTACCAAATATCAGGATCATATCTACTAGAACAGTAACTGTTGTTTAATTTAATTTACTCACCCACCGATGGAGAAATGACATTAACAATTGGAAATGGATTTAAACACTAATTATCATCATTGGTTCAGTCATGGTTCAGTCAAATGCTTGTGTATTTAATGCACATGCTGATGTCATTGGAGTTACATCTGAGATGGAATCATCCCCTATTTATTGGCTGCACATTATCAGATGCCTAGCGCCAGTGGACTGTGAGAGCTCTGCATATGTATTGTGCCCGCCAGCGGGGGGCTGGTCTAATTCCCAGTTTGTAAGCTGGAGGCCCCTGATTAGGGTTACATAACAGACGGACTGCCTACTGCTAGTTAGAGACCAGCGGATGGGCTATACTCCACAGATGAGCTTGCATGCATAAATCCCTCAAGGGCTGTAGATCATAATGTCATTATGCATAATTGCACCTCTCGCAAGTAACTCACTAGGGCTGTATTCGTTACTTTGCAGTCGCTGTTCATTGTATATATGCCAGGGCTGCATCCAAGCATCATGACGACAAAGGGATAGCATTATGCGGCCTTAAAAGGGTTAATATGTGTCTTTTTCATTAACATGCAGGGACGCAAACTGACATAAATATACATGTTATAGCATGTCTAATAAACTTGTCTCTCTAGAGACAAATCACCATGGAGCGTTCTATCAAGGGTCTTTCAATTACATGCACATACCACCAAATTCATAGCATGGCTTTCTTTTTCCATGCCCAGCCATCGATGATAGGAAGTGCCATAAAGATACTCTAGCTTCAATGTTGAGGAATTGAATAGTCAGGTTCTATTTTTCCTCCTCAAACATGCCATCAAAAACTGTAATTAAAGCCTTCCTTAACACATTCACTGCAGCATGATTAATGCACGCTGACAAGCTGTAGATAGAGATGTAGGGCAGCTTTTCACTTTGCCTCAAGTACATCTGAACAGTTTGACTGACAGCAGCTAATGAATGAGCATTCATCTGTCTGTACAGTGAATCTGGAAGTGAGCTGTCAGGACGATTTCCTATAATTATGAGCAGCTTGTGGTGGGTATGAGCAGCTCCCTGAGTTGCCCACAGACGGCTGACTGTAGATAAGCAGTGTGCTGTCTCTTTTCATACATTAGCCCTTTTAGGACTGATAGTTGCATTAATATTTATGTTCATCACAATGCACTAATGCAGTGCCGGTAGGTAACTTGCCATCACTATAGGAATGGATCAAGGAAAATATCAAACTTGTATGTACCTGATGTTAAAACCCATGCAAGCCTTGTTAGTTGATTTCTTGTAAAATATTTAAGGGGAAGCTGTGCTTTGTAAGCAAATTGTCTACCTCCAAGGCCAATGGATAATAATTGAATACTGTCAACAATTACTGTCTGTGTTTTATAACTGCTGACTTAATGTAATCACTTAGCAGCAACTTAACAGGAATTCGTTAAGTAACATGAGTATTCCTCAAAAGTTATGTGAAGTTGCCATCACAATTCTTTATTGTAAGTTCCACATTAAAGAGATACCTGAGTGTTTTGCCCTGTAGCTGCATTTCCTAATTAATGTCTAACTGCAGGAAACTGCCTTCAGCACTGTCTACATCAATTAATGCCGTGCCTCGAGTTGACACTTCGATGCATAGACATACTACAGCTAATGGAATTATCATGTTTGGCCCAACAGGTTGATGCTGCTGAAGTGGAAGGAATTAGAGAGTCCTGTGTTGAAAGGTGTTTCCCCATATAATGGCATAACAATTAAAATGTCAACCAAAGAAACCTTGTCAGAAATAAAACCAATATGAAAATATATAAGTGTACATATATAAGTGCATGATTATATTTGTTATACAGCAATTATTGCAGTTTTACTATTAACAGCAAGGGGCAGTAAGCATCTCCAAAGCCTGAATAAAGTTGGGGTATGATACAATAGGGGTAATGTAGACACCCCCCCCCCCCTCATAAAAAAAGAAGAAAAAGAAAGAACCACAGCGGTGTAGTTTACCTTGCAGGCAGCTGAGACTAACATTATGATGGATGATTCAAATCCCACTGGGTAATGCATGGAGGATTCACAGGTTTCTTTGTTGACTACAAAATGCTTTGGTCTGGTATGGGTGGATATTCTATACACTGGTAGATCCTGTGGTTGGGGGAGCTTTAACTATTGATGGTAGGTCTACACAAGAAAACCCTGGAGGAATGGTAGATGCAGTTAACCCCTTCTAGAAATGAGAACCAGGAGAATAGGGAAAGCTTTAGTACTGCTAGACGCTACTCCTGAGGGGTATGACTCTTTGTTACCTACAGTGTAATTGTAGGAGTCTGTACTGTCTGGTTAGGCACACATGGGAGTGCTATAGTGTACTGGCATTATTTTTCATTATGTCTTCTATCATTCCTATATAGCCGCCAAAAAGTATACAATGGAACATCTAATTTCCTTTCACATCTAATTTTCTTTCTAAAACATCGACTGGAATTATTCCGTCTGAAATGCAAGTTACCCTAGCTCTTACCTAGCTCTAGGTACCATGATATTACTCTTTCCATTTCTAATAATGTGATCTCCCCCTCTCCTGTAGGGTCTGCAGCAGACGCCGTGCAGTCTGATTTGATGATAAATGATTCACAGAGCAGCTCAGGTTGCCTCCCAGTCCTGAGCAACTCCTGCTCCTGCTCTGAGCAGCTCAGAATGCAGTACTCATGTATCTATGAATCCAAAAACATATTATATCCAGAGAGATTGATGAGAGGAATGGGCTCAGAATATATCATTGGATTATCTAGACTCATTTAAGAGTACATTAGCAATGTGTCAGTGTGGGACAGACTATTGGCTACCCTTCCTGCATTACGATAATATCTGTGGCTTCGACGGGAAATATACTAATACCAATTATATCATGTGATTGCTGGAAACAATCGTCTTGGTGCCCATATTTTTTACCTCTCTCTACTATGATAATATGGTTGTTCAATTTCAAATCAAGTATCTTTTATTTCATGGTGAATACAACACTTAACTAAGGAAGGCCGTATTTAACACCCCCCGTGAAATAACCCTCCCCCGTATTTCTTTATGGCAATTAAGTGGAATTCTCTTAATTGAGGAACTCGACCCGTGCACCCTTGTCTATTTATTTTTTAGAAATACAAGACTTCCTATGCTTTAGCATTGAAGGGCCGTATTCAATGCCCCCACCCATTGAATACAATGTGGCTGTATTCAATGGGTAAGGAAAAGATGGGTTTTTCTTCATAAAATGGCTTCAAATAAAAAATAAACACAAATGCCAACTACATTGATACCATATCTGATGTATTTCACTCGTGGGGGCTGGGGCATATCCCACTCAGCCTGCGGCTTCGTGGGATATGGCCCCAGCCCCCACTTGTGAAATACAACAGAGATGGTATCAATGGGCGTTGGCATTTGTCTATTTATTGTACTAACTAAAGAGAACTACATTCCTAAATACATCCTCTTTGCAATTTATCCAATGAGTACTCAAGGTCTCTTATATATCTCTACTCCTTTTATCAATGATTTCTGATATCCCAGCCCACACACAAATCATGAATAACCAATGACCCATGGTACTATCTCTGCCAGCACAATTCTGGCGGCACACGACCCAAGAGACAATGTGTCTTTAATGCCAATCCCAGCTTATAACCGTTACAGTGCCCCTTTTAACCTGTTAACAACAGCAGTGGGGATTACAAGGACAAAATATTTCCCTACGGTACAATGTAAGGTTTGGTTTCTGCCTTTTTAGAGGATTCTTTATTCTGTACTTAGTCCAACTCATAAGCTAAGGGGCATGCAGGGTTTGGGATAACACTTAAGAACAGGCAAGAGAGAATGAGCACTCTCCAGGGACGGAAAGGGAAGGTGAGAGCTTACTAAAGTCTCCATAATCTGATCGCCAGTGCGGCTTATAAGATTGGCCTAAAGTTAAGGTGTGGCTTATACTCGAGAATTTACAGTAGAGACCACGAGGCTCTAGTTTCACCTCGAACTTTGCATCACCCTAGAAAAAGTTACCAACTTATACACTTATCCTCATATTTGCACTGTATTTCGACACTACTGCAGCACTATTGGGTTTGAATATTTTATAGAGTGTTTCGATTTCCATCACATCTGCCCTTTCAAAGAGCAAGTGCTATGACCTTATATGCTTGCCTCAGGTACTATGTTGTACGATATGACATTGTATGTATGCACACTGCAGTCCATGAGCCACAACTGTTCTGTATACAACTGTATACAAACGTGATTGAGGACCTTGCTGCTGAAAAGAGAATTCAATTGTCATGAATAACACTAAAACATCCTCATTTTTATAGTGCACTGAGGTGTGCGGCATTCTGATACAGATATTGCAGTGGGGGAAGTCCATGTACACCTTATTATCACAGCACACACACATTGGCGGTAATGGCATCATAAAATCTGGGCAAGAAAGTGCAGTGTGCCTATAAACCTCAATGCCACATTCCTCAGGCAGTTCTACTTAAGCAATATCGACACCCCTAAACGCATGCAGACACATTCATGAGCTGCTACAACACCAATCAATAATAAACAGGGTAGACTATCGCCTGTCACTAAGATAAGGAACATGTCTGCGATGGCTGATATTCATGATGCTTGGCATTGACTTACAGGACTATAACTGATCACCCTGTGTCTGCCGCCATCTTTTTATCTTCTGAGATTGCTGATTCTCACGAACTAAAGCTTCACTCTGTTATAACATTAAGGTAATAGGCTAGACTGTTGAGGTAAGGCTACACCTTGGTAAAATAGCATGATACATCAAGTGCTCAGGTTTCTTATCTGTCATGATGCAACAAAACAACACCAGAAATTAAGTCAGTTATACTGAGTTAAGGTATGATCCTTGGGTTAGAGGGATGCATGAATCCAGAATCTATTGGTTGTCAGACAGTATGGATGAATGTATCATGATGACAGAGGGCATAGTGCATTAAAATAGCACTTTGATGCACAAGTAGAACTGCAAGCAACCTGCTACATCTTTATGCCAGAGCACTTTGTACAAACCACTTTTGGTCCTACTTTAAACATTAAACTCTAATTTCACACTTATCCTGTCATGGCAATAATACCTCCGAAATCATATAACATCTAGACACAGTGGATAAAAACTACATTATCACACTGTCAAGTTTTGCGTGATTGTCACATGTGGCATGCCGGGATGCCGTGCAGTGGCAAACACGGAAACCAATCAAGAGGAAAACGTGAGAGTGGCATGGTCGGTGGTAACGGGTGAAAGACATGCGACTGACTCATGAAGCAGTAAAGCACTAGTGGGGGTTTCAGCTAGTGGGCCTGTAGGCAGGGGACAGGGCTTTTGGGGGCAGAGAGCGGGGTATGAGGGTACGAAGTGTGAAACGCAAATCACTGGGTGTTTTAGAGATGAGAGCCACAGTCCTATCTGTCCAACCCACTTTTCCCCTACAATGACTGTCAGATCTAATCTGCGTTAGGCCCAGTGGAAAAAGTGAGATTGGGGGCTTTGGGGTGGATCGTGACACAGGGCTGTAGGGTGCTGAATGTCAATCTTAGACAGAGCAGACAGCGTGAAATGTAGGACCAGTGTGTGCTGACTGATTTATGGTTTAAGGGGTAATATCTTAGACTGAAAGATAGTTCATGCTAAGACAGCATGACATTATAAGATATGCTGATATACATTGCAAAGGTTCTGCATAGTCCTATATCATATGAATACTGCAGATGTAACTCTGAAAAATTGAGCAAGGCATGATGTAATATCACAAAAATGGCTGAAAAGTGGCGTGATCTGCAGGCTGCCAAGTGGGAGTTTGTAGCTAAGAGCACATGTTAAGTGGGGTTTTTCAACCTCAAAAGGGGATATGCAGCTATTGAGACAAGATACTGATTTAACTATAATTTGATGGAAAGATTTGTGTGAAAACAATTAATCAAATAGACTAGGTTTTTAAGAGAATTTATATCCCAAAATAATGAAACAGAACTAGAGATGCGGCCTCGGTAACTAAGTCTGCTTTGCATTAAATGTATGATATGAGTCTAATTTACTTAGTGAAAGACAGTGTGCTTTCCGAATGCATTATATTCCCACAACTAACCCCAGTGAACAAGAACCAGTGGCATGCGCAGCCAATAAAACACCCTTATCACTTAGCTGTTTATAGCCAAATGGCAGATATGGAATCACTATTGACCGAGCCCACATTACACCATCATGCAAACTACCCACCAACACATGAAGGCCAAAGCCGCAGTCCCCCGGTAACAGAGACAAGATGGTATCTAAATTGAATCACCTCCCTCCCTCATCTTTCAGTGCCCCATATCAGGTACAAATAGGATTATAGCCCTTTTCGGCCCGCATGGTGCTTTAACGCAGTATACCATTTGTCATCAGACAGCATGGCGGTAGCGCTGGTACCTTGCTGCTGCAACCTTGATGCATTATACCTATTGGTTGATACACACCTGATGGTTCGGCTGCATTCATTCATCATAACAAAGGGGTGCATGTATTCATCATGTCTAAGGGGATAGCATATAACATCACTATGCTGTCCTTACAGGGTGGTAGCGGTGCATGGCTAGCCTCCTGTAGGGTATGGCTGTAATCACTGCGGTGCTGGAGGAGCTCTGATGTAGGCAGACATCTGCCAGGTTATAGAGCAGTCTTTGGTCAGGACGCCTTAACACGACTCGCCTAACTCTTCATACTGACGTGAAAATGTGTTATTTACATACTGACATCTTGAATGGGGACTTGATAATAATCATTTCATACCATGACACTTGCCAAGGAAGATCATTCTGGTGTTGAACACCAGCCACCAGGTTTTAACTATCAGGGTCAAGGTTGCTGGCCTGATAGCTTGCAGGCAATTAATACCATTAAAATACTCCATTTTCAGATATCTAGATATTTAGGTATTCATTCTTGCTCATTAGACAGCTCCTCCTCTGATCTCATTGGCCATGGCTGAAATGAATGAAAATATCTCAAATTAGCACATAGTTCCATAACTTACGCCTCTTTTGACCTCTGCACGGTGTCAAAAATATCCTTGGGCTTAAAGCAATATAAGCATTTGCTTCACAAGTTGCTGAGTAGTTGACCATGTATGAAACATTGTCTACCAGGTATATATACGACCTCCTCCGGCACATTCTACATTAGGGGAGTGTCTGGCCTGGAGGCACCCGGCTCTAATGGGTCTCCTCATTATAGAGCTACAGCAGTATGCTTAACCCTCCAAAAAATGACATTTGTCATCATGAGGCGAGAATGCAGCTCCTGTAAGTAACTCAGCGGTGCTATATTGGCGCATCATGCCGACCCTTCCAGAGTGTCTTCTCCCCGTAAGGTCGGCTTGATACTTGAATGCAGCACTGGCAAGTTACTCACCATGGCTGCATTCGTGCATCATGATGACCAAGGGTATGATGCATTAAGACATGATGCCGTCCTTAAAGGGTTAAAGGCAGCAGGCCTCAGTAGCAGTAGCCCTTTAGGGACCAGATGGTGCAATGCTTTTTCCTTTTTACTAATTTGTCCTCACAGTGCTTTAGAGCAGCACTGAAGAGTGGCTTACTGGCCCTGCATTGGTGTATCATGCCTAACTTTCATGAGTGCATCAGCTTCACAGGGTTAGCATTATGAATGAATGGCTGGTCACTTCCTAGCACTGAGTATATGCAACAGTGTGACAAAAACGTATATGACGCATTAAAGTGCTATGATGCCCTTAAAGGGCACCAGTTCTCGGTACTATTAAAGGCCTATATGGAAGTAAGATTTGATGGGGCTAGCAGTAGGTTCTTTGTGCATCTCTGTCCATAATGATTTCTGGAATTCCTTTCATGGCTAGAAGTCTATATGGAGATGTGATGATAGATAGATATATGTGATGGTACTGTGTACCTCAAATACTTTCGCTGATACAGATATGCAATGATATTATGATAATTATCATTGTATTGAATATCCATGCTATACCGTACCTTCCAGCTGATGCATCAAAAGCAATTGCATGTTTTATTTGATGATTATATAGTTTGCTTGGCATTAACAATAGCAGGTCGCTCACAATCTAACATCACGAAATAAGTAGTATGTGAACACGTTATTGATTATATTATCAGCATGTATAGTCGGCAAATATTCCTTCGTGGTAACCGAATTCATACTCCAAGTATGAATATTCATTGATCAATATTATTATCTTGGAGTATGTATAATTGTTAACCTATGCAGTAGCATATCGATTATTGATGAGCTTTCTAATCACCTACCATGGTAACCCTGTAACCATGTAATACACAGACCACTCCATAAGATCCCCCTCCCACTGTGTGCCTCCTCACCCCCTCCCTCCCGCCACCAGTGACCCCCTAGCCCACTCCCCAACTGTGTCTGGCTGTATACAGGCTGCTTAAATGCAGCATGCCCTAGATCGTCATGATGCATGAGGCTGTGTCTCACGACCTTGGGACAATGTTTTTGTCTCTGATCGGGTGCCGTCTCTGACCGGCTGCTGTCTCTGACCGGCTGCCGTCTCTGACAGGCTGCCAGCTCTGACCAGGTGTCAGAAAAAGGTGTTTTAAAAAGAATTATACTCATGTATATAAGGATTTGGAAAAACGTTATGGCGGTTGTTCTATAATCATAGTTTTAATTATAATTAGCCTCCTGCTGTTAGGATTTTGACCTTATCAAGCCAAGCCGGTCAGAGACGGCACCCGGTCAGAGACGACACCTGGTCAGAGACGGCACCCAGTCAGAGACAAAAACATTGTCCCAAGGTCGTGAGACACAGCCATGAATGCAGTGATAGTCAGATAGTGAGTAACTCGCCAGGGCTGCAGTTCTGCATCATGCGAGCCCTGCCCCGTTATTACACTGCTGGTGGGTCGGTTTGATACATGAATGCAGCACTGGTGAGAAAAATCATGACAACTTAAGTTGCCGTGCATAAAGCAATGTATGCGACCCTTAAAGGGTTAAGAGAGATTACCAGACCAGGCCAAAAAGACTCCTCCATCCAAACCAATTTGGGCAAAAAGAGTTTTGCATTGGGAGCAATCTGGCTGATTCGCTGAGATGTTATTAGAGCCAGGGTTAGTGGCCCTCCCGGACATACTCCAGAGTCTGGAGATCGATACATCAATCTACCTATAGGGGAGTAGCTGGTCTTACCCGCCCAGTCAATGGCGGCGCGCAGCTAAGAACCAAGCTCGCAGTATCTCAACCTCAGCATCATCACTGTCACCTAGGCTCTTTGGTTGAATTAGTTTTAGCACACTGTTTGCTGTAGTAGGCAGGTAGGTCACGGTGCAAATGAGTGCTCCCAATAAGACAGGGGATATAAAGTGAATATGGTCCCTTAAATACAAGCGATGACTCTTGGTAGCAGAAACACTGATTGGTCGGTGAATGGATCATACAGATAAACAAGGAGAATCAACTAGACCCTCTCGTCAGCACCATGCACATCAGTAAAACTTCTCCATTTGGAGGTCCAACATTGCCTGACTCTCTTTTAAGTCTAAAGTGGCGATTCACTTACCAGTGCAGTATCCATGTCGCAAAGTGCAAATTACATTGAAACACATATATTATGGCTGTGTCTCACGACCTTGAGCCAATGTTTTTGTCTCTGACCGGGTGCCGTCTAGATATATGCTCTACCAACAGCGGGACGCTAATGATAATTACGTAACAGATGCCATAACGTTTTTACAAATCCTTATACATATTAGTATAGTTTAAAATTTAAAAGACACTTTTTTCTGACACGAGGTCAGAGACGGCACCTGGTCAGAGACGGCACCTGGTCAGAGATGGCACACGGTCAGAGACAAAAACATTGGCTCAAGGTCGTGAGACACAGCCTAATATACCCTACCCCAAAAAGGTTAAGCAAGTATGCTCTTGATAACTTGCACCCAAGCTGGCCCCACTACATCGGGGTGTATCAGTTACACCTGAGAAGGTTAGGGATGATCCGAGTGAGGCAGTAATCGGATCGGAAGTCTGGGGGTTTAACTCTTAAAGTACCGCATAATGCTTTAATGGAGATATGCCTTTGGTCGGCATAATGCTTGACTTCATCCCTGACGTGTGACTTGCCAGGTCTGCATACAACCATCATGTCGGTCCTATGGGGCTCCGACACTTCCGGAGGCCTGGCATGATGCGTGAATGCAGCACTGGTGGGTAGTCTCACCAGGACTGATTCTATGCATCATGCTGAACAAGGGCATAGCACATTAAAGTAGTATATATGCGGGCCTTAAAGGATTAATTAAGAGGGCCCTGGATCTGTGCGTGTCTGTGCCTGGAGGAGAGGCTCAGCCGGATCTGATTAAATAGATGTGAGGCTGATACTCTAAGGGCAGCATGATACTTCCTCTATGGTCATGATGCATCAATGCATCCCCTAAGTATCATATCGACCCAATATGGTATTGACACACTCCCTTGGAAAGGGTCAGTATGATGCACAAATGCAGTGCCGGCGAGTGACTCATCTGCAATGCGTTAGTGCATTAATGCATTATGGCTACAAATGGTGCTTTAAGGCAGTACACAGTGCTTAGAGGGTGTAGGTGTGAGAAGGGTGCGGATAAAGGCTGGAGGAGATTGGGCCGGCTCCACATAGTGACATTAATAGGTACCGGTGTAATTTGTCTCCAGGAGGATTGGCCACCGAGCAGGTACCGAGTGGGGAAGTATGTCAGTGGTTAGGTATAGGCCAGTGTGGGCGCTAACCCGTTCAGGGCAGCATAGGTATCTAATGTGATATGCCCTTTGTCGAGGACGAATGCAGCTCTGGATAGTATACATGCACCAGGGCTGCATTCATGGGTCATGTTGATCCTTTAGGAGAGTATTAACTGTGAAGGATCGGCATGATGCTTACATGCAGCACTGTCGATTTTCTCATCAGTGCTATGTACGTTAAAGGGTTAAAAGGACAGAATGCTGAACCGGTTCGTGAATATGCGTGAATATATAGGGACAGAAAGCAGTTAAACAATGCTGGGATAGGATCTAGGGATAGATGATCATGCCTCATGATCCCTGCAAGAAATGTATAAGTAGGTATCCCGAGAAAATGCGGACAACTGTACTTGGAAATGACTTGGAAATGCGGACAGATGGTAAATCATCGGCCTGCATCGTCCAGGATAAAAGACTGGTGTTACCGTTATATTCCGAGAAATCCAATGCTGATGATACAGGATAGCTGTAGTTAGTGTATCTGGGCGGCTCCTACTCTCCACCCCCATACACCAAAGGAAGCAGGAGGCTGCTGGGGAAGGGGAGAGGGGAGAGCCTAATCCGATAATACGGAGATAACCTGACCAATCCGCTCCAGGAAATGGACCCATTTCTCACTGGGCGGATTGCTGTGGTCAGTAATGGCATTGGTTGTGGTCTCTTTGTCTGCCTCCTGTCCATGTAGCCTTTAGAGGTAGCATGGTGTTTTAATATAGTACCTTCTTTTGTCAGCATGATGGATAAATAGAACCAGTCAGTATCCTGCCAGTGCAGCCTTGACATCCACTCTACCTATGCGGTCATGTATCCCGATGGATCAGTAAATCTCATGATGCACGATTGCTCGTGAGTTGCTTACTACGGTTGTATTGGTGCATCATGACTAATATTCAACTCAATTGCAGTTGAGGTACAGCACATCCAAGTAAAACTTCAGAAGAGTTCAGGCAGGGTCAATTTCTACTATTAATCGCTGAATACATAGCCTTCCTTATAACACGAACGGGGTTATGAGGAGTGTGCGGGTAGTATTGGTAAGGCCATGAGTTCTCAGGCAGGCAGTGGGAGGCCCTACTGCATATGACAAGTTTAAGCACCAGGTCTCATTCCTGGAATATACTCTAGTGATTTTGAAATAAACATTTCCCACTGAAGCGTGGTCCTGAATCAGTGGCAGTCTGATATTGATGGTTTACAGTGGTATTGCAATTTACTGATGGTATATTAGTTTTTAAATCTGTAAGCGCCTGGGTTCTCGAACAAGCCACTGCGGTATGTTGGGGAAGCGCCTGCAGGCTGGGAATGCTGACCCTTACTCTTCAAGGGTCACATAGTGCTTTAATGCATTATGCTCTTTGAAGTTATGACGCACGTATATAGCCCTTAAGACTCATATGAGTATCTTTCAAATCCTGGATTCATGCTGAAACTCTTGGAGTGTATCAACCCTGTAGGGTCGGCATGGTCCTTATGTAAATGCAGCACATGTGGTTTACTTTACAGGTCTACATTCGCATAACATGATCATATAGAGGGCAGAGTGCATTTCGGCACTCTGCGGTCCTTAAAAGGTTAAGGCTGTGCCATGTGTAGCGGATGATACATGTCAGCGGGGAGTGAGGGGTGTGAAGAGGCCGTGACAGGGGTGTGAAGACACGCCGACGGCGGGCATACCCCTAGAGGTCCTGGCATTCTGTAAGGACAGACGGCGCCATCATGAGCTGAACGCCTCTCTGTATGATCACAGCCACACAGAGAAAGGAAAATAGCGTCAAAAGCGAGTCCAGGTTGCTCCCAGACTGACTTCCCTGTTTAGGGGAGTCAAGGTCGCCTAATATAAGGGAGCCTAGGTAACTCTCTGGCTGACCTAAGGGAGTCACCTTGGGGAGTTGTATAGCTCTCTGGGTCATGTGACTCCCCAAAGTGACTTCCTTGGGTCAGCCAGAGATATGACTCTCCAGGGTGACTCCCTTGAGAGTCACCTAGGCTCCCTTAGGCAACCTGGGCTTTCCTTAACAGGGGAGTCATTCTGGGGGCAACCTGGACTCACTTTTGACGCTGTTTCTTCTCTCTGTGCATCTCGTTATCTCTAACCGGCAGTGGCTAAAGCACAATGATTTATTCACAAAACTATTTATTTTAAACCAATACTGTGACTGAGCGTGCATCGGATTGAGACCTCCCAGAGAGGCAATTCTCCTGTCAACCTGTGCCTGAGAGTGAGATAGGTTGGGTAGGGGATATCTCCTTGTAATGGCCAGATAGTGCTGCTACTGGGGGAAAGTAAGATACATGGGGCACGGGAGGGCAGAGTGTGATACAGATAGACACCTTTCCTTAGCCTATCCTGGGAATATATTGAGGACCAACGTCATTTTGAAGTTACAAAAAGGATTGATAAGTTTTGATACTATATCATTGACAGAACGTTTTGTTCCCCGGTAGGTCTGCCCAGTGGTTTTCGACCATAAACGATCTCGTATTCCAGATCTGTATCTGCTGAATTATAATTTTTTTAGTTAGCCATTCAAAATAACCAGAACATTAGCCGATTGATAAGAGTCATATACATTGATTATTGGGACGCTTATTAGTAAAATTGGTATAGTGCAACTATTGATAATAATAATAATAGCAGCTTCAGCCTATGACTACGCCTATGGCCTGATGTAATGGGTTGCTATGGCATACCAACATTTGATAGCCTATGGTAAATGGCGTCTACAATTATCAAAGAAATCACACATGTAGGTACTCCAAAGTCTATGCAGAAAGCAAAGGTTTTAACAAGGGTCTAAATAACTTTGAATCTTAGCAATAATGCTTAAATCTGGTCTGCTTAGATTTAGCTAGAGCTGCTATATCAGTACACACTATAGTACAGGATGTACTGTTCCTGGCTATAGTAGTATACCCTTACAATGCTTCTGGCTGACCACTGTATATATGAGTCTCTTTACGTTATTACCCTTTGGGGACTGGTCTGTGAGATTGGTATTCTGTAGACCTCCGGCAGCATACTACAACTGTACAATGAGCTGTCTCTCTGTGTACACTGCCTGACAACGGGGCTCTTGTTGACTCAGGCTGTTACCTGATGAGAGGTATGGGGTGCCAAATGTCTCAGATACAAGATGACTGTTTACTAGTTGCCTAGGGGAGTTACCATTTCTCAAGCATTCAAGGGCTCGTTTGGCTTGTTTGGCTTGTTTGGCTTATTCAACAGTATCACACTCATGCATTTGTGCCGGAATGTTGGGAGTAAATCAACCATTCGCACATCATCATCATAATAAAGGGTTTAAGTGTAATCTCCGCCTACGGCTGGCGCCCCATGTTGTAACTGCTAGGTCTCCTGTTTGACCTGCTCAGTGTGTCAGTATGCAAGCCGTAGTGAGGCCTCACTATAGAATCTAGTACAGTACTCAATACCACCATGCACTCACTACCACCATGTAGGATGCAGTACACAAGAACGCCAATGCATTATCCTGGACACTATAGCGCTTGTCCTAAGTATAGATACCACTGGTGTATACATTGTAGTCGTAGCACCTTCTAAAAGCTACATGTAGTTTGCATGCCCTTTTGATAGTGTAGAATATTGCTGTCTTGAACAATTTATATAGTATGTTAGTTTGTAAATAACATGAATTGCTGCTTGGCCTCCTCAGGAATGGCTCTTAAGTCAGACTCTTAAGGTGCCTGCATACCAAATTAACCCTGACACAGATTTAAAGCATTGACCCTTACCCTACAGAACAGTATGTCAATCACTTCTATCCTGGTCCTGTTGATAGAATACCTCAGACATACTCCAGGCAGAGATTGGATCTGCTTTGAGTCTGGGGCAGTGACGTATGGGAACCTGTGTGCATCTATAGAGATAATTCGGGTAGCTCCATGTGTGCTGCCATCTTAGTTCTGAGCTCGAAATTTCCCATGAGATTTAAGCAGTAACCAGACACTCATACATCATAGCTTCCGAGTAACAAGCTGCAAGAGAGCAGAACTAACGTTTCACAGGATTGTTGATGTCAGTGGGAACAAGTCCACTCCTGGTAGAGCCCGATAGGGTGTATTCGACTGACATCATAAGTCATGATTCCGTCGGTTAGACAGGATTTGTCCATAAGTTTAACATTGTGATCTCTCACTCTTATCAAGCAAGTCTCAATCTACACAGAGAAAAAAGTGAGGGTCAGCCTGATGCAGATATATTGTCTCCAAAACAACACCCTTCAGCATAAGGCATTTTAGTGTTAGCCAATGATACACAAGTTCTCATTTCAACTATCTACGAAGATCCTCCTGAGAGTCTAGCCAGGAATCACCGTGCAGGATCTCCATACATTTGAGCACTTTAGATGACGGTCCAACATATATTAAAGACACATGTTAAAGAACTTGATACTGGGAAGTGTCTTGTTTCGACAACTAGGCCAACTCCAGGTTGAGGCAGAAATACTGTCAGAATAGTAATTCACAATCGCTGTTAGAGCTGATACAGGCTCTTGCTAATTGAACTTGTGAAGGACATTGTGTTGCCCCAAGAGTTCCTGTTCATCTGGTGTCTACTTGCATCAATGCAGCTAATAGAATTAGGGGTAGAATTCATAGAGTGTACTGCTATAGTGACACTTTATACAAACGATGTGTGCTACCATCGATTATCCATTTCTCGGACTCAATTGATGTAGATATTATCTAGATCTAACTGTACCATAAGAGTATCTAAAGCAAGGGAAGGGATTCTGGACTGCGACGCAAAGAGGCGAAAGCCTAATTGTATTCCAGGATAAACAAAACTGATTTAAGTTTTTCAATTGAATCGATTGGTGTATTGTTTGTACATCGGGAACTGTCTAATATCTCTCCAGTAATATGCTTCAATTGTCAATAAACAGGGCCTAAGTGGTTTTAAAATCAAAGTTTCGAGAGATGGCAACCCCAGCCAATACTGTTGTATCAGGCTTGCTGACATTGTATGGCATTTTGCCAGTCATGATAGGACTATGCAAATGTACAAATTTTCTGCAGACATGCTAGCAATCGGACCCAAATGAGAAATTATATCCTTACCAAAACTATAGAAGATTTCGGATCTAAAGTGCTTGAAAATGGGGACTATACTTCGCACCCATCTGGGAAATTAGTTTGAAGGGGCAGACCTTTAAATAGTCCCTATAGGGTCCTTACAAGGGAGAACCCAGTGTGACTTTGGGATATGAACACTAGAGAGCATTTAGGGTGCATATTGGGGTTGAGCAGTGTAGGCTTATACTCCAGGAGGCCCCGGGGCTTCAGTTCTAGGACTGTCAACGCTCAGATGACTGCTTTAAATATGGAGTGGTAATTCTTCAACTAGAGGAGGGGAGGTAGTGGACTTCTCATGTGACCGCGTCAATATAAGTTTTGGAAATCACTTTTCTCTAATGGGCCATGATAAGGCCATCACACTGATGAGAGGACGCACATCACACAGCCTAGCCTAGTATACTTCATGGGTGATTTTGATCCCAAAAGGATCGTAGGAGAGGTGGTATTTACCAGTTCCCTATGGCAAAAAAAGAAAAGTTTGTTTCAA
Organism: Harmothoe impar; assembly: GCA_947462335.1. Lineage (NCBI taxonomy): Eukaryota > Metazoa > Annelida > Polychaeta > Phyllodocida > Polynoidae > Harmothoe > Harmothoe impar. The sequence continues at coordinate 23,995,937 of OX381716.1, forward strand.
AACATGGCTGATCCAATTTTTGAGTCAATTTTAGGTTTACGGAAATTTTGAAAAAAAGATTCCCCTTTAGTCAGGCAGAGAACCCCCCAAAAATCAAAGTGCCCGATATAGTTTTTTTCGCTCTTGATTCTGAAAGATATGGTATCAGGCAACTTGTATCAGCTCAGTGGGGTGTTCCCACTGTTGAGCAATTTTAATTATTCATGGTTGCTTAGCAACCAGTGAAATGCAACATTAATTGCTTAGTTACATCCATTTATGTTCTCCATAGAGTATTTTTAGCTTTCCCTACCCCCCCTAAATAGGCCTCAGGGAAACCAATGATGTAATCATTCTGTTGCTATGGTAAGTGGTTGCCTAGCAACAGCAGTTTTTTAATGAAATTCCTTAGCAACCTATATAAATATCAACAATGGAAAGGTTCTAACCTTACCTACCCCCCCTATATTGACACCAGGCATTCTGATGATATTATCATTGTGTTGCTAGGGTGAGTGGTTGCCTAGCAACAGCAGTTTTATAATGAAATTCCTTAGCAACCTATATAAATATCAACCATGGAAAGGTTCTAACCTTACCTACCCCCCCTATATTGACACCAGACATTCTGCTGATATTATCATCGTGTTGCTAGGCTGAGTGGTTGCCTAGCAACAGCAGTTTTATAATGAAATTCCTTAGCAACCTATATAAATATCAACCATGGAAAGGTTCTAACCTTACCTACCCCCCCTATATTGACACCAGGCATTCTGCTGATATTATCATTGTGTTGCTAGGGTGAGTGGTTGCCCAGCAACAGCAGTTTTATAATGAAATTCCTTAGCAACCTATATAAATATCAACCATGGAAAGGTTCTAACCTTACCTACCCCCACTATATTGACACCAGGCATTCTGCTGACATAATGATCATGTTGCTATGACATCATGATCATGTTGCTAGGGTGAGTGGTTGCCTAGCAACAGCAGTTTTCAAAATAGACTTGCCCCTCTTTCTAGGTGATCACCCCATTCACCTGTATCGCTATACCTGCCCCCTGAGCTGACCATATCAAAGGGAGAAAGTTTTCCCACAGTACCTGCCTCCCCCTTCCCTCCCCTTTTCCCCGAAGCCTGCCACATTACAGTAATCTGTAATTACCCACGTGAGACGACTGCATTACAGAGGAGAGGGAGCCCCTCATACAGCCCCCTGGCCCCTCTCATAGGTCTGTAACTACCCACATGAGACCACTGCATTACAGAGAAGAGGGAGACCCTCACACCGCCCCCTGGCCCTCCTCATATGTTTACAACTAACCGCTATGACCGCTGCATCATAGAGGAGAATGAGGCCCTCCCACAGCACCCCACCCTGCCCCCCCTCTCATATGTCCGTAACTACACCCAACACATCACAGCGGATAGGGGAGGCCCTAACACAGCTTTCCCTCTCATATCTCCCCTTGTAGGTCCATTTGTATCTGGACTCGCTGGAGGGAGGAAATATATATAATGTAGAATGTACATGTTAAATAAGGAGAGACAACTATATATAATGTTTGGCCTCCATTGTTTGTGGCTGGGCAAATTTTATTGCAACAGACAAAGAAGAAATTTTACTCCAATCCTTAGGGATATAGTGGAGGACCCCCAGTTAGCTGACGTAGGTCTGTAGTAGGAGGGCTACTATTTGTTATGGTGTGGTCACCAAGCAGTAGCAGGAAGTGCCACCGGATAACCAGGAGGAGGCAGGGGGAGGGGGACTTGCTACCCTAATCTAGTCAGTGTTCCTTATCCCCTTAATCTTAAATAATACTTTCATAATTGATTTTACTGCATGTAAGCATCATTCTGTTACATGCCACATTACATGTAACAATGTATAGCCCATGCACACATAATAATAATATTTTTCAATTTGAAACAAGTGAATACATTCTACAGGTGGTTGAATATAACCTGAATCCAGAGAGGTTGCACAATAGTGAGAATTTTACATATAAGAATAAAGGGGAAAACGGCCTTGGGACTTTCCAAATATGGCCCCATTGGTTGGGAGGTCACTATAGCAGGATGGCCATTGGAGGGAATTGACTGTGTGGGTTAAGCAAATGCTGGAATTTATCTGAATCTGAAACTTAGTTTAACAACCTCCATAACAAAGAGTGAGTTTCAATAGACAACTCCTTTCAGAAGCCCACCCTTTGGTACCAAAGGAGGAGTTTTACTCTTGACACAAGCTTAGACAGCATAAACTGAGTAAAAGCAAGTGTGAAAATAACATAATTGAGAGAGTAGGGCAATGCGGGAGTAGGGCAGTGGGGGAGTGGAGAAGTGTGATAACTGAAGGGGTATTTGGAAGTGAGGAAGTAGGAGAGTGAGGCGGTAGCGGAAGGGGTAGTGTGATAACTGTGGGACATAAGGGAGTTTAAGAATGAAGAAGTAGGAGAGTAGGGGACCATGACAGTATGAGGGAGTAAGGGAGTAAAGCAGTAGGGGAGTGATGGTTTAAGGGTAAAGGAGAGTGACAGGCAAGGACATTGACAGATTAAGCGCAAAAAGGGAGTAGGGGATATCCTACACCCAAGGACTGCTGGTTCCCAGAGATGCTCCCCACAGCTTCCAAAACTCAGTGCCTGCTGCTTCCTATATCCAGTCCCTGAAGAGTCATTTCTAATTTTTGGAATTGAATTTGGCTTGAGATAGTAAATTGAATTCACATATTAAAGAGTCATTACACACATAGGAGAGGCATTCTGACAATTTTTGATGTTTAGAGGTAAAACGTGACCTCTCAAAAGAGGCACTTTCCAGCCAATTGTTTGACCTGATCATTTTCACCAAGCTGTGGTGAACAAACATACAGTCTATCCATCTCATGCTAAGCCTATGTTGTTCTAGATGTTTAGAAATAATTGCCTTCATAAAAGATATCTGTAGGGACATGCTTTCCACCTTCACTCATTTCAAAGATTCAAATACCATCACTGCCCTTCAAAAGACCTTGTTTGTCTTCAAGGGCATGAAGCAACTTGGACAACCAACCAACAAAGCTGTTCGGGTCACTTTAGAAATAGATTTTCCTGTAACGTTGACATGTTCTACGTTTGTCATTGCTAGGCAACCACTGACATTAGCAACAAGTTGGTGGTGTCAAATCAGGGCGTGACAATATGCTCATTATAACCAAGTGCTTGTTGTATCCCTGTTCTTTGTAGCCAGGTTTTACTATAATTATGGTGATATTTGTTCACATTATAACTGGTTGCTAAGCAAATATGTCATGATACTGTTGTTGCAATCACCTACCCTAGAAATGATATGATGGTGTTGGCAGAATTCCTGAGGTCACTTTAGTGGGGGGGTAGTTAAGTTTATAACCATCCTATAGCTGATATTTACAATAGTATATTGAAATTATATAGTAAGACTGTTGTTGCTAGGCACTGGGTACACTTCTTTGGTGAAATTTCAAGGGGGTGGAGGGTAAGATCTCACCCACACCCCAGTCTACCCCACAGTCACACTGGAATAAACAAACACAGGTGTAAAAATATTTTTGAATAAAATTCAAGGATATTTAAATAATAAGTCTCCCACCACAGAGACTTAGACAAGTCTACAGCCAGATGGTCTCCCATCTAGGCAGTGACCTTGACCCAACACCTAGACCTATCATAGGCCTAGTTCTGGGACACAACTTAGCAACAATGTAAACACTGACCTGGATTGGCTCTAGGTTGGTCACATGGCACCTTGTGAGTTGTGGAGGGAAATCTATCCTCTGGTTTTGTGTCATATTCGGTCAAGCCAGGGTTCAACCCACACCTCGTCTGCCAATCCTCCCGGATTGGTAACACATGTTGTTGCTAGGCATGGTTGATATTTATAAAGGTTGCTAAGGAATCTCATTATAAAACTGCCATTGCTGGGCAACCACTCACCCTAGCAACATGCTGATAATATCAGCAGAATGCCTGGTGTCAATATAGTAGGAGTAGGTAAGGTTAGAACCTTTCCATGGTTGATATTTATATCCTTAGGAGCGCCAGTGCTTTCTGTGCTGGGACCCCCAGAACGTATTGATGTGGGGTGTAAAAAGGGCCCTCCAAACGCCAGTGCTTTCTATCATAGGATCCCCAGAACGTACTGATGTGGGGAGTAAAAAGGGGCCTCCAAATGCCAGTGCTTTCTGTAATAGGGCTGCCAGAACGTAATATGTGTAATGGATTTTTCAAGTTTTTGGCTACCAGAACGTAATGATGTGTATTTAAGGACTGATTTTCCTCTTTATTTAATTTAAATTTCCATGCCTGGTACACATTGGTACACTCTGGTAGCTTCAGTTGGAAAACCAAAACGTTTTAGAACGTTTTGGCCCTTCTGTCATAAAACATAGTAAATAAACATTTTCGGATCTGGTATAAATTCCGATTACGCATTGGTACACTCTGGTAACTCTTGTTGAAAACCAAAACGTTTTAGAACGTTTTGGCACTTCTATACATTATACATTATGTAGCTTAACATAGGTTCCAAATCCACATTGGTGCACTCTGGTAACTCTAGTTGAAAAAGCAAAAACGTTTATGAACGTTTTGGCACTTCTATGATTATACGTTATGTAGCCTGATATAGATTTCAAATACACATCGACCCACTATGGCACTATGGTTGTCACATGGTGTGGCATGATTCACCCTATGCCACGTGTTCGTGTATCATGTACCCATATTTCACATGGTGTGGCACATGGTCTGGAAATTCATGTCATCATTCTAATTATGGAATTTCTTGTTATTTGCTTGAGTAAAACTCGGGAAATACAGATCACCATTAGGAACATTCAACATTCTGAGAATCTCCCATGTATACAGCTTGTGCTATTCCCAACAGATGCAAAAGATACTAACTTGTGTTCTTCTTGAGTTCTGTTTAGATGGATTAACTAGATAAGGTACATGGTACACCATGCACCATGTAATGTTATCTAATACCATGTGAAGTTATTTAGTACCATGTGACGTTATCTAAGACCATGTGACATTATCTAGTACAATTTGACGTCATCTTGGACCATGTGACATTATCTTGCACCGTGTGACGTAATCTAGTACCAGCGGCTCCGCCGCCGGGATATGGTAGGCCTACGTTCCGTTTGGATCAATGCTGTCCCCTTAGAACAACTCTACCATGGCAAACTGCGTGCTCGGGACAGGCTGCGAGGTCCGGGCGTCTTGATGACCTACATATGGAGATGGTCCTGCAGAGTCTGTACCGTTTCGTGGATGTTTGTGCGATGAATATTATGTATAAAACTACTTTATATGCAAAGATAAGTTAGAGCTGAAGTAGAACATGAACTGCCCCGCATGAAGGAACGAGAAAACAATTTAAGATAAGACAGTTTCAATGGGAAAGAATTTGACTGACACACCTGCAGAGATCGGCATATGCCAGGCGATCGCCGACCAAAAGTAAATAAGGGGGTAACCATGTGATGTTATCTTGTACAATGTGACGTAATCTATACCATGTGACGTCATCTAGTACAAAGTGACGTTATCTTGCACCATGTGACATCATCTTGCACCATGTGACGTCATCTTGCACCATGTGACGTTATCTTGCACCATGTTAGCTAGCATCATGTGACGTTATCATACCATTATGTCACATGGTCTACATCTGTTGTACCATGTGCCCCTGTTGTACATGATCAACCGTAAATTCCTGTTTACTACCCATAGGTTGTAGGCGAACCAAACTCAGCTTTCATTTGGTACTAGACATGCCTACCGTAAAACCTCGTGTATAAGCCTAACTCGCGTATAAGCCGCACCCCGACTTTGGCCCGATCCTATAAGCCGCAGAGGCCCTCTGAATCACCCCTGGGAAAAACTCTCGTATTAGCCGCACCCCTAACTTTAACCTGACGGGGCTGGTGTTAGGGTCCTCCTAGTGGCCTGGGCAGCCTCCTAGCGGCCCTTTGGGCCTCCTAGCGGCCACCATCACCTCTTGTTTTGTCAGCTTTATCTCCAGGCGATCAGTCACATGGGGGAGGGGCGGGGGAGTCTGCGGCGGTCTGCATTGTCTTAGGGCTGAGGTGTGAACTACAACTGGACTGCATTGTTTTAGGGCTGAGGTGCGAGTGGGCTGCATTGTCTTAGGGCTGATGTGCAATTAAGGAACACTGACACTGCCCACTCACCTGACAGACCCTAACCCCCCCCTCCCCCTGTGATTTTTGAAATTGTAATTTGGAAAAACTCGCGTACAAGCCGCACCCCGACATTGGGCCGATCCTATAAGCCGCTCCGGCGGTCTGACTCGCGTACTAGCCGAGGCTTCTATACGCGAGGTTTTGCGGTATATAGGATGGTTAGCCAAGATACAACGGGTTTTTTTCAATATAGAACAGTACTAAAATTTGAAATTTTCAGATCCTTAAACAGGTTATAGGATTCTCCTGAGTTGGGAGTGTGGGTTATAAGCAAGATGCTAGTAGTATGGGGGAATTTACGGTAATACCGAATGACGGGCTAGAATATGTTAGTATGGCATGTGTTCGGACGCTAGTATAGTATGTGTTCAAACGTTAGTATGGCCTGTGTTCAGACATAAGTATGGCTTGTGGTCAGACGTTAGGGCATGGCCTATTGTGGTCATTGGGGCCGATCATCATAGGGCCTTTTGTCGGGGGGGGGCAATTGTCATGTAGCTAAAATGCTGAGGGCCTGATGTCCTAGGGCTGATTGTCAGGAGGGCCCTGACCCGGACAGCAATAAGGTCACATGATACTAGATAACGTCACATGGTACTAGATAACATCATATGGTTCTAGATAACGTCACATGGTACTTGTTAACGTCATTATGGTTCTAGATAACGTCACATGTCTGTGACTATTTACCCCCATGTCACATGATCTATTATGATGTACCCCATGTCATGTGGTCTGCTACCATGTACCCCCATGACATATAGTCCCATGTCACATGGTCTGATATCATGTACACTTAAGTCATGTAATCCAGTATGCCCCTATGCCACTTAATGTGGTACCATTGGTTTAAATGTATGGTTCATTATATATATATATATATATATATATATATATATATATATATACTCATTATATAACTTGTCGTTATATGTATGTCACTTTATATATGCTTCTGTATCATATTTGTATATACCCATGACCTATGTATCTCCCAGGTTTAGAGAAATAAAATCATTGTCATTGCCATAATATAACAGGAAGTATTATGGTGGAATTATAATGAGATGTAGTTACTTCACGCCATTTTCAGAAATGTGTATATTCTATTGGCCTAGTAATGCTATATGGGCCTAGATGTCGACATGGCGGCCTAGATGTCGACATGGTGGCCTAGATGTCGACATGGTGGCCTATGTCTTGTCATGGTGGCCTATGTATCGACATGTGAACATATATGTCCACATGTGAACATATAATTTTGACATGGCGGCACTTATAATGGGACTGGAACTTTTCCTTGGAGGAGGGGGGCTAGAATCAGTTGGGGCCTTGAGTCATGGGGAGCCTTGAATCAGGGCCTAAGATAATGTCATGTCATGATACTAAAGGATATCACATGATACATTGTACTAGATAATGTCACATGGTGCTAGATAGCATCATATGGTACAAGATAACATCACATGATACTAGATAATGTCACATGATACAAGATGCATGATGTCACATGGTACTAGATGATGTCACATGATACTAGATAATGTCACATGATACTAGATAACATCATATGGCACAAGATAACGTCACATGGTACTAGGTAACATCATATGGTACAAGACAATGCCACATGCTACTAGATAATGTCACATGGTACTACATGACGTCACATGGTACAATACAACATTACATACTAGACAACAAAGTCATTCAGTGTTTGATATTGCATGTATATTGAAGGTATTCAACATGTAGTAGTTAAACCACTGCCAGACGCCTGCACGTAGGATATGGGTGATAGTCTAGGCTGATCACGAGCCAGTAGACGAGTGTGCTCAGCCGTGACTAAGCCAATATCCTTAGTACAGGTGTCTGGCAGTGGTCTAACTAACTTATGCCACACCAGTCATGAGTGTTTTTCTCACTTTTTATACGTATTATACAAGCAGGAACCCATTTCACCTCATCCTGAATAATATGTCAACATACGGCCCCCAAATACGGCCCTTATACGGACACTTTTAAAAATAATTGTTTTTTCATTTCTGAACCATTGCCGTGCTGAGACAGGGACGGCACTGGGAATGTACTAGAAGAGACAGGGGAGGTTGGGTAGGGGACAAGGAAGGTGGGGAAGGCACTGGGAATGTTGGGGAAGAGACAGGGGAGGACGGGTAGGGGACAGGGAAGGTGGGGAGGGCACTGGGAATGTAGTAGAAGAGACAAGGGAGGTCGGGTAGGGGACAGGGAAGGTGGGGAAGGCACTGGGAATGTTGGGGAAGAGACAGGGGAGGTCGGGTAGGGGACAGGGAAGGTCGGGGAGGGCACTGGGAATGTTGGGGAAGAGACAGGGGTGGTCGGGGAATGGAGAGGGAGGTCGGAGAATGGAGAGGGGAGGTCGGGGAATGGAGAAGTAAATATAAACAACAGGTTACTTTCAATTAGCTGAACACAGGGGAGGTTTCTCCCCTGTGTGGCTCCATGTTGGTATGTGAGTGTCTAGCTGCATGGTGAAGTAACACGCCAATGCAATTATGATAGCTGGCACGATCCCTCCCATTTCCTCACCACTGCTACCATTTCCCCAAGACCCCTACCATTTCCCCACGGCCTCTACCGTCTCCTCACGTCTAACACCATCTCCTCAAGTCCAACACCATCTCCTCAATGGTTCCCAGGAAGTTTCTTTTGTCTTTCCACTCAGGTGTGGTATAAGTGAGAATATTATCTATAAGTTTGACCAGCTGTATAGGAGCACTTAGATATTCAGCCACAACGTTCTAAAACGTATTTCTATCAAGGATCATTTCCTGTAGAACGTTCTATTACTCTGTGGCATGAGCAGATCCAGAGGAGCTTTTAGAGATGCAGATGCCGTAGTGTTCTAAAGCGTATTCCTTTCAGGAATTATTTAATGTAGAACGTTCTATTACACTATGGCATGAGCAGCTCCAAAGGAGCTCTTAAAAAAACCATTTGCCAGAACGTACCAAAACGTACTGAAACGTTTTACTGGCACCCTATGTATATCACAGCAAGAAGTGCCAGATCCTGTTAAAGTGTATTGAGAATAAATGCTAATTAGCATGAGAATCATCATATTACATGGTAATAAAGATCAGATCCTAACAAAATATGCAACTTGAAGTGTTTGATCATACTTAGATCTCAAAATAATTTAAATCGAGATGACATATCATCATGAGATATAGAACTATAAATCGCATGTTATATCAAATGTTGTAAAATTATGAGATAATAGATTTTCAAGGTCAATTACTCTAATTAAATTATAAAGTTATCAAGTATAGAAAGGCAGCAGTCCTAGTACCATATATCATAGATATATGTTACAGAAGAAAAATCAAAAATTTGGTGTAATCTTGACCTTATAAATTACATCAAATTCCTTGAAATAAGTGAAAATCTCTGGCGTTTGGGACTCTCTAACATACAGAATCCTGGCATTTGAAAGTCCCTTTTTACTCCCCACATCAGTACGTTATGGGGGTCCCACAACAAAAAGCACTGGCATTTTGAGGGCCTGTTTTACACCCCACATCAATACGTTCTGGGGGTCCCAGGACAGAAAGCACTGGCGTTTGGAGGGCCGTTTTTACACCCCATATCAGTACGCTATGGTTGTGCTAAGGATATAGGTTGCTAAGGAATTTCATTATAAAACTGCTGTTGCTAGGCAACCACTCACCCTAGCAACACAATGATAATATCAGCAGAATGCCTGGTGTCAAAATATGGGGGGTAGGTAAGGTTAGAATCTTTCCATGGTTGATATTTATATAGGTTGCTAAGGAATTTCATTATAAAACTGCTGTTGCTAGGCAACCACTCAGCCTAGCAACATGGTGACAATATCAGCAGAATGCCTGGTGTCAATATAGGGGGGGTAGGTAAGGTTAGAACCTTTCCATGTTTGATATTTATATAGGTTGCTAAGGAATTTCATTATAAAACTGCTGTTGCTAGGCAACCACTCACCCTAGCAACACAATGATAATATCATCAGAATGCCTGGTGTCAATATAGGGGGGGTAGGTAAGGTTAGAACCTTTCCATGGTTGATATTTATATAGGTTGCTAAGGAATTTCATTAAAAAACTGCTGTTGCTAGGCAACCACTTACCATAGCAACAGAATGATTTAATCATTGGTTTCCCTGAGGCCTATTTAGGGGGGGTAGGGAAAGCTAAAAATACTTTATGGAGAACATAAATGGATGTAACTAAGCAATTAATGTTGCATTTCACTGGTTGCTAAGCAACCATGAATAATTAAAATTGCTCAACAGTGGGAACACCCCACTGAGCTGATACAAGTTGCCTGATACCATATCTTTCAGAATCAAGAGCGAAAAAAACTATATCGGGCACTTTGATTTTTGGGGGGTTCTCTGCCTGACTACTTTTACATTTCTTTGCTTCAATTTAAGGGTATCGTAGATGAGCTGTAAAAATAAGTAAAAAATAAAAGTCCTACCTACCGACCCTAGACCCATGTTACATGAAACAAACCTTTTTTTTATTTGGCCTAAGCCTTGAAGCAATTATATCGGCATGATGGACCATATAGCAGCAGTGAATATACTCACCAGGACTGCATCGGTGCATGATGTTGAAGATTCTCATGTGTGACCACCCTATATTGCGATCGGACCAGCATGGTACATGGGTGAAGGTCTGGCGATTAGACTCATTACCTACATCATAATAACAAAGGGCGAAATTAATCAAAACACTATGACATCTTTAAAATATCAGGGATGGCTTGCTGTCTTGAGACCTGAGGATTATTGGTCTCTGGTGAGCAATTCACCAGCGCTGCATGATGCATCATGCGAGCCCTTTTGGAGAGTATCAACCATGGTTAGCATGAGTTACGGATGCACCACAGTCCATTTAGGGGCCACATAGTGCTTTGATGCGCAACACCCTTTATCATCATGCTGCATGAATCCGGCCCTTGCCAGGAAACCACCAGGGCTGCATTCATCATGCCAATCCAACAGAGTTATGCATGGATCGAACCCGCATGGTCGCCATAATACATGAATGCAGCCCTGGCAAGCTACGCACCAGTGTTGCATGAATGCATCATGACGACAAAGTACATACTAAAGCAAAGTAATATGCAGCAACTAAAGGGTTAAATCGCTATGCTGATGGCGTATTGATCTCCTGATTGAGGTACTCTGTTGCTCATGAATAGAGAGCGATACCATTTTTGTGTTTAATATTGTGAGGCTTAGTTTGATCAAAGGAAGCCAATCTGAGTGATCTGTCCAGCAAGGAGTACTCAGCCAGGGGGGGGGGGGGTGAACAAAGATACATTCAAGGGGTTGTACCACAGTCCTTTACATCAAGGAGGACATATACATAGGGAGAGAAGCAGGTAGCTGTTACAGAAAAACAATGTAAGTTTAACAACATTAGTAGGGTGTTACAGAAAGTTCCTTTTTCCAAATAGGTGTTACAGAAAAAATTCACGGTGTTGACTTTTTGTTAAATGATGTAAATTTTCATGTAGAAATTGGCACCCCCTTTCAGACATGGTAGTGATATTTAGCCTAAACAGCGTAGATTTGAAGACATTAACATCAATTTGAAAACATAATGTAAATGATTAAATATATGTCAGTTTTAATATAAGTTATTGAATAATACACGGGGGCTGTTACTCCCAGTTTTTAACTCTAGTAACCCATTTTTCGAGACTTTAAATATGACCACATAAAATAATGGGTCGTGTAGGGACTAATTCAAGCTAGACATTAATTTTATGACTATCTTAGTGCCGTAGGTCCTACACAGAAGAGTATAGATTACCAATATGGTCGGCTGTCGGTAAATATCAACCAGAGAGGGTTATGTGTGGCTGTAAAGTTGTTCACTTTCCAGCACTATGTTTGTGCATCATGCCTACCTTTCAGGAGTGTATCTATCCCAGAGGATTATGATGATGCATACATCCAGGCCAAGTGAATAACTACCCAGGGCCTCATCCATGTAGCATAATGCAGCTTTAAAGCTCTATGCCACCCTACTCTCGTTCCCAAATCCTTCCAAAGGAAAGCTCTGGTAACTGCCAAATGTTTGGATTTTGCTGGGTCTGGGCAACCGCTGCTGGTAGCTTGGAACCAGCGAACAGGAACAGGAAATGGAACCAGAAAGGCTGATGGTAAATCTACTTAAAACTACCACCATACATTCTGGTTCCATTTCCTGTTCCTGTTTGATGGTTCCAGTCTACCAGCAGGGGTTGGCCAGACCCAGCAAAATCTGAAGTTCAAGGTCATTTGGCTGTCCCCAGAGCCTTCCTTCGGAAAGATTTGGGAATGAGAGTATATGCCACCCTCGCTGGGTGACTGTCATTCAACCGTAAGGTGCGATGTATATGTCTCAGGCTTAAGAGTAACTCGCCAGTGCTTCATCCAAGCATCTTGCTGCTCATAAGGAGTTGATTGACTCCTTAAGTGGCGGCATATATGATGCATGAAGGAAACCTTGGCTAGTTGCCCTCCAGGGATGCAGCATCGTGAAAAATGCATAGCACTTTAAATCACTTTGAAGTCCTTCACTTTAAACATGTTAAGCTCTAAGAAGAGCTGGGTATAATATCAGCCCTTGTCTACATGGCGCTGACCCTGGGGCCCCTCTCCCTAACTAGCAGGTTGGCTGACCTAGTTTAGCCCTGAGCAGCTCGGCTGATATCGACTCAGCTGCTTAGTGGGAGCTGCTCTGGGTTAGTGACAGCCACCCCCGACACCCTGCGGTCCTTTCACTGGCTCCTCCTACCTCATCCCCCCTGATCCCAGGCTTAGGCCAAACAAATTTGAGGCCCGACTACAAACGTTTTCCTATGGAGCGAGGTGATGATTAGACTTTGGAGTGCATTATAGATGAACACTATTTGAAAAGAAAGCAAATGTGATTTCATAGAAGACATAAAAATAAAAGTTGATTCAACAATAAACTGATAACTCATAGATTCAATTGGTTTGTCTGTGGACGAGCTTTATATTTTGTCAGAGAAACCCGAGGCTGTAGGAGGTAATTTGATAGTGAGTATCGATGTGGTTTGCGGTTGTAGATCGATCAGAGACATTGCAGCGGCGTCCTTTGGTTGTCGCGGCTTAAGGTGCTATCGTGACTTGACTTGGCCTGGACAATCAGTGTATCAGCTTTAAGGTCCTATCAGGCCAGGTTTTATTTCTTTTTTGAACTTCCTTGATCTAATCAGGCCATTGGCATTGGCTGGCAGCTATGGTTACAGACTGCTGGTATCTCTAGGCTTCCCATGCTACAATCTAGCTTCTTAGGTTCCTCAATAGAATAATGGTGTTTTAATCAGCTATGTCCCTTTGTTGTCACTATTGTCATGAATGTAGCCGTGGCAGGTACCTCACAAGTGATGCATTCAGGAAGCTTCTACATCTGGGGCGGATGCACTCTGGATGTGTTCGCCTGATGCACAAACACAGCACCAATGTAAATAAAGAATACCCAGAAGGGAGTATACAGTTGTATGTAGTGGATATGATACAAGTGACTTGCTGTATTGGTGATATAAGCCAAGGACAGGGTAATTGTCAAAGGATGTCAGCCTTGGATAATTACCATAGTCCAAGGCTTATAACACTCATGCAGCTAGTCATGCGTATCACATCTGACTCACACCCATACCCAAACTTGCTCAACCTAACCCACTATACATTTAACAGGCACATTTCTTACTTGCAGTACACATTTCCTTATTCAGCTAAGGCCTTCACACTTTCCATCTACACTTCTACCTTCCTGCCTTCTACAGAATGTCCTCACTCCTAGAACACATCTATCCTCCAACACAATCCCCTTAAGCTGTCAGCATTTGGCTCCTGCACTGATCTAGTCTGCTGAGCTCCCCCTCCCCCACACACCCACACACCCATAATACAATATATGAGGGTCCCAGTTTCCTCTTGGAGAAAATCAACTAATTTGGGGAGACCTTTAGGAACCGTAATGACTCATTTAGGTGCTGTTCCTTTGAATGAGCACCGATCTGGAAAAGGGGTATGGGGATAAATATTGAAATAGGTGTCAAGCACTAAGACAGTTATCTTGAATAAGTGCCTGCGTTGTATCCGTGGACACAGTGGTGTTTATAGCAAAGCCTAGCTTGAGCCATTATCATTAGCACTACCACTTTCTGGAAGTCTGAGCTATGAGAAACTTTAATCAGGCACTAGCAATAAAATGGTCGGTATGCAAAAAGTAGTAGGTTTCAATTACGAGAAATGGGCTGCTATCTAAATGAAACGCTATCTCCGGTTGCGTAAATGAGTGAAATAGATGTTTTAGTTCACTAGTGTAATTGAAACGATCCCTCATGATAATGTAACATTGGATTCTATCATGGTATGGACGTTTTGAATGCGCAATACTGTAACAGATTTGACAGCCTTCAACAATTCAACAATTTATATTAATCCTTGAACAATAAATCAAGTACACATTAAAGATAGAAAAGGCTTGATTTATAAACGTATCACATAGATTTGTAACGAATTAACCATTTAACGGTGGCATAATGCATTAATGCATCATGTCCTTGGTCATCGTGATGCATGAATGCAGCCCTGGCGAGTCTCTCGCCAGTGCTATATTCAAGCATAATGCCGACCCCTAAGGGGTTGAGACACTCCCCAAGGGTCGGCATGATGCACCAATGCAGCACCGGCGAGTTACTTGTCGGGGCTGCATTAGTGCATCATGACGACAAATGGCCTCTTTTAGCGACATCTGTCCTTAACGTGTTAAAGCTTGTGATGAGCATTTGAGAAACTAAACATCCAAGGCATAAAGTAATGGCAAGGACATTGCTGTATCAGAGAAATGACCTTCCACACGTTTCTACATCATCTAATATCCTACATCACAAACCAGTTACCCCCCTTTCCCTTTACTACCACCCTCAGCAGCCAACCCCAATTCATTACAGTAAAAGTCCCCCGCTACTTGCTACCTGCCCAACTGCCAGGGGGTATACGTCATAGCTGCTGCCCTGGCGGCACTTATCCCTCATATAGCCACATAGTACTTCAATGTGTTATGTCCTGATTGATAATGTTGCAGGCATGTTTGTTTGTTGAGTAACTCGCCAGGGATACATTTAGACATAATGCGAATCCTGTTGGGTAGATGTATACACTTCTGAAGGGTCGACCTGATGCATGAATTGAACACTATAGATTATACTTACCAGGGTTGTATCCATGCTGGCCAAATAGCATAGCTCATTAAAGTACTATGCGGCCCTTAAAGGGTTATGGGCGCCCTGGGGCAGCTGACTGCTGAGTCTGAGTCCAGTCTATGACCAGGCCAGTGCAAGATGAGATATGACCCACCTGCCTTGCCTGGGGAGGGGGGGGGGCACTGAGTCTTTGAAGGTAGATAACAACTGCCGCCCTACCGCCCCTCTTCTCAGAGGTTGGGAAATTTAACCGCCTACTTCTCAGAGGTTAGGGGAATAGACCGTCCTACATTTCAGAGCACGGGAGATTTGACCGCTCCACTTCTCAGAGGTTGGGAGATTTGATGATCTATTACAAGTTTAGGCCTCCCTGAATTTTATACAAATACAATTTTATCCCTTTCAGCAAGAAAACTTGCTCAATTTAAGGATATGATTTTAACCACCAAACTTATTACCTACTTATTAGGGTTTTGGTGACATCTGACCCCCTCCCTTTTTAGGATCTGATGGTAATTCACCGCCACTGCTTTTTGTGCCACAATGGTTATGCAATACATGATAGAGTGCCACCCCCCTGGGCTGCCTTAGCGCTTACTACTTTGACTGCCTATATTTCCTACTGAGTAACATCATGGTGTAGAGGGTAAGGTCGGGTAGGGTATAACCTCTATTTCCCCATCTATGATCCATAGCACTATTTGGTAGTTTCTTATGGGTAGGAACTATTGTGAATATGAATTAGGACAGCTTGGACGAAGACACCCTAACGGAAACAGAATGTATCTATGAAGACTATTGCACTAGGCTTCAAAGAAATATATTTCTAACTCTGTTTTTTTATCTATATAATTATTGGTTAACCTATCTTATAATCACGAACTATATAGCATGGATGAGGTAAATTGTTAACAACACACTGGTTTATGAGATGTATTTTGCGAATCTGAAGTGCATAATTATTAGAAAGAGAGAAGTAGTGGGAAATACAACCATCTACTACCACTACATACATATGGGCTTTATGTAGATAACCCAAGGAGCAGCTCTGATCTGCTCATCCTGTGCTGTAGGGGCTACACAGGTTTCTGTCCTGGAGGCTGTACTTAACCCTCTCCCCTTCAGCCTCCAGCCACATGATTCATCCCGCTTAATCCATCACAGAGCCCATCACACACAGCGTTATCAAACATCTGCACTGATTGCTGCTGCAGATTACTTCTTCTTGTATTTTTATCGTGGGAGCTGCTCTGTGAGATCTTATTTAAAACTAGTCTCAGTGCCTGAAATATATTTAATACTTTTGTACCCCAGACTAGAGACCAGAAAATAATTTAGGACTCAGTGCTTAAGCCGTTGAGGGAAATTCAAGAAATTATTTGCTGGGGACAAGATGTCTTTCAAAACGTTTCCCTGAAGAGGGCCTAGATGTTTAATCCTACACGTTTAAACTGACTATAATTGCTGCCGACCAGCCATGGCATCAAATATAGTTGATGCTAGGTCTTAAAGAGTTAAATGTATCACTAAGGTATGTATTCTATTGCTAGAGAATCAGAAAGCTGTATCGTTTTAATTCGGTTTCTGTCAACAAATATAACTGCCTAGGAAATACATATCATTGAAATATAAATCTTTGAAAAAAGGTAAATCAGTATCTAAGATATAGGACACGCTGAAACTGTCTCTAGTAGTAAGGATGTTCCTTGGAGAATCTGCTCATGGTTTAAGCTGCCTGCTGCATGAGCTGCTCATGTTGGGAGCTGCTTGGAGCTGAGCCTCTCACCCGCGAGCACCCTTGACTGACGTGGTGCTAATTGAAAAACTGCACTGCCACACTAATCCATAGAGGGCCTGATCCCTCCTGCCATAGGCTTCACTCTAGCACTCCAAGGCCTTCTCAGAACACTCCGACTTCACACAGATTAGCCACAGTGGACTTGTGGCATTTTCCCCTCCCCATCAAGTAGATTTTATGAAATTCTGATTGAAGCCATGGCATTACTCCCTATTGCTGAGAGCCATTTCGGACCTTAAAAGAAAAGACCAGCGTATTTGTATGTGGTTTTCTATCCATAGTCTTGGTATTCATTAGCAATATTTTGGCATTCATTCTACTAAAATATGCAGCATGTAGCAGCTAAACAGGAAAGAAACAAGTATAGAGTGACGTCAAAAGAGACCAGAAATGTGCCTTGCCATACTAAACCTATACAAATACAACATATTCTACTGTCATTTATGATGTATCAGACAGCAGATATACCATTAACTGTCTTCATGAATTAGTTATAAACCAATTTTCCTTTACATTTTATAAAAGGAGTTATCAACCAGACAAATATAATATAAAAAATCGTCTGCACTTATACTGCCCTATGATTGGTCTTTGAGTGGCCCTCAAGTGGCCATTCAAGCCTACTGAGATTGGTGTAGATTACCGAGCAACCAATCACGAAGTCATTATAGTTGTGTCTAGACCAATCAATAGGGATGAGCTGAGTGTGTCTGGGTGTTTTTTGGCCTCTTGTGACATCACTATTGACCTGCCTTGGAATTGTATATTACAGATTTATTGCTATGTAATAAATAATTTGACAGAACATATGTCAATATATTGCTAATTGATACCAATACTAATGATAGAAGGCCACTTAAATTTACGCTGGTCTTTTCTTTTAAGATTCTGGTGGGGATTTCCTTGCCCTAAGATATGCACAACTGTGAATTCTTCAGAGATTTGTCCAGTAGATTTTGAAAATAGGATTTGTTCCACATTTAACATTCATGAAAGGAAGCCTATTTTTTTCAATAACTCCTCTCTGCAGTAAATCCTTTCCACTTTTTAAATCAATTTTGGATGGCGCCCAGTCGCTCTAAAGACTGTGAGTGCAGTGCTGTCGTTTTATTTCAATAATCCCATCATCAAAACTACCTGAAAGGTATTCACCAGTGCTGAAGCTCATTTTGCTACAAAGTACTACTATTTTCAGAACTCTGTGATTATCAACGTAACAGCAGACAAGACAGATAGAGGTTTTAATTCTTGGGCCTATTTGGAGTTTGAAATGTACTTAGTCTTCCATTTCCAACATTAAAGGTATCTCATCTAATGAATCATTTTTGATCCTGCAAGGTGCCTTTAATCCCACTTCAAACTGATATTGAAGGCTCAATAATATGTAATACACAACAGTCATCTTCCCTCAACCTAATTGCCCTATCTACCCATACATACTTAGTATCCAGCATGCCACATGAATGATACTTAATTCTGTAGAAACATTTGAAACTAAGTGGCTCAGCTATATATGTATTCCCTACGACATTGGGCCCCCTATAAACTTGGCATTGGGCCTCCTAAAAACCTCTCATTTGAGACCTTTATAGTGAAGACCAATACTTGCAGTAGCCTCCTAAATAGAGCAGGGAGGCACCAGGAACCATATCAGACTTTCTGTATGGGTAAGGGTCAGGAGGAGAGTGCAGGATATCTGATTGAACAATGGACAACCTCCCAAAACTATTGTAGCAGAATTGTATATGGATACTGCTCTCTGGGGCTCCGTGTTTAAGTGGAGAGAATTGGGGTTGTCTACCATGGAGAAAATAACCTGTGGAAGAAGATATAATTCCCCTGGGCATACTATCATGGTTCTGTAAAGTCTCAGATAACTATGTTTTTTTTAGGTATCTATTCAAGCATGTAGTCGATCACTGTTGGAAAATCCCATTCTGATTCTTGAAATGGGTGATAATGATTGTACCTAGCAAAAGCTGTGTAAGAATTGAGTGTGAAATCCCATGGAAACTTTTAACAATAACACTAAAATAATTGTGCTTATGAAGACATGCAATATATGTAAAAGAGGGCAAAAAAGGATATTCAGGGTTAAAATTAGACCATATGATGATGCCACTTTACAAGAGAAGCTCTCATATGAAACATAACCGTAACCCAAACCTATAGACTGCCTTTATTAGTACTGTTAGTTACCAGGGCGGTCACGTTTGGTTCTTGAGTGATGTTTTCCGGGGGCTGAACTCTGTGAATGACAAATAAGGAGGGGACTAACCCCGTCCTGATGTGTCAGACCCTGCCTCGACTTTCCCAGCAGAGTCCTAATTAGGATGACTGGGCCCTGTTTTACAGCATCAGTCATCAACCAATGAGGATATGTCTGAATAACTTTAATATGACTTTAACATTGCACATAAAGGCAACCCATTCTGTTCTGCAACCTTTGCAGGAACTATGGCCTAGCTCCTCTGCTAAATGCAGGTGTTTTATGAAATATTTCGAAACTTCTGTAGATTAATGCAGTAAAGTATGGTTTTATCTTGGCATCTAAGAAAAATTAATGATGAAAATATTCATGGTTTATCAATACTATTGAGGCTGCAGAAAGCTTTTTGCATATTTACAAAGCCGCAGCCAAGACCTGTACCAAAACAATATTTCATACAATTTTCACAAAAGGCTTGGGTTTTCTGCAGACCTTACACGTTAGTGTTTTACCAAGATTGGAATCAAGGAAAGAATGCATCGCAAAAGCTGGGATTGCATTCTTTTATGTGACCTTAGGTGACAAATTTGACTGGCCATTCCCCTGAAGTGTTTGATTAGCCTTTTCTTGCAGTTCTTAATTCGATACAAACAATGCCACATGCCATGGATGAAGGCAATTACTCTTTGTCATTGTATTCCAGCCTCATTTATCTCAAACAAACTTAGTTTCTAACAAATACCTGAAGGTGCCAGCATGGAAGAAGAAGAAGAATATGTAAATTGTTCCCAATATCTCGATGATGATGATAGTATAAAGTATATCTCATGTAGAAAAAAGGACACTTTATAGTTGCAAACCATGCTATATTTCTTTCCTCTGTTAAAAAGGGTCTGCGAGCATTTATATATTAACCTAGAAAATGAGTCCTAAAAGTTGATATTAGATTTTGAATTAGGTTACAAAGAATTGCCCCACCTTAGGTAATAATGACTAAATAAGATAAGGGCATAATTATTATACCAATTGAATTGCCATATCAAATTCTCTTTTAACACATCCGTTTCTCTGATATGGGCCTATTGCTTTTGATTTCCTTATTTTTTGTAAAGGTATTATTGCCTTTAGAGCATTGGAAACTACCTGTACCTTTCATTATTTTATGCTACAGGGAAGGAAATGCCGACATTTATGAAGACATTTATCATCTATAACTCTGTCCTTTTGAAAAAAAGTAAACACACTTTCTGTAGGAAAAATAACCCATGTAAGTAGACTGCACAATGGGTGCCAGAATTGTTTGCTAGATATTCATATTCCCTACAGAACTGTGAGGTTCGACAATGCCAGCATAAGCACATAGTACATCCTTGTATACTAAAGGCCACAGAGCGTGTTGCCTTTGTAAAGCGCAGAAAGCAAGAACAAATACAATGTTAAAATACAGCAAAGGTGACTTGAATTGCCTGTGTACCATATGATGCTGAGTTGGATGTCGTGTCAATTGACATTTGAGCAGGACGTTTGTGCACAGCCTACCCCGTCCCCTCCCAGCTTTTATTGTCCGGCATTTCCATTTCTCATCATGTTGGTGAATATGACATATAGAAGATTATTAACCACAACTGAGGGTTGATAATAGGTAGGGCGGAGGTAGTAACTGTCGATCTAGTTTGTTTTGAAATGCACAGTCCTGCATTTGAGATGTTGTATTTATCCTTTGGGAAGTGCTACTTCCTGAAGCTAATACAGATCATCATTTAAAAGATCTATCATCTGAATTAGGTAGATCTTTGCAATGTATCTCATGTCGTATTCAGTGTGGCCATTGCCCAGAGGGACAGATGCTCTAGTCATGATTAATAAGGAGTGTGATATAGGGTAGCCGGGTGAGGGGTGGTTATGGCCCATCTCCATTGCATATCTACACCATGACAGCACAGATTACCTGCTTCATGATTGATAAGTTGACTGTTGATTCCATGATGGCCGATGCACTGTTAATGATGATGATGGAGTGGAAGTAATTAATCGCAAAAACCGAATGGATGATTTGGGTACTGCAGTTTCTACTGATGATATCATACTGTGACTGAGTGGTATTTAACCTCAGTTAATGTAGTAGAATGTGTCATGGTCTGTGTGGAGGATGTCTGTCATGTTGATTGCATCTTGTGGCAGTAGGGTCAAATAGAAAAAGGGTTGTTTCAGGTAACGAGAAGAAAGTCTAGGGTCGGTGGGTCGGATTTTTGGGGATTTTTTCTGAAAAATCTTGTAAACCTGAAATCGACCCCGCAAAAGGGAAAAAATTTCTTCAAAATTGCATAAAAAGAAAAAGTAGGGTCGGCTCAGTTTAAATAGGGTCGTTTAGGTGACCTAAAAAAACCTTCTGTTATTTTTTTTACTTGAGATCTCGCTTGCAGGGATTACAAAGAAGAAGTTGATCACTATAGCGGGGTCGGTAGTTCGGATTTTGTTCCAGCCCCTATACGATACCCTTGAATTGAATGAAAAAAAAAGTGCAAAAACGGGGATGACAAGTTTTTGTAAACCTAAAATTGACCCCTAAAAAGTGTTAAAATGTAAAGATTTCTTCAAAATTACATAAAAAATAGGACGGGCCTTGTTTTGATGGGGTCGGTTGGGGGACCTGAAACAAACCTCTTCTTTTTTGGTCTAGGAAGAATACAGGGAGTAGTCTAGCCGTCCTAGCTGCATAGGTTCTACGATAGGGTCTGCGGTATAATAGATCCATCGTCAATAACACATGGTGCCTCTTCTTGTGAAGCGGAAGGCCAAAAAGAGGTGACTGGTGGAGGGGATGGTGTTATGGACAAGGGATGGTAGCTGACTAACTGCCAGGGGGGAATTCATCATAGCTTCTACCTCTACTCCTTATATTGCTGGCTATGACCAAAGAGAGTGCTGCAGGATGAGATGTATGACCTACCTGCCTTAGTGCTTTCTATGTTGACTGCCCACCTCATCTACTGAATAACACCATGGTGGGGAGGAATAGGTCAGGTAGGATACGACCTCTATTTCCCCAGTATAAGATCTATAGCTCAATTTGGTAGTATTTTATGGGAAGACTGGTGTATAAATCACAAGGAATGGGATATGTTTTTTGTAAAGGAAACAGGTGTCTGTATGAGCACTATAACTAGGATGTATAAAAGGGTATTTGGCAATAGATAATGAGATGTACCTTGTTTTATCAACCTAATACCTCCAATGCTGCCAGATATTTATGAAACAGTGTTGATTTACGACAAACGGTATGATATTTTCCTTATCGCTAGCTATGGCCCTCTACACCAACCTGCACTTATTTAAGTACTGTCTAGTATATCTAAATACCATTATACAGCTAACCAGAGACCAATGCACATATATAATATATATATACCGTATTCAACTCCCCCTATTAAACGCCCCCCCCCCCTCTTTTGCGGGAATTTTTAGACTAGAGCTTGAAAGATCTTACAATATATCTGTCTACTATTAGAATTACTACAACCAATACCTCCTATTATAGATGCCGGCTCAATGTAGATAACAGAGGGAGTAGTTCTGAGCTGCTCATCCAGTGCTGCAGGGGCTACACAAGCTTCTGTCCTGGAGGCTGTACCTAACCCTCTCCCCTCAAACCTCGAGCCACATAATTCACTCTGCCTTAATCAATCACACCCTGCCACTATCCTCCCCATCACCTAGTGTTATCAAACTTCTGCACTGATTGCTGCTGCAGATTACTTCTTCTTGTCTGTATTGTTGGAGCTGATCTGTGAGCTTTAATCTAGGGCATGGATTTCGTGCTTGATATATATATGTATATACATATATATATACATATATATGTATATACATATATATATATATATATATATATATATATATATATATATATATATATATATAGATATTCGAATACAACTGTTCCCTTGACTAGAGACCATTGAATATTTGAAGAGTCGATACATCAAATGTGATAGCAAATATAAATTAAACCTTATATTGGTAAGAGTACTTTTGATACAGATAGGTAACAGTACCTTTGATACAGAAAGTTCTTACTTGAGTAAGCCACTTAGTATCTTAGCAATCAATTTCTTGTATCTAAGTTTAAGGTTAACGGCTAAAGCTGTTCCTGGTAGTAAGGGAGTTCCTTAGAGAATCTGCCCATGGTTTAAGCTGCCTGTGGTGGCATGAGCTGCTCATGTTTGGAGCTGCTCTGAGCCCTTCTCCAGCTGACACCCTAGACTGACGTTGTGCTAATTGAAACACCACACTGCCACACTAATCCACAGAGGGCCTGCCCTCCCCTGCCATAGGCTTTTGGATCAGCCCAGTAGCTCTGCAGTCTTGTTCCCTTCATTCTTTTGCCTCTAGGAAAAGCCTTCGTGAAAGGCACCTGAGAGGATTGATAATCAGTGATTATTAATCAAACAGCGGATTTTAGTCCTATGATTAGCCCTATGATGAACACGGCTTGTTTTAAAACAAACTGGAAACCCCAAAGAAACTATCAATGCTTTATCTCCAATTCTAGTTCAAAGAAAGTGTTAAAAACAGTTATACTGCATATGATGGTCCCATGTACAGTCCTTTAGTCTAGCTTTTGAGTATTTATCCTGAACTTAATGCAGAGTAAGATGTGGACTTCCAATTAACTATTCAGTACTGGTCATATGAAGTCCAAACACAAATCAGATAATCTGTTATATTCACTTTGATCTTTTTCCCTCAACACCAAAATTCCTAAAACACCTACAAAGACATGAAATCCCTATGAGACAAGGCCAACCTCAGTCGTTTCACTGGCCGTTTATTCACAATAGCCTTCAATGCAACAGAACTCCCATAAGCCTGGGATCCAGCCCAAGAGATCTACAGCCTAGCAGGAAGAAAGATGAGGGCTCCTCCCAAGAATTGGGGAAAATGAGCGCAGGGGCAGTGGAAGCCTTAGATTTATGGGACATCGAAGGTGGTTTTACAGCTCCCTCTGGGATGTCCCCGAAGTATGCCGACAAAGACGGGAGGACAGGAACAACTTGCCTACTCTGTTCCCTACCCCCTTATCTGACCTTCATGTTGTATGTGGATGACCTTGAGTCACCTTGAGGCAATAGTTTGCCGTCGGCAGCTTGCAGATTGGATGTAGAAGTGTCCTGGTGCATTCAATAGGACTCTATTAGGACATCTGATTGTGTTATATGCATCCTGGTGCTGTGTAGATGCTGAGTTGTATGTTATGGAGGTATGACATTCAAAAGGACAGATTTGGTCTCACATTTCTGCCGGATATGATCTATATTTAGAGGCAGAAAATTAGTTTGGGAGCCGTTGTCGGCAATGTCAGCAGCTTAGCAGCAAGAGCAGTTCCTAACTGACTAATTGTGTATTACTACGGAAGCTGAGATTTATCTTCCATGGAGTACTCAAAGAACTATGCTTTATTGTAAATCCTAAGATGTACGCTGCTACTGAATAGACATACAAACTTATTTGTAAAGACAACTTTCTTGAATAACTGTTATTGCCAACAAATAATGCATTAAATGTACTTATGAGTGCTTGGTTTTCAATCGTTTGCATCCTGAATACTGGTTATTCATTGACAGCTTACTTCAAAGCAGACAGCTTGTTCTATAGCAGTGTAACTCTTTCTGAAACCAACAGTCAAAGGTGAGCAGGAACCTCTAGCAGTGTTGCATGAATTGGATCGATCATCTCTTGACCTTTCCAAGACTACCAACCAGTCTTAGCCATTGAATTCACTGAAATAAACAATGCTCTGAAGCTATTTATACATCAAAGTGCTATTTATTTGGGGTTACAATTCCTTTAATGATTTCATGCTGAAGAGCTTATTTTATGTGTATGACAGATCTAGAGTATGGCCCTTTCTCTAGAGTGCAGCCTTGTAATACATTTGTAGGAAAAACCTATGGACTATACAAACATGTATGAAAGAAGATTGCTAGGAAAGAAAATCACACAAGCCTCAACGGGTTTATGGACGGGAAAGCAGGAAATTCATATAGATTGACCACAAAAAGATTTGAGGGAGAAGGATCGACCCTTAGAATGGTCATATCGGTCGAACAGACACCCATCCACTGCTAGCCTCACCCAACACCCTCCCCCTGCCAACACAGACCATACCCAACACAAGCTTCTTGTCAGGCACTGTGACCTTCACCAATATAGGTCAAGGTCAAGTGGGCCATTGATGCAGCTCTGTACAGTGAAGACTGTCAGTGGGTTGGTTCGCTGATTTCTGCAGACAGGAAAGAATTGCCACAAGCCTTCAATTCTCAATGCTGCATCTTACAGGGAGGGAATTCGATTCAAGATCTTTCAATATTCTACCATGCATTTTCGTAGGTAGTCTAGACACAAAGGATACCAAAAACAAATAGAAGGGCATTATCTTTGAGTTTATCCATTGATCCAGGATTGACACTTGAAAGTACAATAAGAACAATTTAGGTATATATTTTGTTCAGAGTCATAATGGAGTTCTATTAAGCATTAGAGATGTACAGTGTCATAATGGACAGAAATGACATTGATCTAAACTGTTATTATAATATAACATGGAGCCTCCTCTTGTTGAAGTGGATATGCTGCATGAACAAAGGTATCAATGTGCAATGTTTCCAATGCTTTGCAAAAATGCAAAGAAACCCATTGTCTTTTGCTTTAGTGTTCATTTAGATAAATGATTAGAACACGAAACACACTTGGACAGTTTTATGTTTGGTCGGTTTTCAATTATACCCCAACTCTGCCTGCTGATCTTGCCCTCAGGGAGTGGTCATTTTTTAACAAGGGGGGGGGGGGGTGGTGGATTTGGGGGGGCCCAAAAATATTGAAGGGGGGGGGCAAAAAGTGGACCCCTCTTGAGGGGGGAACCAAAAGAAGTGCACCCCTTTTTAGCCAAAAGGCCTGTGCGTTACTATAGCTCAAAGGGGTTGGCTGTGCTCGACCTGCTCATGTGAAACCGACCCCCCTGTTGTTAACAAATGACCACTCCCTTAGGTGCCATTTGATAGGGAAGCTAGTTATCCTGCTCATCGGCAATGCAGACACCCCCTCAGTCTGATAGCATCACCACCACCATCAAGGATAATAAAAATTCCAAAGGATGGCCCATGGCCTGCCTACATCATCCAATATTCAAGTCATGCTTTGGCTGACATGATAAAAGGAATGGCTATATAGCATGGGACTCATACACCAATGACTTCAACCAATCTCTTGCCTGAGGAAGCAGATTATTTCATTTCTATAGGAAAGGAAGTCAGGCCCAATGAAAACCTCCTTTAATGGAGGAATGAATGGACAGAGACAGGCCCTTGTGGCTGGCTCAGTAAATAGATGGTGGTCATGTAACCAGGGTGATTTAGTAGTCATTCCCAGATTCACTGGTGTTGTTGCTGTAGGGATAAGTGTAAAGATATTTCAACAAAATGTTCCCTGAGAAAATGATCTTTGCATGATCCATACGTACTTATTGATCAGTATTAAATATGGGCTCAGTATAAACATAATGCCTGTAGTACAACATAAATGACTCAATATAGTAGGTGTAATTACTTTCAATTTAAAGCTTGATCAAGCATACCCTACTATCTGTTTGGTCAAAGAGAATGTGGGCCTTGCTAACAAAGTAACATATGCAGAAGATCATTCTCAAACAGATTCTCTTTCTTTATCTTACCCACCCCAGCATTCAGCAGACAGAACCATCCTTTACCATGGATAATACCTGGTTTCAACCCATCTTCCTCCGCCATTCTTTGAGCACAAAAGACTAATCTATGTGGTGAGGGCAATGTGCCAGCCTCCACAGTCCAATTAGTAGAGAGCCCAATTCTTACCTGTAGGTAGGCTAATTCTTTTTATAATCATACTAACAAAAGTAGGCTTTTGTCTCAGGGCTAACACTCACCCAGGTTTGTGCTGTATATTTTATTATAAGAAATTGCTCAGGGCAGACAGAGGACACATTATAAAGTCATGACACCATGTTTGTGAGTCGCTCAGTGCCTTCAGACTGCTGGAACTGGACCATACATAATACAGCACTGAGTGGCTCTGATGTCCAGCACTCAGCAGCTCCTGCCTCACAGCTTTGTCTGACCACCACCAGAGGGTACCTCTGGTGTGTGCTGCTATGGTCACATGACCTCCTGACCATCATGAGGCACCCTCTGGTGAGGTACATCATCTGTCATGGGGTCAGTTGCTAACTTAGTGATTGTGTGTGGTAGCATGAGGGCAGGAATCACAGCAGGAAGGAGCAAGTGGGGTTGGGGGAGGGGGACAAAGAGAAAGAAACATAGAAATCTGGGGAATGAGGCCGGGAGAGAGATGGGAGCCAGTGACACACATTAGTACACAGAGGGATCAAGATGGACAGATTAAGTTAGCTGGCAGCTAGATGTGGTAGAGGTGACAAAGTACATCAGATTATAATTGATGATATAAATTTGTCCTGGCTAGAGATATGTCCAGGTCCACTTTCCAACATCACCTATAAGCAGACTTGTTAGTATTCCACCAGTTTTACTTCTATTACCACATGATAAGCCTCCATAATGTATGTTAAAACATGACTGAGCGATGATGGATGGGTCTACCATGGTGCCTTCCTCTGGCCAGCGTCTGTATTTGGAGGAACTGTATTCCCGCCACCTCACTGTCGCCACAGCTGCCCCCCTTCCCTCCATTTTATCAAACATAGTAGAAGCTATAGCTTGCATTAGGGTAATGGTAGGTGCCATCAACATTAGATAGGTATCGTAGAAAGAAGACTTTTGTTTAAGCAACATCAAAGTAGCTCTATCTGGTTTAGTTCTCTAAAGGATGTACTCATTGTTTAAGCTTCCCATGGCATGAGCTGCTTGTGTTTTCAGCTTCTTAGCATTGAGCCGCTCACTCCAGCAGCCTAGACTGACATGGTGCTAATTGAAACACCACACTACCACACTAATCCATAGAGGGCCTGCCCTCCCCTGCAATAGGCTTCACTTAAGGGCTGTGAAGCCTTCTCAGAACATAGTAACTTCACAAGGCTTAACAACAGTGGGTTTTGGTGCTTTTTCTCTTCCTCCTCTCAAGATTCATTGAATTTCTGATTAAAGCCATAGGCCTACTTCCACAGCGCTGGCACTCCTGGTTTTATAATTCTTTCCTGAAAGCCCTCTCAGAAGTTTCTTTAGTAGTAATCTTGTGGTTAGAATTTCTCATACTTTACTGATGGAAGACAATCCCTTCAGAAAGCTTTCTAGAAAGCTTTCACCGGAAGATTTTTAGATGTGATTAGTTCAAGTCTTTATATTCTTTGCAAGAAAAGTCTCCTTCCTACTAGATCCACTTTGCGAGAAAGTATTAGTGTAGTGCCTCTTTTCCACAACGACACCTTCAACAAAATCACCTGGGAGATGTTTACTTCCTGCGAGATTCCTTTTGCAATAACATCTTATTATAAGTATTTTGAAGTGATTTTGAGACACTTGAAATTGCAGTCAGTTTCTAAGTATATGTAGGTTTTATCCACATTTTTGTTCAAGCGGGTAATTACAAGGCCACTGTCCTCATGGAGCGGTTACGCCGTCATATTTAACACCAACTCAATATCTCAGAGCAATTTCTTTTTGCCTTGACATGGGCAGTCCATAGGGAAATCTATTATGGAACTTTGTGAAAGATTCCCTGGAAGGAAACTTGTGAGGCACTAAACAGGGTTTAAAGACATGCAGTATTTGATATAGAGAAATAGCAAAAGGTCCCATCATCAAACCATTTCGATCGGCAATTTTAATCAGGATTGAAACAGTTCTAATTGGATGGAATCTGTGATGTAGTATGATGCACTTCCAATGCTATATGACTCCAATGCTGCTCCTTGTAAAACACTGTTTAATACCAGACTATAGACTACCATCATTAGGAAGGTTAGTTACCAAGGCAGTCATGTTTGTTTTGTGATGGATGGTTTCCGAGGGCCGTAGCCCCATGAATGCCAAATACGACAGGGACTTACATGGTGATGTGTGAGGCCCTGCCTTCAATCTCCCAGCACAAGCTAAATTAGGACAACTGGGCCCTGTTTTAAAACAGGTATCAATCATATGCTATTGATGTCATGTCTACTGTTTGTTTGTCGGATGTATGCATGCGAGTCATGATTGCATCTGCATAACAGCAGATTTTTTCTTCTGTGCAGCCTCTTCTTGAATGTTGGTCTTCTTTGCATGATGATTTGACAAATTCCTAAAAGTCATGTACAATGAATAAAAAAGCGAACTATATTTTTATAGACACCTTAAATTAACGAACTGAAAATTTATGTCTTTTTATATCACGTAGGTAGATATATCAATATTTACTGCGGGTTAATCCCTAACATATTTAGTTTTAACATGAACAGGACTCTTACTCACAAAGAATCCAAAAGAGTCATACTAGAATCACAAAAGAATGTGTACCAGCCCCAGGCACAACCTCAAAGCCACATTTTATCTATATTGGCAATTTTCTGACATGGAGAGATCGGGTTTTGTGCAATCTTTCCTTGAGCTTCACTGTTTTACTGAAATTCGAATTGCCCAAATTGCTCTATGGAAAAAGCTGGGAGTGTAATTTGTATTGTTGCGAATTTAGGTTACAAATTGCTTTTTTGTGCGTTTGATTGTACCCCATGCCATGGATGAAGGCAACTACTCTTTCTCATCGTATTTCAAGCTCATTTATCTCACACCACAACTCATTAGGTAGGGATTGGCCATTTGTATTCGATACCTGAAACTACTGGCATCTATAGGTGAGCAGCCTTTGCTACTAATACTTTAATGATAAAAAATTGTATCCTTTCAACTCAACTCAACTCTTTCTGGGCTGTTTCTAGTCAACAGTTTAATTCCAAGATAAGATACGGACATGTGTCTGCATACACGAGGTTTAAGACTGTAGATACAAAGTATCCATAAAATCCATTAAAATAATTGTTAATCAAAGTTAATCTATTGGTATATTGGGCACTGGATTTCTTGATCTCTCCCATGCAACTCAGAGCACTACTTTCTGAAAGATCATTGTATATTGTCCTGTGAGGTGAATGCTGTTGTGCCTAAGGATCATGTAGTATTTTCTTTGATAGTGCAAAAAGACTACACATGGTTCTACGATTTAGGTTCCTGAAAGCGTAGCTTAGCAGAACTGCAATCATGATTGTAGACTTCCGATTCCCTATTGAGCACCCTCCACACTTGTGACCAATATTCCACCATCAAATACACGGGAACTCAAGGCTGATCTAGTTGCCTCAGTCATTTTATTCCCTGTTTACTCACAAATGCAAGTGGAGAACCATAAAAAGGGGAATAAGTGCCAATTTACATGGTAGAAGTACGAGAGGTCCTCCAAGAAGAGGAATGGGGTCGTAGATGTTCTGGACGTCTGAGGTAATTTTACAGCCCCCTTGGGGGGATGTCCCTAAAGTATGCCGACAAAAACAGGGGGATGGAAACAACTTGCTGTCGCCTACTCCCTTATTTGACCTTTATTTTGTATGGGGATGACCTTGAGTCAGTTGGCAATAGTTGACTTCACTGCATCCAGATTGGATGTAGAAGTGTCCTGGTGTAGTCAATAGGATTCTATTAGGACATCTGATTGTGCTGTATGTCTCCTGATACTGTGAAGTTATCAAGTATAGATGCTCTGAAGGCACAGTTGAAGTCCTGCTG
Organism: Harmothoe impar; assembly: GCA_947462335.1. NCBI lineage: Eukaryota > Metazoa > Annelida > Polychaeta > Phyllodocida > Polynoidae > Harmothoe > Harmothoe impar. The sequence goes on from OX381716.1 coordinate 24,027,166, forward strand.
TTCTGGCTGTTATGATGAATAAACACCTAAATGTCATGAGGAATTGATTAAAATAACTCCTATCATAGAAACAAGATAATAATTCAGAACTCGTATTAAAATAGGTGGAAAAGACATCATAGATACATAAAGCAAAGCACAAGCAAGCAGTAGCACAGCAAGAACATGTTGCTTTTAACCGAAAGAGCTGCTGTTAATGGATGCCGAGAAACTTTGAGAGAGTACTTAAATTTCAATAAGGCTACATATGAATTCTAAGTTAGTATTTAATTCCCTGTGTTCTGAAACCAACATTGGGAAGCCAAGAGAATTTCTAAACATCCCTAATAGTACTGTCGATGCATGTACTACTCACACCACACACTACTAAATGCCTTCTACAAGCATCCATGTCCATGTACTACTCAAACCACACACTGTTACATGCCTTCTACACACACCCAAGTCCATATACTACTCACACCACACACTGCTACATGCCTTCTACAAGCACCCATGTCCATGTACTACTCAAACCACACACTGTTACATGCCTTCTACAAGCACCCATGTCCATGTACTACTCAAACCACACACTGTTACATGCCTTCTACAAGCACCCATGTCCATGTACTACTCAAACCACACACTGCTACATCCCTTCTACAAGCACCCATGTCCATGTACTACTCAAACCACACACTGCTACATGCCTTCTACAAGCACCCATGTCCATGTACTACTCAAACCACACACTGTTACATGCCTTCTACAAGCACCCATGTCCATGTACTACTCAAACCACACACTGCTACATGCCTTCTACAAGCACCCATGTCCATGTACTACTCAAACCACACACTGCTACATGCCTTCTACAAGCACCCATGTCCATGTACTACTCACACCACACACTGCTACATGCCTTCTACACACCCCCATGTCCATGTACTACTCACACCACACACTGCTACATGCCTTCTACACACACCCATGTCCATGTACTACTCACACCACACACTGCTACATGCCTTCTACACACACCCATGTCCATGTACTACTCACACCACACACTGCTACATGCCTTCTACACACACCCATGTCCATGTACTACTCACACCACACACTGTTACATGCCTTCTACACACACCCATGTCCATGTACTACTCACACCACACACTGTTACATGCCTTCTACACACACCCATGTCAATGTACTACTGTCTGAGCTGCATTGATCTTCTTTTTGTCCTGCCAAAAGAAGTCATATCCTAGTCTTTGCAATAACTAGGGCCAATCGTTTCAGTAACATGCTACTAACTGTGCTGTTACGATTCTTTCCATTATTTACTAATGTAGATGACTTATGCATGTGCATAACAGTGTAATGGCTTTTAGTGTAAATGTTCAGCATTGATAAAGGATTCAATGAGAAACTTCTCATACCATACAAACATGTATGAAAATAAGTTCGCTAGAAAGCAAAATCACAGAGACCTCAACGGATTTATGGATGCGAAAGTAGGAAATTTGTATTGATTGACCAGAAAAAGACTGGAAGGAGAAAGATTGACTGTTGGAATGGTCCCATAGGTCTTACAGACACTCTCCACCCTAGCCTTACTCAGCACACCCATTCCCAACACAGGCTGCTTGCCAGGCACTGTGACCTTGACCAATATAGGCCAAGTTCAAGTGGGCTGTCAGTACAGCTCTGTACAGGGAAGACGGGTGGTCGGTTTGTTCACTGACTTCTGCAGACAGGAGGGAATTGCCCCCAGTGTCCTTATTATCAAATTCCCATTTCTGCAGACATGCTTAGAGAGGGACTATTCTGTTATATTCATTGTTCTGCCATGTCCTGGTTCTACGTAGCCTAAATATCTTAAATACATAAGATACTGTACATTAAAATTGTACATTTTCATTGAATCACTCAAGGGAAAATAAGTGTGGTGAAAAGTCTATTTTGTTGAGAATTTCATCCTGTGATACAGAAATTCCTTTTAAGAATATGAATGGGCGCAAAAAATGGTAACATGAAAACTACAGTAGATTTCCTTTCTTTGTTCTTAAGCACTGTGTGTATTACAATTAAGGCAAAAAGCTGGCGCTTTATTAAGGCCTTTCTCATTTTTCTATCCATTGTTATTCAACATTGATCATAAATCATTGTTTTTATTGATTGTCCTATCCTTGGAAAGCAAATCATATGAATGGAAAAAGGTTTAGGATCGGGGGCTTATTAAAAACGAGACAGTGCAATTTAGTGCACGATTTACTACGGAAGTACATCTATTCATGGGTATACATTTTTGCGGGAGGTATTTACTCCATACTGTAGCATATAACAATTATGCAGAATCTTTTTTTTTTTCATTTTTCACCTCATAGTATGTAGATCACTGTAGCACTTTCTCTTGGACAATTTTATTATTCGGCTTTCAATTATACCTTTCTCCTGTGCCATAGCCCTGAGCTGCCCTTAGATAGGGAACCCTGTAATCTTGCGGATCAGCATAACAGACAGCCCCTCTGTCTCTGATAGCATCGCCACTGCCATCAAGGATAATAAAAACACCAGGGAATTGCCCACCCTCTACCTACATCTTCCCGTATTCATCTCATGCTTTAGCTGACATAATAAAAATAATAGCTGTGCAGCATGGGACCAATGCAACAATGACTGAGGCCAATTTCTCGCCTGTAGAAGCAAGGCATTTCATCTCCATAGAAAACAGTGTCAGGCCCAATGAAAGCCTCCTTTTATAGGACCATGAAGGAATGGAAAGAGGCTCCAAGGTTACCTCAGTTAATAGATGGAGCTCCTGTTACCATGATGAGTTGATACCAGCTCCCAGACCCACTGACAGAGAATGTTGTAGACATAGCAAAGTCTTTATTGGAACCTGAGGAAAATATCTTTGTCTGTTAAACAAGTACTACATATATTTGGTCATGGTTCCTGTGGTTTATCGCCCATCAATTTCAAGTAAAGTACATAGTAATATGGCAGACAGAGTGTGGTCAAGGATGAACCTATTATATCTGCAGAGACTCCTCTCTTTCCTTACCTATTTATCCTTTCCTTTCCTCCGGCAGACACTACCATCCTGCCCCCTGGTGGAACCTGCCCTTACATTCATCGACCGCCACCATTCTGGAGGGCACATAGGACTAATCTATGTGATGGGGGTAATGCGTCCAGCCTCCACAGCACCATTAAGGGAGGGGTCATTCATTACCTGTAGGGAGACAGGGCTGTGCAGGGAATGATGAAGTTGGGGCGGGGTAGCACAGGTGAAGCGGATGGGGTCTGGGGCAGAGGGGGACTCTTTGTATAGGTATATGCATCAAGCTTGCATTGGGCCATTGAGCTTTGCACACGGAAACATAATATGCCAAATGATATACATAGTAGGCTGGTGTAGGATTATACAGAAGTAGGTCAGACTGAACCGATTGAAGTTAATAGAATCATCAGTCTGTCTCATGCTGTCAGTGGCATCCTCTAAGTTTACTAGACTTATCCATCAAGCTTTTCAGGCGTTATCAAGCGCCAACCAGGGACCATATAGTATACCAACAGTATTAACCCACATAGCGCCATATCTCTATTCCAATACCACCAACAGATACAGGTTATTGAATAGCTATGTCTGGTACTCTAAGTAGATAGACATGTGGATAGCTGCCAGGCCTAGTGCAGACACTGATACAGATATTGTACTCACTTTTTATGCTGCTATGGCTCAGGTAGTACACTTGCTGAGGCTGAATACTGCCTCAAAATTTAAGCCAATATAGGACGGATGATGATAGTGGAATGGGTATCTGTGCAATGCAAGAAAATATTATATGATATTGGATAAGAAATAATCTAGTATATGCAGCAGATTATTGGAATAGGGAGGATTGGGTGACTTTTCAGAATTATTATTTCAGCGCAGGATGTAGAAAAGTAGTGTGTAGAAAGGGACTTGGAGGTACGGAGGATGGATGAGGCTATGAGGGGATGGAGAAGTCACTGCCCGGCATGGGTTGGCTGCCCTTAATGTCTAACAGTCCATCACCTTGACTCAACATGCCTACAACGAGAAAAGAAGTTGAATCACGGTGACTCCCAAATGGAGTCATTATAGAGCTATTATAGAGTCCTGCTAATGTTAGGGGGTCACTTTAGAGTCCTGGTGAGGGTTACCTCAGTGATCAAGTCGGGAGTCGCAGTGATTCTACTTCTTTTCTTTGTGTAGTGTCACTCAATCAGGCGACATTCCTGCATGATAGCTGCAGAGCCCTTCTTTTCCCAGCTGAGATGCTGTGGTAGACATAACTTCTTGGTGTCATCTGGATTTCAATTTGTTAAGTATGCATTACCATATCTAAATCAAAACAAAGATAGTTAAGGTTGGCTTTACTCCCCTATCTTAGTTCTTGCAGTAAATACCTACATGTTTTGTTATTCATTTGTATCAATTATTTGTATTATACTTTTAGGAGGTACGCCTGATATAGAATTATATTGCAGCACTTGGCTGTTGGCTGAATCCTATGTGTATTGCAATTATTAGTGTCAATTTAATCTTGGATTACCAAAATGCTCATCAAAACAATTTCTGAGAAATCCATCAATCTGGCTGTCCTCATGTCTCTCTACACTATATTTGAGAAGATTAATCCATCTATGCAGCTTTATGGATTACAATTCATGAAGTGTAAACTAATAACTGTGTTTCAGCACTGCCTATTAAACTCTTGATACTTTAACATTTAATCCAGAATACCTGTTTTTCTTATTCAAATTGCTCCTACAATATTTCAGGATGATAGCAAGATGTTTAAGCATTGAGTTAGATTCACCTTCATTACTGATTAAATGCGATTGAGAAGTGGGAACTGTTTACCCAATTAAGGCCCATACAAGACACTTGGATTGCAAGCCTAGTCCATACTAGTCCATTGCGAAGATAAAGGGGGACTTTTGTAACATGAAACCCATTCATCCAAAAAAACAAAATGGCCACTAGTAATTTTTGAGTTCAGTTCATTTCAGTCCATTTCCAAGGAGAATGACTATTCAGCTTGGCAAGTGACTAGGAATGATAAGAACATAATTATTGTTTCATAGGTTTTCTCAAAAAGCAATGGCAGCCATTTAGTTTTTGTGCTTTTCACATCCGAAGAAGAGGCAATCATTGAGCTTGGCAAGTGTGATTTCCGGATTCAGCACACCAAAATTTCCCAAGACAGTGATCTTGCCTAATTGTACTTTAAAATGTCCCTTGGTGGGAGAATTTCTCATTTTGTCACCAGTCTATTCATCTACATGGTCTTACATCTGTACAATGTAACCATGGATCCATTTCACGAACCTGTCAGAATGAGATGGTAATACAAACCCAATGTCATTAGGCTCAGGTGAAACCTTCAGCAAAAGGTCTTGATGTGCCCGGATAGTGAGCAGCTCAGGGTTAACCACTCAGGCCATATGAGCTGCTCCAATTATAGCACTGACTGTGTGAAGCTGCTTACTCTACTACTGAGGTTTTGATACTGGATAGAAGCATCTCATCTATTCCTCACTAGCGGGATACCAGTGCTGCCACAATTGGGAACATCTTAGAACTAGCAGTGTGGGTCTCAGGGGGCCAAACATCAGGGGGGAGAGTGGAGCAATGATTACACTAGGCCTCTAAATGTGTATTATGCATTGGTTGTACCTGGACACACCTTTTATTACCTGTCCAAGATAGCCTAGTGGTTAGGACAATGGACTCATGACTAGCAGTACCTAAGTTCAAATCCCCTCCAGGCTAGGTGTGGTGACCATTTTAACCCCATTTTTTTTTTAAAGTTTTATTGGATCTAATGATTAGTTAATAATTAACCAACCAAACCTAGGCTAGGCGCATTGCCTGTCTGCCGCCAGGACCCCTAACTAACGTACAATTTGTTGTTTTGACGGTCTCTTAGATAGTAACATTCTGCTATGGAGAACTCAGTAATAATTCACATATGGTTTCTATAATAGATGCTTATTAACATACATTCAAATGGGTGTAATCGGTATTCACATGAAAGATGAGATGAGATGAGATGAGTTCTGTATGTCAAGATGACGTTAAATTGCCATAAAACAGTTAGGGTAGTCTCGTTTGATGGCCTTCTTAAACTCATGAAGGGTCTCCATCTGTGTGTATTGTGGCTTAAGGCCATTCCAACGTTCAATGGCCCTATAAAGGGCACTCTTTATGATGATAGGCTTAAGGCTCCTTATGACCTTTAGCCTTTTTCCAAGGTGTCTTCGTGTAGGTATGTCTCTATTGTCTATCATTTTATCCTGAGTCGACAACTGATAGGCATATGATAAAAGATGGATGTCTCTCCTTTGATCCAAATACATACATGAACTTTTAATGTGAAGTTCCTCTGTATTATAGAGAGGATTTTCCTCAAGTTTAACCTTATAAACTGTGCGTAAGCCTTTATTCTGTAATAGCTGGAGCTCCCTGTTTTCACCTATCCTACAACGATCCCAAATAAAGTCACCATAATCGAATGAGGGAATAACCATTGCCTTGTAAATAGCTAAGGCTGTGTCGTTATCTACATGTGTTCTAACCTTGCCAAGCTCATTCACCTTATGCCTTATGTTACAAACTGCCTGTTTCCTGTGGCTAATAAAGGAGAGGTTTGGATCAAGCGTAATACCTAAGTATTGGAAAGTGTCACATCTTTCTAAGACAACATTATTAAGAGTAAAAATACAATTATTATTATGTAAATTATTATAAACCATCCACTTTGTTTTTTTCTCATTAACAGTGAGGCTATTGTCCTTGCACCATTGGTTGCAAAAGTTTTGGCAAAACGTTTTTGTAAAACATTTTATGAACCTTTGCAAAAGTTTGTTATTGATTATCCTCATTAATGATCAATAGAGACCTTTAGACGTAGTAGTGCTGAAGGCAAAGGATACGTCTGCGTTTAATGAGCTTTTACATGGTTGCTAAAGGTCCCTAATGAGCTTTCACATGGTTGCTAAAGGTCCCTAATAGCATTGATCATTAATGAGGATAATCAATAACAAAGTTTATGTTTACCTATTGTACCTTGGTCTACCATCAGCCTCGATAGCTCAACCAGGAGAGCCTGGAACTCCCAATCTAAGGGTCCCGGGTTCGGTTCTTGGTGTGGCTTTTAGTGTAACATAGATGGTTACCAAAAGTGGTTACCAAAAGACTATACCCAAACCTTTTGCAAAGGTTCATAAAATGTTTTACAAAAACGTTTTGCCAAAACTTTTGGTGCAAGCTTTTGCAACCAATGGGGTTAAAATGGTCACCACACCTAGCCTGGAGGGGATTTGAACTTAGGTACTGCTAGTCATGAGTCCATTGTCCTAACCACAACCCTATCTTGGACAGGTAAAAGATTGCAGGTGTCCTAGCATGCAGGGAATGTAGTAGTTCCACTCTCCAAGCAGAGCTTTAGCCCCCTGATCTGGTCCACATGATTTGGTGAAGCTAGTGACTGGAAAGGAGAGGGTGCATACTGGGACCAGTCCAATATGGCGCTGTCCAGTGGACATCCAGCTAGTGGGGAATTCTAGGAGGCTGTTGCCACTGAAAGCTCTTTGCCTCTGTTAGAAAGTGGTCATTTTTATAACAACATGGGCAGGTTGGTGGATTTGGGGGGGACCAAAAAGATTTGGACCCCTTGAAGGGGGGGGGCAAAGAAATTTAGACCTCTCTTGAGGGGGGGAACAAAGAAATTGCACCCTTTTTTAGCAAAAAATACTATCCGTTATTATAGCTCAAACAGTTTCAACCTGCCTGAGGGGGGAAACCAAATAATGTCGACCCCTCCCAAGGATTTGACCCGCTCACACGAAAATCCACCGACCCCCCTGTTTTAAAAAAATGACCACTCCCTTACTCCCATCTTCACACATGTTGATCCCATTTTCTCCTCCGCTACATACTAGCATTGTCATGCACAGTAAGACTATATAGATATGCCTGATTCTTTTTCCCCATGCCTGGATCCATTCTGCCCCCCCCAAAAAGAAAATCCATTTCAGTTCCCTCTCTATTGCTGCTAATGTCGCGATCTATAGTGCCATTGGGATAATAGGATAGAGATTTTGACATAAAACATGACACAGATGTACGATATATTAAGCAGAGCATGCCAAGGGACGCAATGGAATGGAGAATACATGCTGATAGTGCAGAGATTTGAAACGATCTGTTATCTATATTGTGCCTAGGTGGGAGCAACTTCTGGCTGAGGCATTTTATATAGTATACTAATGCTATTGCTAAATGTCTATTATCACCCATTTTGACTGAGACGTGGCCAGCAACAGTGTCTGACTAAGGACAGGCCCCCGGGGAGGGAGATATCTCTATATAGTAGTCAAAGTAAGCCAATACAAAAGGGTGGGTGTGCAGAAGTAGGCCTACTAGTCAAGGTAAGCTGATACACACAGGAGGGATGGAATAGTCAAGGTGGCTACATACAACGGCAGAGGAAGACATATAGGTGATGGCAGAGCAAGGTGACATTGAGTGGTTAACATTTGTGACACGATCTGCAAAAAGGGAACTTATTGCAGGGTGCATTAAGGTCCACATTCCCAGTACAAAACACAAAAGTTTTGTGGAAAATAGCAAAAGCACATTGAGTCTGCAGGGACAGAAATGCAATCATCTACCTGGAAATTAGCTACGCATCTAGTCAGAGCTAGACTATAGTACTGAAAACACTGATCTTACCCAGTAACCATCCACCCCGATGGTCTGTATGGAGGGTGTCCATCATGTTAACTGCATCTTGTGGCAGCGGGAGGTGGTGAGGTAGTCTAGCCTTCCAAGCTCCATATGGTTTATGACAGGGTCTCTGGTATCATAGATCCATTGTCAATATCACATGGTGCCTCCTTCTGTAGCGGTAAGTTAGACAGGGTCTGATACAGTCTGCTGGTCGGCTATAGAGGAGGTGGTGTAGGGAATATGTTACAGACAAGGGAGGTTGTAGGGGGGGGGGGGGGGAGTGTGGAGATATGGTTGATTGCTAAATGCTGAAGGATATTACTAGCATCACTGACACCATTGGCAGCTAGCTACCCGACCTAAATCTTTAAGGATGGCATAGTGCTTTAAGAATAATACTGAATCCCACAGCCATGCTATGTTCAAACATTTGATACTTAGTGTCCTATATTATATATTCCCCATGATACAGGTTATTTGGCATTGGGTCCCACATTAGCCACTCCCCTAAGACTCTTTATAGTTATAGGCCTAACACCAGTTCTACCTGCTAAAGAGGACAGTGAGGCAACATTAGCCATATCAGACTGGCTGTAAAGAGTAGAGGCTCAGGGAAAGAGAGCAGGATTTGATTAGACTGTGGACAACGGGGGATAAATCAAAAATATCTCATCACCAGATCACTATGATCACGAAATTCAATTCTAGAAATTGAAACGTTCTACTTGGATGCATTGTGTAGTGTAATGTGCCACAAGATGCAATGTGACTCTAAATCGCCCTTTCTAGAACAACTATTTAATACCAGAGCATCAGACTGCCCTTATTAGTAGGGTTAGTTACCAGGGCAGTCACGTTTGTTTTGTGACCGATGTTTCCGGGGGCTGAAGCCCATGAATGACAAATAAGACAGGGGATTAACCCTGGCTTGATGTGTGGGACCTTGCCTTCACTCTCCCATCGTAACCTTAATTAGAAAGACTTGGGGCTGTTTTACAGTATCTACCATTCATATTGTAGCTGTTGTCTGGAGTATAAATACTGCTTAATCCTGATCATTCATGCAGAAAAAATGTTAGAATAGCTTCAATGTCTGGTATTTTCTCCTGAATGCAGGTGATTTTGACAAAAAAATGCAATATTCTAAAGCTTGTCATGAACCAGTAAAATCAATTTGACATAATTTATTACTGTATTGAATAGGTAGTGATATTTTGATATATGTTGTGGCCATAAGGTTTAAAACAAACATTATTCTTATAACAGGGTAGTGATAAATGTTTTTGAATCATAAAATTTGGAGAAATGTCTCCACTGCAAAAGCTGAGATTGCAATTCTGATGTGAATTTAGGTGACGAATTATTCCAGCCATCCCGGCGAAGTGTTTGATAAGCCTCCACTTGCAATGTCTAATGTAATACAAACAATGCCACGTGACATGGATAAGGGCAATTACTCTTTTTCATTGTGTTTCAGACTGATTTATCTCAAACCACAGACCCATTGCCTATGGCTTGATTGATTTTATTAGACACTTTAAATGACTGGCATAGGCCTGAAGTCTTCGCTGTAAAGACCTTGCTAATATTGATGTTATTTCTGGGCTTAACTAGAGTCGGAATATCCATACTTTTGTGTTAAGCATCTAAAGTTTTACCTTTTTTTTCATCTACTGTCTTCAATCCCCAAGCTGACCTTACCCTGATAGACAAGCCTATAGAACCTTCACAATCAAAGCACCCTCCAGGGACAGACAGACCTTTCTGCGGGGCCTGCACAAGGCCCTCTCTGATCCCTACATGACCTCGAAATCTCATCCCACTTGTATACAATTTAGTATTGGCGTATGCATAACGTCTTGGACTTGTTGTAAAAAAAGAGGTTAGGGTGCTGACTCTTGTTCTAAGTTTCATAAGTGCTAATAGAGAAGCGGCCAAGACCCCGGATTTGAAAATCTACCCCTACCCCCCGTTCAACAAGCTGATTCTGACATATATTGAAGCATTTTTTATGGGCTTTCAGAATAGCGATGTTGCACCCACCGAAAGTGGTGCGAAAACCGTCATTTTGGACGCTTTCCATGGCAACCATGATATATTTCTGAGATTAGAAATTTTTAAACTCTTTTCTAAAGTTTCTGAGAATTGTCATTTCCTCAATGTTGACAAGCATTAATATCACTGCACTTCCGAAAATAGTTTGACAATTGGTTATGGGGGAAACCCCATCAACCCTCACCCCCAACCTGTTAAGAAATGACCACCCCCTTACACACAGACTACTACCGGTTCTGAAAACAGTTACATTAAGAGATGAATAAGGGAAGTTTAGAGATATTTTTAATGCGTATGGCTGTCATATATGGCAATTGTCATAAATGTATGCTATGGCTATTAAGTTCTAAATTTAACCAATTCATTTCAGAGAATTGACCAATATCCATGAATCATAAAAACTGTTATAGATGTAGAAAATGTCTCACATATTTAGAAAGTCCCAACTTAATGCGTATGATATATGGCAATTGTCAAAAATGTATGCTGTCGCTATTAAGTTCTAAATTTTCACCGCAGAGCCATGCTTTATCCAGATTGGCAATTTTCGGAGGCAGAAAGATTGGGTTTGTCCAGCCTATGCTGAAACTGTTTTACCAAGAGAGAAATTGAAAAAACAAAAAAATTAATTGCAAAAGCCCGGATTGCAATTTCTGATGTGAACTTGGGTAACAAATTGCTCTGGCCATTCCACTAAAGTGTTTGATTAGCCTAGCTGAGCGGTGCTTAATTTGATACAAACAATGCCACAAGCCATGGATGAGGGCAATTACTCTCTCTCGTTCCATTTGAAACTCATTTATCTCAAACAACCTCCTTAGCTGAGTCTCTGCTATTCTTATTAGAAATGATCTAAAATCACTGGCATAGACGAAGAGCCTTTGCTGCCAATACCTTAAACATCTTTGTATACTTTCTGGGTAGGTTTTTAGCAGTATTCAATACTGATACCTATTATCCCTAAAAGTTGCAGCAATAGTTTCTCCAATTGTTTGCATACTATAAGATATGTTAAGCAAGAGTTAATACGGTATATACAAAGTATCAAATATTAAAAGGGAGGGAATTCTAGGCCTTCTGTACTTCCCGTACTATTGTTATACATTCAGAGTTTTAACCGGCTCATGATAAATCAGTTGTTATATTAGGCACTTGACATATAGCGATATATATTAATGCGGCATTAAATATGGACTACAAATTGTCTATTCCCTACTCATCATGGGAACTCAGGTCACAATCATCTTCACTATAACCACCCATAAGACAAGGCTGATGCAGGTGCCTCAGCCATTTCAGAGGCCATATATTCGCAATAGCCTTCCATGTAGTGAAGGTCCCATAAACCCCTGACTGAGCGCCAGAGATCTACAGCTTACCGTGAAGAAGGATGAGAGTTCCTCCTAGAAGGAAGGGAATGAGGGAGGGGGAATGCAGGTTCTAGGTATTCTGGACATCGGAAGTGATTTTACAGCCCCCTTGGGAGGTGTCCTCAAAGTATGCCGACAAAGACGGTTGGATGAGAACATCTTGCCTCCTCTGTCTCCTACCCCTTTATCTGAACTTTATGTATATGGATGACCTTGAGTCAGTCAGCCATAAGTTGGCTATTCACAGCCTGTAAACTGGATGTACAAGTGTCCTTGTGTAGACAATAGGATTTAAAAGGATATCCGATCGCGCTGTGTGTCCCCTTGTACTGTTTGGGCAAGCACAAAGATGGGTTTTTTTCCAATTAGCCGATTTGGCTTATTTGTAGACGTTTCTCACACCCATGTTGCCACTCTCTTGTTGTCACACTGATACCCTTTCTCAGTACAAAGTCAGCATAAATTTGACACAGCCAGAAAATTCTTATTTCGTTTAAAGGTTTATTCATCATTGTTTTTGGATGTGTTCACATCTCAAGCAGCATTACCTGAATTGCATTGGTCTTTTCTTGATGCTTTTAACTGAAACTGACATGACCAGTGGTAATCTGTATAGTATAGGGATGATTGTGCTGTGACACTTCAATCATTAGGTATTGTAGATGATCAGATATTGTGATTCATGTCATTAAAAAAGACATATATGAAAGAAGATTGGTAAAAAATCACACAGGCCTCAATGTATTTATGGATGCAAAAAAAGAAGGACATTTGTATTGATTGACCACAAAATAATGGTAACAATCGACTCTTAGAATGACCGCATTGGTCCAAGAGACTGCCTACACCCCTAGCCCCACTTAACATCCCACCAACCAACACAGGTTTCTTTTCAGCCATGGAACCTTGCCCAATATAGGTCAAGGTCTAGGTCAAGTGGACTGTCAGTGCAGCTCTGTACAGTGAGTACTGTCGGTGTGTTCGTTTGCCGATCTCCGTAGATAGGGAAGAATTACCCCTATTTCCTCATTCAATTTCCAATTCTGAATGACCATTATTTATTTTTATAACATCCCTAAGTATCATTCTGAAGCCCTAAACCAATATCTAGTTGGCAATGCTTTCGTTCAAAGGGCATTGTTTAGCACCTTCACTCTTTGCTTCAGTATGTATCTAAAAGAAATGAATACAAATGAAGCGCTATGGGACATTTTCACTTTTGGTGGGCTTTTATTTATACTCTGCCTCTTCCTGCTCCTCTTGCTGATAGATGCCCACATGCCCTCAGATAGAGAAGCGTGTAATCTTGCTCACAGGCAATGCAGGCACCCCCTTAGTCTTTAGGATAGCATCGCCACTGCTATCAAGGATAATAAAAACGCCAGGGAATGGCACACTTTCCATATTCATCTCATGCTCTGGCTGACAAGATAAAAAGAATGGGCATGTAGCATGAGACCCATAAACCAATGACTGGAGCCAATTTCTTGCCCAAGGAAGCAAAGCATTTTATCTTAATAAAAAGGGTGCCAAGCTCAATGAAAACCTCCTTTAATAGAACCATGAATGAATGGGAGGAGACCCTAGTGGTTGGTTCAGTTAATTGATAGGGCTACTGTTGCCATGATGATTTAGCACCATCTCCCTGACTCACCGACATTGTTGCTGTAGGTCATGGCTTAGACCTGACTCAAGGTGCTGAATCTGACAGCTTCAATGTTTGAGCCCTTAATACAATTAGTTCTGCTTGTTAGATATACTCATACCATACAGATTGTCTGCTTTACATCCCATGGTGTATAAGAACAAAATATGATGAGTTTATCTTCCATCAACCTTTAGTTCTCTACTTCCTAGTATGGCGTCCGGTTTGGAAGATTGCACGCCATGCTAAACCAAGGATATGTGGGGACAATCATTCTAACACACATTGTCTGTTTCCATCTTTCTCCCTTCCCCTTTCAGCAGGTACTACTACCACCTTTCACCATGGATAATACCTGGTCCTCCATCCACCTCCGTCTTCCATTCTGCAGGGCACATAGGACTAGTCTATGTGAAGGGGGTAATGGGTCCAGCCTCCACAGCACCATTAAGGGAGGGGTCATTCATTACCTTTAGGGAGACAGGGCTGTGCAGAGAATGATGAAGCAGGCCAAGGTGGCAGAGGTTAGGAAGGATGGCGTTTGTGATGCAGTCTGTATATATATATATATATATATATATATATATATATATATATATATATATATATATATATATATATATATATATATATATATAGCCCACAGATTTCAAAATTGATAGTGCCAAATGATACACACAACAACAGAAGTCAGGCTGAACCAATTAAACTTATACTCCCACCGCCCCTATCTATAGTGCTGAGTACCTGTCCCGACTCCACTCTGACTGTTGCTGGAGGGGTACCGAGAATTGCACCTTTAAGTATCGGGCAGTACAATGTACATATTGGCATATGTGAAGTGAATGAGACCTATCCATCAAATTGGTCAGATGCTATTCATTTCTCTCCAACATTAAGGAATTGTCTTAGTATACAGTTGCCATATCCCATATGAAAAGTACAATATCACATTGGCTCATGACTGTATGCTGATACCATCAATGGATTAGGAGGGATATTGAATAGCTATGTCTGGGGCTCTAAGTAGGTAGACATGTGGAGAGCTGCCAAGTTTGGTCCAGACATCAATACAGGTATTGTGTACTCCCTTTGTATGCTACTGCGGCTTCAAGGGCGTTGGAGAGTAATCAATGCTGTAGGGTTGGTATGATGCTAAAATGAGTTGGGTTTATCTAAATACACACCTTCAGAATACCTCATCACCACCAGACCCCTCCCCAATTCAACCCAACAGAGGGGCAGAAAAAATAGATGCATAAGATGAACAAAGAGTGAGTTAACATGCAGGTGGGTAAAAACACACCTGTTTACCTCTACAAGCTATTTAAAGCATGTGGCGTAAGGTTGAGCAGTGGGTTGGGGGGTAGGGATCAGGTTGGGCCTGGGTCTGATGTGTCTTTTTGGAGGAGAAATGACTCCTAAACGGCACCATCTGAGTACCAGGGATGTACCAGGGGACCGTCTCATGAGCGGGGGGGGGGGGGGTAGAAGCTGTATGGTTTGATGGCTAAAGAGACACTTGCTATGGTATGATTGTATTATTCTTCAACGATGAATAGCATTTATTGGCAAAGGTTGGGCACTGTCTGTTTGGAGAGAGATGTCAGGGAAGAGATTTGTTTTCCCTCTGTACATCTGTTGAAGCTTTGTTAGTTTGAGAGTTTTTTATGGTTTTCTGATTCTGCCAGCCATCGTGATTTGTTATCCTATCTCAAGGGGACAGAGTCTCATGGGGGGGGGGACTAGAAGCTGTATGGTTTGATGGCTAAAGAGACACTTGCTCGGTATGATTGTATTCTTCTTCAGAGATGAATAACAATTATTGGCAAATCTCAAGAGGACAGAGTGGATTGCACACTAAAACACACATTCAAATCACACCATGATGCACTAGCCAGCTGATACTTGAATACCTCCACACTAAGATACTTCACCTGATGGCAAATAGGTGAGTCTTATTCAGCAAACATTTATGAGAAAAAGTGACATAAGATTGCAAGACATCTTTCTAGTGCTTTTTTTTCATAGGGATGGTTACCATGAAACGTGATGGATTGTCATATGTCCCTAGTCGTTGAGGGGGCATGTAGAAGATGTTTACTTCACTGCTGTTTTTTCGCCATAAATGCTTTAGATGTTTAAGAGGTATGTGTGCATATACAAAAAACCAAGTGTGCATTAATAGTGTAAGTATATTTATATACATATATTTATAAATAATGGATTCTAGCTTCAAAAGTACAAAAATAAGACTGCTGGAACTGGGACATACATAATACAGCACTGAGCGGCTCTGATGTCCAGCACTCAGCGCCTCCTGCCTCACAGCTTTGTCTCACCACCACCAAAGGGCACCACTGGTGTGTGCTGCTCTGGTCACATGCCCCCCTGGCCATGTGCTATGTATCCCACGGAACACAAACATGTTTTATAAAACGTTTCTAGGTAGAAGCTAGGTAGACCTTCACTGCAGATTCAAAAAGAAATGTTAAAAACCTACATAACTATTATAGCTAACACCAATAGGTATTGCCATATCAAAACACAGATTTACATTTGGTTTAGGAAACACTTTTGGAAAAATGAAATTAAGTACCAATTTACAAAACGCCCTACCATGATTTGAACCTGCACCTCATTGTATCCAAGGCGCAACATTTTCTGTTATCCGTTGATTTTGAGAATAAGGGCAGGAAGAAAGAAGAGGGCGCTTGAAAAGGCTGATCTGTAGAAAGGTAGTGAATGGGGCAGGGAGTGACAGGCAGGGACATGCATCCTTGAATACCAGGTCAAGGAGGGATGAGGAGAAACAGATGGAGGGAGGGTTAGCTGGTGGTAGAGGTAGAAGCATGTTAGATGAAACTATAAGATGAATTGATAACTGATTGATATTTGCAGTACAAATAATTCAGAAAGTCCCTTCTCGCAAATGTGAACATCTCACCTCGTCACACCTCACAGACCAAGCCTCTAGAGTGTACCCTGAAGCTGTATGTGTCATGTGACTGAGTCATAATGGATGTGTTGGCTATTGTGCCTCTCTCTGGTCAGGGTCAGTACGCTCTCCTAGAGGCGTATTACACCCAGCTCACAGCTGGCCCCTACACATGTCTCTATGGTAAATCAACTATGCCTTCAATGGCCCCGACCACCAGTCTGTTCGCCACAACCCCACAACTATCCTATCCCTAGTTCCAACCTCAGCACTACTTGACCTTCCTATTCCCCTACTGAAACTAATTCTGCAAGACGCGACTCCCCACGTCCTAGACCCCAACACTAACCCACCCACAGGGGGGATGTCTCAGAGCGGATAGGAACTAATCCAGGATAAGCAGCAGTTTATTGGTGTGGGGAGGGATAGGGACCTTGTGAACAGAAAGAGGCAGAAGTGAAGCTTTCCGGTGCAGGGTGTAGAAAAGTAGGTGTGTAGAAAGGGAAGTAGGAGAAACAGTGAGCAGGATGGATGAGGCTCTGAGGGTGCGGAGCAGTCACTGTCTGGCATGGATAACCTGCCCTCAGTGATGGTTTACTGCCTAACTGTCCATCATCAACTGCCTAACTCTGTATGCCAAATGATCACTCAATGAGGCTACTTTCCTGTAGGATGGCTGAATAACCCTTCCTGGTCGTGAAGATGGGAATGGGCAGATGTTGGGTGTCTTCGTTTCTTAAGTTAAGGTTTCTTGTGGGAACATGACTTCTTGATTTCATCTCAATCTTAATTTGTAAAGTTATATCAGCAGATCTGTGTAAAACAAATGACAGCCTTAGAATGTCACAAATTGGATCTACATTATCAATATTGAGCGAGAAGACTAGGTAAGCAGATCTCTGTGGATACACACAGAGAAAAATAGATAATTAGAAATTCGCTTCCTTCTTTCTCTCGATGTGAGGCGAATGAGGAGCTGCACCTGCTTGACCGCATTATCCTTAGGACATTTTAAAGAGGCCTCCCCTTAGGGCAGCATCAGGTGCTTTTAAATCCTTACAATTTATCAAAGACCCATAGTGTGAGGGACTGGCTTAAGTGAGTCCTATATGCATTCTAGATAATAATATTGTGATAATTATTGAATAAAAAGAATGCTCCTCAAGAAATATTCCACGAATTCTTTTGGCCTGATTCATTTCTTGGCTGCATATCTATTAACTGGCCCTCCTCTGTATGTCTCTCCTATGCCTCTCTACTGCATTTATAGATTATTTCTCCATCCTTGCCGCTTTAGATATATGTATTCTTGAATTATAAAAGGATGACAGCGTGTTCCGGTACCACCTGCTTAGCACTTGATAAGCTCCTCTTTAACTGAAATGTCTTTCACATTCCACTAGATTCAGATTCTATTTCAATATTTTGGGATTATGGCGAGACAGTTAATTATGAAACTTAATTCAGCTTCCCAAGGGATTAACCATTGTGGTCGCTATTTCCTCAGCAGCTAAGCGTTTCCTGCTCGTTTGATATCATTCTGCATCTTCGGAGAACCAGCAAATAACTTTCTAGCAGAATTGGTACATCATGAGGCCTAATAAGAGCATGGTAGTTTAATATAATCCTTCAAAGTATACTTTGTTTCATTATGAGAAGCAAAGCACAGTGTGCATTAAAGCAGTAGTTGGTCATTAGAGTGTTAAATGGCAGCTGAGCAGCTGTTACCGTCCCCTTCATTAAGGCCTCTTCAACGCACACTTTACTTTCGCCTCAATGAGAGATTAGCAGAATAAGGAAAGAGCGATAAGAACTTCTGCACAACTTAATATTGTTAAGCTTCTCTACATCGAACTGCATTTGATACACGCACATTGTAGCTCTAGAACATCTTGAGCACAATACTGCAGTTGCATTTCAGTTGGCAGTAACCCGTTTTTAATTTGCGGTTTCTAGATTTGTTTTCCGAAGAAATTATGAGCTTAAACAATTCGTACTTGATTCTAGCCTAGGATATATAAACGATCTTACACTAGTCCTATGAGGGGAGTCAGTTGACTAAATAACATGCTCCCTACAATAGATCTTGGTGAAAAGGAATAAGATTGTATCAGGGTGGCCTAGTCTATAATCGAATTGATAACATTTAGCCGCCGAATTTCTATTATGCTCTAACTAATTAATGCTTTGTTTCTGGTTCAGAGTGCCTAGGAACAACACAGCTTCGGAATTAGGGCAAATGCAGCTAATTGATATTGATACCTGCTGGTAGCTGTTTTAGATTACACATCATCCATGAGTTAATTGAAGCAGTATTAGATTCCACCTTAAAGGGGCCTGCTCCTGTCACTCCGAATTAAGAGGTAGAATTTAATAAGGGACGAGAGGCTGTCTGCACAACTTAGGGCTTTAGATCAGATGACAGCTCCTCTACAAGAACCAATTAATATGAGTATGCTACTTTCCAATGATATGCCAGACTATATCTTGTTATATATATATTGTTATTCAGTCATGCCATTTAATTTCACTTAAATACACTTGCCTCCAGCAACAAAAAAAACAAAAAATGTCACCTAAAAGAAAGCCAAGCCCGTGACAACTGGGGACTTTAAGTATGTTCATACTAGCACTAAACGCAACCATTCCTGAAGTTTTCAGTTGTCTTTAAATTCATTCAATGTTAAAGTCTAAAGTTACTGTACTACTCACCAAAGTCACTAATTAGGATACGGCCATCCATAAACCACTCTCACTCACTCTCCTCCACCCATTGCCGCAGCATCTAAAACCTACCTTATGGAACCATAATCCCATTTGACCAACGGCAATCATCACCTACCTACTATAAGTGGAACCTTCTTTATTCTTTTTCACTTTTTACCACCTACAGTCTGGTCTCAGAATGAGAGAGAAACACAAAGCCCATCCCATTAGGCTCAGGTAACACCTTCACAAAATGGTCTTGATATGGCCCAGTAGTAAGCAGCTCAGGGTAATCATTGGGAGGAGATGAGCTGCTCCCATTCTAGCACTGACTGTGTAGATCTGCTTACTCTACTACTGCGGGCTTTGATACTGAATAGATGCATCTCGCCTACATCAGCAGGCTTCTGCAGATAAAAGGTTCCCATACCCTCACACCCCCTCACATAAACAGATGCACACACACATACTTCCATTAACACGACGGCTGCATACTGGCATTATTATGTACAGTATAACTGGGGGAAATGCATTTTGTTACAGAATTATGATATAAGCTAGAATCAGTTCTGAAGTGTTCTTTGATCAAAGTGTTTTGAACCAGCAGTGAACAACATCCCTAACACCCCATCTCCCAAGCCTGCCCAAAAACTGCATGATCTGAAATCCATTACTGCTACCATTGTGGTGTATTGGAAGTGCAATGAGGATAATGGGATAGAGCCTTTGACATAAAACATGACATGGATATAGGATATATTAAGCGGAGCTGAATGGAATGAAGATTTTTAGACCGACCATCAGCATTATTGTGCCTACGTGGCAATTCCTATAGCACCCTCTGGATGAGGCATCTTACACATTACACTAATACTACAGCAACAGCTTTTTCTCTTTTAGATTCTTCCTCATACAATGCTTGTTAACCCATCAAAGCCAAGATTATTACCTGGGGCTTGAATTCTCTTTGAACAACAGGGGGGGGGGGTGGATTTTCCCGCGAGCGGCTGAACATTCTTTTGGTCCGGCCCCTCCTGGTGTAAAATATATTCATTCAGCCTTGAATGAATGTAGATTTTATTCAACATGCGCCCGCAATGGTTCAAGGTAAAGTGCACTACTTACTGCACTATCATAAGATGATTTGGTCAAATGTGACTCTACAATCATTACCAGTAGTCAGACTCAGTAAAGTATTTGAGAACTGCAGACAAGACTGTTTTCAGTATGTGACGTTGGCTTTACTCTTATTCTAGCCGTCCCCCTTCCCTCAACCCCTGTTCCATGGCATATGAGTTTCCAACAAGCAGAGAATCATGCACGGCCCTAATACATCATATTGATTGAAGGTGACCCCTGCCACAATCTATATAAGTTGTAAGTGATGAATATGTTCCAACCCACCAATCAGGTTTACAATTGCTCAAACTAACAAATACATACTGACGAAAATGACGAAAAATGTAATATTGGGAGAAGAAAAGAAAAGAAAGAAGTTCACTGCTAGAAATTAACCAGGTAACCATGCCTACTTTCTAGCTCTACAGTCTCATCATACACTCTGACTAATGGCTGCTGGGTATGACCTTGACCTAGATGTTCGTGACCTTGGTCTTGTTAGGAGGGGAAGCCCTCTGGTGGGTAGAGAGAGATAACTCATCTATTATCACCCATTCTGACGGACAACGTGGCCAGCGACAGTGGCCCGCTAAGTGCAGGCCCCGGGAGAGAGATGGAGTGGTCAAGGTGAACCCATACAAAGGGTGGGTGTGCAGGGGGAGTAGTCAAGGTCAGCTCATACCAACAGGAGGGATGGAATGGTCAAGGTGGGTCCATAAAAAGAGGGACAGGGAGATAGATACAGTTGGGACAGGGACGAACAGACCTTATACAAAGGTGACAGTGAGTGGTTAATATTTCTGAGGAAAAATTGAGTCTGCAGGAACAGAAATAGAAAAACATCAAGCTAGAAATGAGGTAGCCGTCTAACCAGAGATTGACTATAGTACTGATCCGTACCCAGTTACCATCCAACCCTCATGGTCTGTATGGAGGGTGTACATCAAGTTGAATGCATCTTGTGGCAGTATGGGGTAGTGAGGGAGTAGTATAGCTGTGCAAGCTCCATAGGCAGGGTCTCTGGTATCATAGATCCATCGTCAACATTACATCGTACCTCCTTCTGTGTAGCAGTATGTTTGACAGGGCTGATGCAGTCTTCTGCTGAGAGGTATCATACATAAATTATTAAGACCACTATGCCATGTCCTTTATTATTTTGATGCATAGTTATAGCCGTGTTGAGTAACTTGCCAGTACCATATTCATTGATCATGCTGATTGTGCTTTTAAAAGAAGTTCAATATCTTAAATGTTTCAATCCATTGTCTGACCTAAACATGGATTCCAGTGTAGCCACTGTTTTGCCATTGCAATTAACCATAGATCTTTATATCAGATCGGCTTTAAGGACATCCTGACTTTATGAAGGAGAATAAATGAGCAAATAGTTATCAAACAGGGGACGCTAACTTAATTTCAAAGGGATATCTTTTCAGTTTCCTATCTAGGTTATGAGAGAAACTACAGGAAATTCACCAAGCCTTTATGTATGACTAAATATACCTGGTGACATGATTTTGTTTCAGTTGCTGTGCTCTCAGTAGAGTCAGGATTGAACGCTTAACCAGTGTACTTGTTGAACCATAGTAGGCTACAAGGAGGACCATATACCTATACAGGTGTCTGCACTACACTTGGCAGCCTACTACCTCCTGTCCTTTTAGTGACCCACTCCTAGACAAAGCAATTCAATACGCTTGGGCTCATGGTGATAGAAAGATAGACACATAAACCACTGTGAATGGGATGCTAGTCACAAAACACTGTAGGAAACCCAAGATAACTATTTTGGTTAGGATAATTTGTCAACGGTATGAAAATCATGATAGCTTTATACAATCTGCAACTTTTTGTTCTTAACCATTGAATCATTTTCGCCTTTAACCATTGATATAAATGTCCCTTACCAACCTGATAAGGGTACTAATTGAATCTGCCATATGGACCGTGGCATACATTTAATTTGAGGTTAAATCAACCAGCAGTCTCCTATTCAGATGGAAGACAAAGGCTGATGTACACAGTGCAAATACAAGTACTATGATTTATCAGAGAAACCAGCAGTGTTTCCTCCAAGTCAGCCTCGACATTTAAGGCTGTCAGATTCATTGCCTTAGCTATGGCTGTGCTCTCCCCAACATCAATAACACCAGTGGGTCTGGGAGCAGGTACTAAATCACTATGGTAACGGGAGCACCATCTATTAACTGAACCAACTACCGGGACTCCCCTCATTCATTCATGGTTCTATTAAAGGAGGTTTTCATTGGGCTTGACACCCTTTTCTATGGAGATAAAATGCTTTGCTTCCTCAGGCGAGAAATTGGCTACAGTCTTTGGCGTTTGTCCTATGCAGCACCGCCATTATTTTTATTATGGCTGCCAGAGCATGAGATTGATATGGAATGATGTAGGCAGGCCGAGTACTGTTCCCCAGAGCTTCATTTTATTGTTGATGGTGACGATGCCATCTAAATGGCGCCAGTAAAGGGCCACTTGCATTGCAAATAAGCGTTCCTATCTAAGGGTGTCTATGTGTAGGACCAATAGAAAAAGGGGGGTTGATATATGAAGGCCAGCAGAATATCAAAGGGGAATTAATGTTTTTTTCTTAGCTCCTGATAAAGAATGAGAATGTTTTCTATGAAAGAAAAAGAAGACCAATTTTTGCAGAAGACAATAGGTGCTTATGAATAAAAATGGTAAAGCATCATCGAAGTAAGAACATACAGTTTCACATACAAGATGAACCTCTTCAATTAGCTTCCATATCACAAGACAGGAACGTCTTCAATTAATATGATTTCCTTTGTTAAACGAGAAAATCATCTCGGGGGACATCCTCCTTTCATCTTTTTTCTTCTCATTATTGACACTGAGATGCGACTCCGACTGAATTACAGAGAGTGTCAAATTGCACAGACAATTTTTATTTGCCCGAAATATGAGACATGAGAAACGGTACCCCAAGTAAGCAGGGCATTGCTTTTTATTTTCCGAGAATTCAAAGTGGTTAAAAGCAGCTTCTGCAGTCCCTGAGAACAAGCAATCCTTCGGACATTCGGCTTAAACCTACAGATATAAATGGCCTGAAAAGGTGAATGGATGTTATAACACTCTTAATTAATAGCTCATTTATATCTTCATCTTACCTAAATCAAAGACTAACATGGTCCCAACTTTGTGAGACACAGCCTTAGAGGGTTACCCCTATGCCAATGTACTGACTGAGCCATAGTAACATAGAAGGAGCACAATACCTGTATTGGTGTCTGCACTAGACTTGGCAGCTCTCCACATGTCTACCTACTTAGAGCCCCAGAGATAGCTATCGAGTATCCTATATTCAGTGATAGTATCAGGGTGGAGCAAAATGCAATACAGGCGGATGCTGTACATGGAGGTAATACCAACATATTGAAACTCGCTCCTCATTAAAGAGGGGTTTTGATGACCCCTGCTGATCCTATGGAATTAAATTGCTTCAGCCTAAATTCTGTCGGCAATTAACTTTAATAATAGCATATTTGAGTGTGAATATTCCAAACACTTGTTGATGGACGTGTAACTATAAACATTATTTTGATGTACAAAAACATACCTACCCTCGAACCGTTCCCCCCACTTGGCAATGAGTACCAAATTCTAGGTTTAGACTGTAAGCCGCAGCAGCCCCCCCCCCAAACCCAATATGCCTCACCCCCTGACCCAAATTCATCATTCTCTGCACAGCCCTGTCTCCCTACAGGTATCAAATGACCCCTCCCTTAATGGTACTGTGGAGACTGGCACATCACCCCCATCACATGGATTAGTCCTATGTGCCCTACTGAATGGTGGAGGAGCTGATCGGAAGGCCTGGTATTACCCACGGCGAGGTGTAGTAATGTCTGCTGAACGTGGAGGGAGGTGATAGAAAGGATCCCCTGGCACATAGAGGTAGAGGTCTGCGGGGCTGTAGATGGCTGAGGAAAATAAAAAGATAGATCACACTCTTTCTGTTTAATCAATCAATAAAATATAGGTAGGTTCACCATGTTCTGGAAAGAATAACATTTTCAACTTTACTATCATTCACAAATAAAGGGCTTCGAATGCTCGAATAACCACAAAAGTCAAGTGTCCGTTTCAAAATCATGTATCTGACTCCAGGTGAATCTACCTTAATACACGATGCATTAAGATCTTCTCCATATCTTAGTTATGGTACTTTATCTCATGAAATTTGTTCTCCCCGCTATGAAATGAAACAATGCACCTGTTCCCCAGTACTAACCTGAGGGGGGGTGGGGGTCGTGGAGGATGCAGGACTACAAAGGGTGCTTTCAACTTGAGAAGCCTCTGAGTCTAGATGAGATGCGTATATTGGGTACCAAAGCCGTCAGTAGTAGAGTGAACGAAATCACACAGTCAGTGCTAGAATGGGAGCAGCTCATCTCCTCCCAATTATTACCCTGAGCCGCTTACTACCTGGGAACATTAAGACTTTTTTGTAAAGGTGTCGTCTGAGCCTAATGGGATGGGGCTTCCATTAACAGAGTGCCATCCTATTCTGAAACCAGACTGGGAGTTTCAAATAGAGGAAAACAAGAAAAAGTTGTTTCCACTTAGACAGGTGATTATCTCAGTTGTTTAAATGGCTTATGCTTCCTCTAGGTGGCGTAGCAATGAGGGAAAGATAGTGGTCTCTAGATGACTCTAGAAGTATAAAACCAGGATATTTCTGCAATGTTGACTTGAATGATATGGTCATTTCAATTTATCATGGTCCTGGTGATTTACTTAGATTCCCTAAATAGAACCATACTTTACAAAATGAAAATCGAAATTCTGTCCCCTTGGGACTCTTATACACTCACCCATCCTAAGGAAAAAGATGAATCATGTACACCCACCTCTCCCAAGGAGAAAGGGAACACTTGACAGAGCGTCCACCCACTCCCATCTCCACCTCAGAAGGACTACTCTGCTGTCCTGCAGGAAAGTAGCCTCATTGAGCGATCACTTGGGATTCAGAGTTAGGCAGTTGGTGATGGACAGTTAGGCAGTAAGCCGTCATTGAGGGTGGGTAGTCCATGTCAGGCAGTGACTGTTCCACACCCGCAGAGCCTCATCCATTCTGCCGACTGGGTCCCCCCACATCCCTCACTCTCCCAGCACAGTCTCAAATGAGACTCTGCCAAAAGGCCCGGACTATCGGAATTCTTCTATGGAACTAGGGGGGGAAAGGGGTACTACTTGTCTGCTTTTCTATCCGCAGAACACACTACAGAATCCATACATAAAAAAAAGTTCCCACGGATATGGCCAATTTCCCCCATCAAAACATGATCAATAATTCTGCAATTTTAAACAGTTGTATAAATAAATATTTTGAAAGGATGGCATAGGTAAGTTTTCGTGATGATCCACCGCGTTTTGGAAGAGAAGGAAGTAGTGCTGGCAAGAACAGATGAGAGAATCTGGTGGGAGATTGCCACATCCCTCTCTATAAACTAACCTTTCTACATCCTGCCCTGTAAGGCTTCAGTCGTCACCTGTGCCTCACTCAGAAAAGTACTCTACCGCTCCACAATCCGATAATCTGCTGCTTATCCCAGATTATCCTAATCCACTCTCAGGAGACGACTTGCTAGTCTATGTGTGTGTGTGTGTGTTGTGGCGAAGGGAGGCGGCTAGGAGGGTCAAGTAGGGGTTGGTGGGTGAATCTGGGGATAGGGTATAGTGCTATGGCAGTGGGCAGGAGTGATGGGGGCACAGTCGATGGAATGCGGGGGAAGTGGGCAGCTGTACAGTGCCCCTGTAGGTGTACTGACACTCACCAGAGGGAGGCACAATGGCCAACCCATCCATTATCACTCAGTCACGTGACACAGACAGCTTCCGGTCTCAGTAGGGAGGTTCAGCCTGTGGTTAGGGAGGTAGAACTGGGTGTGATTTTTATATTGGTTTCTGGCCATGGGTCATGGTGTGAAATAAGATTAACGTTATATGTCACCTGCCAGCGCAGCACAGCGCCTGGCCATTTCCCTCTTCTTCTTCATTCCTTCCTTTAATTCCCACAATCCATAAACCACGTCCCCCTTCCCTTCCTCCATCCCACCATTCCTTTGTCTCTCCTAGACCATTCCCTTCTACCTTTCCCCCCTCTGTCCCTCTATCCTACTGTCGCTCTGTTGCTCTGTCGCTCTGTCGCTCTTTCGCTCTGTCGCTCTGTCGCTCTGTCCCTCCCTTCCGTCCCAACTGCGGGACTTCCCTGATTAGTTGACCATTCCTTACTTTCCCTTCCCCCCTCCTTCCCCATCTCCCATCCCTCTGCAGCAAACTAGTAGGCAGCACTGAAAATCTCAGTAGTAGCAACTAACTATGTGACAGAAGACGAAGCCCACTCTAGGATGCTGTGTGTGTTGAGTTGCGGGTAGCCAGGGGTCATGTGGACATCAGCAACTTGTGCCAGTGGTGCCCTACTCAGGTGGTCAAACAATGCTGTCAGGCAATAGCAGCAGGATGCTAGAGCTAGAGCGATCGTTGGTATCACACCCATGTATATATCACAAGGTCGTGATAGCTTTCCTAGGTGCGCAGACTAACGTTCTGAGCCCAATCTTAATACTATCTTAAACTATCTTAGACCATCTGAAAAGTTTTTTAAGCAAATAAAGATGGCGCCACTAGTAGTGATACGCCTACACAGTCCATCATAGAATAGGCTAGTTAGCTAGTATGTAATGGGGGGGGGGTGATTTTGTCTGAATTAGAGTGGACTGAATTAGAGTCTTATAATGAATGAATTGATTAATTCTAGCTATTATGAACAGATGCATCATTTTTTTGTCACTATGAATTAGTTTTAATGTGATGTTCTTATGGAAATTGTGTGCAGAATCTCTATGGATGATTGCTCTAATGTCTTTTTATATTATTACTTTAATACACCAGCCATGAAGATTTTCTTACTAATTGATTCATTTAGGCTGATATTACAATTATCTGAATACAGTTATACCCTGGTAGAAGGACCTTTATATCGATGTAACCCTATTCCCACTGTGATCGCTACCAATGCTTTTTGGACTGGGTAGCCACAGCGTCATTGCCCTATCAAATTTATATCTTGGTTCTAAATCTCCATGGTAACAAGAGCTTCATTCATTTACTGAGTCAACCACCAGAGCGTCTCCCTATTCATTCATGCGATGATTAAATGTGGTTTTCATTGGGCCTAACACTGTTTTCTATGAAGATAAAAATGCTTCGCTTCCTCGGGCGAGAAATTGGCTTCAGTCAATGGTGTATGGGTCCCACCCTGCATAGCCATTACATTTTACCATGTTAGCCAGAGCATGAGATGAATATGGGATGATGTAGGCAGACCATGGGCCATCACCAGGCATATTTATCATCCTTGATAGCGGTATTGATGCTATCATAGACTGAGGGGCTGGTTGCATTGCTGATGAGCGGGATTATAAGATGCTTTATCTACGGGCATCTAAGGCCAATAGGGGCATGAAGCGAAGCGGTATAATTGAAAGGGAACCAACAATACAACCAATACAATTGTTCTGTATCTACATGAAGCGACCTTTCCACACACGTGAGACAATAGGCATTTATACACAGTAGAACTAATTAAAAGGCCTGAAAAAAGTACCAGGCAATTTCCTTGTTGGCAAAGCATTGTATATTGGAGAAATGAGGGGGAAATGGATATGTATAGGGCTAGCTGATAGGTTTATGCCTAGGAGAATACTTCATTGTGTTCTATGACACTTGTCATTGTCAAGAAGAAATTATAGATATGAAAAGATCATCATCATTCCAAATCGGTAAGATTTGCTTTTCTGTTCTAGTATTGATAAATTATCAGGTTAGAATGTAAGCAAATTATTCAGAATATTTCCTGAGCTTCCATAAAAAACAATCAAGTCAGAAAAAGTTTTCAGTTGTTGCTTCTACTTGCTCTGCTGACAATCAATAATGCCTTCCCCCTATTGTAAAAGAATATTTTTTTCCTCCTCTGTCGTTGCTCTCACTGCTTTACAATACTGAAATGAATGTCCTCTGAGGTAGTTTTCAAACGATATTCCCTGATATTGAGGTGATTATTTATCACAAGAGTCAGAAGAGTGGGAACTTAATTGTGCCTTGAGAACATATATATTCAACTTTAGCAGGACACCTCAACATCCAATCAGCAAAGAAAGGTTCCTTTCAGGTCACCTGACATGGCTGACCTTACGTTTTTATGCAATTTTGAAGAAATTTTCATATTTTTACCCATTTTTGGTAAATTCTAGGGTCTTCGGAAAGGTTGGCTAGTATTTTCATGTTAAGGAAACAGATAAGTCGAGTTGTTCCATCCTCCCGTCTTTGCCAGTATACTTCTCGGACATCGCCCTAGGGGGCTGTAAAAGTGTCCAGACTATCTACAGCCTCAATCCACCTTCCCCATTTCCCCTCCTTCAGTGATGAAGCTCATTTGTATCCCCTATGGCATCAAAGTGTGCCTGGTCTTCAATAGTTCATGAGTTGGATGGTGTTTTAGGAATTTTGCTCACAGGTGTGGAGGATCCAGGGTACTCAATGAAAAATAAAGATGATCTAGTGTGTGACTCGTCGGGAATTGACAATTGCAAGTCCATATTTGGTTTAACATTCACGCTCCGCATTCCAACTAAAATGTTGGGAATCCAAACCTTTGGTTTGTATTTCTGGGATGTCTCCTCGTTACATCCCAATCCTGAGCTACAAGACTGTCAGGTTCCATGCAGTATACCATGTCCTCCTGGCAGATTACATTTATAAGACATCTCTGCAGTTTCCTACCATCTAGGTCAGCTGACACTCTGGTTCGTGACTGGCATTACATGACAGCCAAACCTCCTCTTACAAGATGCCTGCCAAACAACTGTGGAGGGATTCTCTCCCTTAAACTTACAATAAAATAAGATACCACATTGCATGAGGCTTACACAGGGTTAACATGGGAACAGACTGTAACATCAGTTTAGCTCAGTTGTCATTGCCTGCAGGTTATTTGGAATTAATATAATGCCCTGTCATTATGGAATGTATGAGTATAATTATATGCACAGTTTCCTGCAAATCCAAAAAACTACTCTTTTCATCAGAAATGTTTATCAATGGTGTATTATCAGCAAAGGTCCCTGGGCATGATTTGGCAGCCACATCTTTAGTTGAATATGAATATTAGGCCATCTTTATGTAGAATTATACCTAAGTAAAACCATACTTTACTGTTTAGGACAACAGAACCAGAAGTATCCATCTAAGCACCTGCATTAAGTGAAATATACCATGGATTCAGAAAAGGTTGCGCAGCAAAGCAGCATGTTGTTATGTGCAATGTTATTGAGACTTTGAAGTTACTCAGACATTTCTACATCATCAGAAATTCCTCTTTGCAAGGAGAAGCATGGCTTTATTTATACGTTTGATGAATAAATATCAGGATGCCATCCATGGCCGGACATCAGGAGAGTAACCTATGTCATTTATGATTCATGTAATTAAGGCCCTGGGAACTCCAGGGAATTTGTCATTCTTGAAACCTTTTGTTGTTGTTGACTGTGTTAATATGATCAGCCCTTTATAGATATAATAAGGTTCTCATGAATTCTCAGAAGGTCCTTACACAATTTTCCAAGGTACTTTAGTCATTTCCTGTTGGTAAAAAAAAGTCTTGAAATTTTGCATTAGGGATATATGTCCCATGATGCTTGAACGAAAGCATAGATACGGCCTATCTATACTATGAAGAACCTGACTGCAACTATGTGGTTCTTTTGGACTGTATTTTCAAAAATGACAGCCTTCATTCCAAGATCATGATAGTATACCCCGAAGAATCATATCTCCTCCAAGTTTTTTCCACCATAATAACTAAGGCAGCCGCTATTCGAGACTTCAATTCATGAATATCCTCCCCTCCTTCTCTAATCTTTCATCTGTATGGCAAGTCTGATATGGCTCACGTTTTGCCGAGGTCCTATTTAGAAGGTTGGTATCAGTATCAGGCTATCACTATAAAGGATCTCAGGGCAGTGGTTTATAGGTGACCCAATGCCACGTTGGTGCCATGGGGAATATATGGGGCACTTAGTGTCAAATGTATTCATATATAAGATGTCTGTGAGATTAGGTTTTATTCATGAGGCCTGAAGGATACTAAGTGGGTATGGGTGGATACGAGCAATAGGTTCAGTGGCTATGGGTGTTTTGGGTGGTATATGAGCCCTCAATGCATTACATCAGTTTAAATGGGCAGGACTTCATTTTTATCTTCACCAGATAGGTCTGCCAACTCCCTTGTAATTTCCTTTTGGTGGACTGGGCTTAGCATCGGAAATATAACTACCGTATATTCCTGCGTATAACCCGCATCTCGCGTAAAACCCGCACCCCGACTCAGGAGAATCCTGTAACCCGTTTTCGGGTTTGGGAATGTATGTTTACAACCCGCGGGTAGTACAAGAGAATTTATGGTATATCATGTGACATTTCAATCTAAATGTTGAATTGATATTTAGAGGGACACCTGGCAAAAGGGCCTAAGGTTTAACACTTGTAAGGATCTTAAAATCGTTCTTGTCTGGGCTTAGTTTGATTATCAAAGAGGCTTATGAATACCGATACTTTGTTGCAAAACTTTGTGGTAACTTTGATAAAGGGATTATTATAAGAAAGAAGGAACACTGCACCCAGAGACTTAAGAACTACCAAGCTGACGCCAAAATTGGTTTAAAACTGAGAAGACTTTACTGCAGAGATGATCCGTTGAAAAGGGGAGTCTTCCATTAGTAAAATCATTGCTATCAGTGAAAGAAATCCTATCCACAAAATATGCCGGGTGAATATTTTAAGATTTTACTGTGATAGAGATCTTCTGGCAAGGAGATCCCAGCCACAATCCCCAGAGTGTCAGTGCTATGAGAGTAAGCCTATGCCTTTAATCAGAGATTCATTAGATTTGCTTGTGAGGAGAGGAGAAAATCACCTGAAACCATCAAGGTTAAGCGGTGCGAAGTCAGAGTGATCTGAGAAGGCTCCACAGGCATGGAGAGTTGGAGTGAAAACTATGGCATGGGAGGGCAGGCCCTCTGTGGATTAGTGTGGCAGTGTGGTGTTTCAATTAGCACCACGTCAGTCTACAGTGTTGGCTGGAGAAGGGCTCAACTCAGAGCAGCTCCCAACATGAGCAGCTCATGCCACCACAGGCAGCTTAAACAATGAGCAGATCCTCCAAGAAACTCTCTTACTACCAAGAACATCTTTTTGCAGGAATCCCTTAAGGGCTCTCGACAGGTTGGCCCAAATTAACACATATGCATGCATTATTTGACACAGATATGTTGAGACTATACATATTGTACACCAAAATGATCATATTTAATGTGTCTATCAGATTAGTTCCATTTTGGAAGGTTTCAGAGGCTATGGAGTGCAAATGGAACAAAAACGTTCTTTTTTTCTTAAAACAGCATTATGGTATGGAAAAAGAACATTTTTATCAGCTATGATTGTTGAGGATTAATCTAGGGGTCATTCCCTGGAGCCCTTTTCTTTTTTTTAGCTATATCTCAATTATTAAGCTCTACAGATCTGTTCAAAGTAGCATAGTCACTTGAAAATTGATGATTTTTCATGAAAAATGACCAAAACCCCCTATTTTCCCCTATTTTCGCCTGTTTTCAACAATTTTCAACAATTTTCAGGTGACTATGCTATTTTGAACAGCTCTGTAGAGCTTAATAATTGAGATATAGCTAAAAGAAAGAAAAGGGCTCCAGGGAATGACCCCTAGATTAATCCCCAACAATCATAGCTGATAAAAATGTTCTTTTTCCATACCATAATGCTGTTTTAAGAAAAAAAAAGAACGTTTTTGTTCAATTTCCAGTCCATGACTTCTTAAACCCTCCCAAATGGAACTAATTTGATATAAATATTGAATATGATCAATTTGGTGTACAATATGTATAGTCTCTACATATCTGTGTCAAATAATGCATGCATATGTGTTAATTTGGGCCAACCTGTCGAGAGCCCTTAAGGGATTCCTGCAAAAAGATGTTCTTGGTAGTAAGAGAGTTTTCATTAAGGCAACTCTCATCAATAATTATAAAGCATAGCAACTCTATCATTCGAAACATAATCATATCATATTATTGATGATACTGGGCAGTCAAGAGTCTCATTCTTTATGCCCATAGTAATGTATGTGGTAGAACCTCTCAAGGTTCTAGGTAAGGTAAGACTTTACATGACAATCCTCGTACATTCATTCTAATACTGTTGACCCACATATATATATGGCTATTATGTAAAGTATGATATTCTCAGTATAAACTGCAGTGCCTTTAATATAGATCTTGTTTTTGTGATTAATTCTTTTCACTCCAACATCATCATTAATAATGTATCAGCTATCACGAAATCAACAGTCAACGTATCAATAATGAGGCAGGTAATCATTATGTCATGATTAAGATATGCGAGTCGGATGGGCTGTTTCCACCTCTCACCTGGCTATCCTGATAGATGTTTCAAAACAGGGCACAGTCATGTTATGGCTGTGCTGAGCGGTACCAAACCCTGTCCATAACACCAGGGACTACACTAGTTTCTCTGAGGCCAACCAGCAGACTGTATCAGCCCCTGCCTATTCTGCCACTACATAGAAGGAGAAACCCTGTAAAATTGACGATGGATCTATGATATGGGAGACCCTGCCATAGAACCTCTGGATCTGGGACGGCTAGACTACTCCCTCACTACCCCATCCTGCCACAAGATGCAGTTAAAGTGCTCCACACAGACCATGGGGGTGGATGGCTGTAGGGGGAGGGTATGTGTCCTGGGTACAATGGTCCATCTATGGCAAGCTGGAGAGATCATTTCACTGTTTTAACTGCATGTTCAGAGATTTTCACATCAACTACCGTCACATCTTTCTAAAGGGATTCTATAAGCTCTCTCTCTCTCTCTTGTCTATATGTCTGTATGTCTCTGTCTATCTATCTCTCCTTCTCCCATTGTTTATTCTCACTTAGACCATTCCGTCTCTTCACTCTTGTATGAGCCCACCCTGGCTGCTCCGACATCCTTTTGTAGGGGCTTAACATGATCACTCCCCCACCCTTTTATGGGTTCACCTTTATGACTCTATTTCTTTCAGGGGACCTGCACTGCCACTGGCCATGTGGTCAGTCGGGATGGGCAATAATAGATGAGTTATTTGCCTCTCCCCACCTGTAGGCTTCTTGTACTAATGAGGCCAAGGTGGTGGGCATCTAGGTCAAGGCCATGCCTGGCAGCCATTTGTCATATTGCACGATGGGACTGCTGAGTAAAGCTAAAGGGATGGACCCAGTTAGCCACTAGAATTTTTAGCAGAGAGTAGTTTCTTTTATATTCACTCTTTTTCCATTTTCCTCTGCAGTCCATATGCTTTAGTGATTGCCAAGGTGATAGGTTGGCTGGACCAATTCTTTGCTCATAGCTCATATATGTTAGTTTGTGGCCAGTGGCAGCGGTCACCTGAAATTATTGTGAGGTATTGAGACTAGTCCCGTTTTCTGATAACTCATGGGAAAGGCTAGGTGGGGACGATGTTTCATGTCATTCGCAGCTGACATCTCGTTATTGCTATGCCATTTCCTATATCATACAGAGAAAACCCTACAAATGGATTTTCTCTTCTCTGCAGTGCATTGTGGTAATGGGGATCCGCTCAGCCAATACAGAACACCTTCATAAGAAAAAAGGGAAAAAACATCTAGACTCATATTAGATGAAAATAGTGTGCCAGAACAACTATGTCTGACAGTGCTAGCATACGGGTGATAATAGGTATAGGTGAGGGTGGAGGGCACAACAGTACATCTATGGTTCCACAGATGATAAGTCTACTCAGTATCAGTATCTAGTCAACATTAGAGCCTTCAGTGGCAGGGCGTGCAGATTCACACAGTCAGTGCTAAAATGGGAGCAACTCATCTCCTGCCAATGATTACCCTGAGCTGCTCACTACCTGGGAACATTAAGACCTTTTTGTGAAGGTGTTGCTTTGAGCCTAATGGCATCGGGTTTGTGTTACAATCTCATTCTGAAGCCATAGTCTAAAAGAGTGAAAAAAGGTTCCACTTAGATAGTAGGTGATTGCAGTTGGTTAAATGGGCGTATGGTTCCATTAGGTAGTTTTTAAATGGGGTAGCGCTAAGGGGAGGAGACTAAGGAGAGTGGTTTCTAGATGACCATCCACTAATTAGTGTCATTACTCACAGTTCTTGTGGGGAGGTTGTCATGTTACAATTAGGAACTCCAGTTCAGTACCCAGAACAACTTTAAAATGTCTATAATTATTTGCGTATTGTCTTTCATCCCTATTTCTTTCTAAATAGCTTTTAGCATTCAATTCTATCACTTTCTCACTTCTTCCAGAATATAAGTTGATATTTATTCAACAAAGAATTACTTCAAAATGCAGTATAATCTGCCTTCCCAGACACAACAGGAAGTAAACAACCACCTATGGATATTTTACAACCTCCACATACATCCATGCTTCAGGAGATGTAACTTAATTGTAACTAAACATAGACCTAATGGTCAACTTTGGCATGGAGAAACTGCCTTTGCATGGAAAGGATGATTACTAACAATGATGTCAGCCTTTTCTCTCTATGAATAGGGAACTAAGTCTCAAAGTTAAATGTCTCGCACAAAGTATATTGCAGTACGGGTACTATATTTGCAAAGTCGCTTTGCAAAGTTGCTTCAACGAGGGTAACAGTGGAACACATAACAACTAGTCTGTTACAAGATGACCTTTGGATGGTACTGCTATAAAAAGATATACATTATCTAGCTTGTATTGCACAGATACCCACTCCATTCCCCAATCTTCCTTTCCAAAGCTTTCTATCCTATATTTTGCAACAAATCCCTACTCAATTCCAAATGATCCTTCGTGACTGAGTGTCTGACTAAAAACTGGGGCTGTGGAAAGCTCTAGGAAATAGTCTACTGGCCACCAGTAATATGACTTTCCGCAATAATACAGACTGTAGGCTTTGATATACACTGATGGGATAAAGAAAAATTGAGATGCCAAGAGTTTTTATATCTTATGATCTCATATTACATCTTCATTTCGGAATCAATTACAAAGTGAGTTATCTATTTCATCTGCATAGCAGTGCTTCACCCTTCTCAAGACTATACTTGTGTAGCTAAAATTACTTTTGAATGCAAATGATATTATGATTATATCAAAGCACACCTAAGATTCTGTATGCATGATTATCTCTTAATATACCCCCAAAAAGCAAGCTATTATGAATAGAGTAGGCAAGTAAACTGAATAAATAGCAATCTAATGGTCTTCTGATATATTCTCCCCCTCAATGCTGTCTTTTACTATAGTGTAATGTGTCCCCGATTTGTGAATAGCATTAGATATGATATAATTCACCCTCGTTATCTTACAGGAGATCATAGTGCTGTTCTCTTCCTGCTTGATGTCTATATGAGAGGAAAAGCGCTTTCCTTTTTAGAAAATGATGATAATTATGATAGATGGTTGGTTTGATATTACAAAAAAGCAGAAATAATGATTGACAGCATCAGAAAACTTGTAAACTACTCAGACCGTTATAGAGCCTCCACAAATATAGCCTTTGGGAAAACTGTGTTTTTTTCCCAACGCTCAAAACAGACAATTCTCAGTTTTTGCCAATAATTGCTATTCATTTCTGAAGAAGAATGCCTTTTGAACAAATCCCTCCAGCATGGTTTGATCAATTGAATTAACTGCAATTGCCGTTTATAGAAGGAGAACTAGGGACATGGGCAGCTTTGTCTGCATTGATTGAATTAGAGACTTACAATCTCGACCATTACTTTTACTTAGAAATACGGGTGATATTTCCAGTATGAATATGCAACATAATCTTAGTCAGGGTGACTTGTATTTGAACATTTTGCAGAATGCTATGAAGCATATATAGAAAAGGAATACTCTCTCTAAAAGACAATAAAATATTTGAAGCCATGGTTAATAATGTTGGCTGCAGAGTTTCTGATAGTATCAACGTAATAATATCCTATATCCATTGATGACATCAGAATAGAGCTAGAATTTCAATGACGTAGTTATTGTCCGTATGGGAAACGGGACTTAATATAATTTGTATCAAATATACGTCTTTAAAGATGGAGGAAATTTGATACCAACAATCCTCTTGATGGATAGGGTTAATAAACTTCTAATCTGAACCCTAGTAGCAAACACAGCGTGGCCCCAGATGGGGCCAGAAGCTAATATATCACATAATACGAAGGTCTCCCACTAAGTATGGATACAGAGTTGGGAATTGAATTAGGAGACTCTTCCAATTCTTTCCTGTCTGCAGAAATCAACAAACCAACCGACTGACAGTATTCACTGCTCAGAGCTGCACTGACAGCCCACTTGACCTTTACCCTAATTGGTCAAGGTCACAGTGGCTGCCAAGACACCTGTGTTGGGGAGGGGTGAATGGGGTTCGTGTCAACAATGTCTTCGGTGGGGCCAGGGTGGAGAACATAGACAAAACTCCACACCATTGACATACATGCACATCATACTTCACGAGTTGAAGCTGGGTCATATCACACAATGCCGAATTAGTACATGGCCCTACTGTCTTAAAATGAAGAAAATCAACAAATTTGGAGGCCATGTAGTATGGCCACACCGTACTCCCTAGGGGCATGGAGTACGGAGGTCCCATAGGCTTAGCATAAAGAAGGCCGTACCACCATGTAATAAAATGCTAGACCAGACTGTAAATAGTGTAGGTACACAGTTGAATCTACTGTAGGTCTACAGTAGAATCTACTGTATAAAGGGTTAGGTGGGGTGGAAGATATTATTAGCACAATAATAATATAGACTACTTGCCAGCACTCGGGCTAGGCTTAATAGAAAGATAAGTTACCATGGAAACTTGGGGATGTCCCCATACAATAATCTACCGGTATATAGGCTATTAATATAATTAATATAATATTAATATAAGAGAAGACACGAGACATTAGTGTGGTGGAAATATATAGTACCTAAATAACAGCCTATATTTTTATTAACACTGAAGTACTATCACAGATACAAATAGCAGTCACACTCATCTTTTTAGTGACAATAACCAATAACCAACAATAACCATAAATAACACAGCAGACTAGGACAATCCACGGTCCTGTATCGCAATAACAGAATTCTTTAGCGCCTAACACAGGTCTAAACAGACACAGCAGCTAAGATGACAGGTGAATAGAATTATACAGTAATAAATATGAACATCAATAATTATCATAAATATCACAAATATCATAAATATCATAAATATCCCAAAATACAATATTTAGTAGAACTTTACCCCAAAAATTAAAAATTTTGAAAATTCTGCGGGAGGTGTGTACACAAAGAGATTGACCGGCCGACTGACCACCGTTCAAAGGATGTGCCCTTTTCTAGTCCCCGTACAACAGATAGAACAGTCGCCAAGCGACGTCGCGGCTGGTGACGTCACGCCTGGGGATGACGTCACTCCGGGGCGCCACCTCCCGGCGGCCGCTGGAACTCCTAGGGCGCCGCTGGCGCCCCCCAGGAGGGCTGGAGGAACTACCTCCAGCGGTTCGATGCCACGCCCCCCTGCCCTGGGTTTATACGGGTATAGGTCTATACTGTGTATAAAGGGTTAGGTGGGGTGGAAGATATTATTAGCACAATAATAATATAGACTACTTGCCAGCACTCGGGCTAGGCTTAATAGAAAGATAAGTTACCATGGAAACTTGGGGATGTCCCCATACAATAATCTACCG
This sequence comes from Harmothoe impar, assembly GCA_947462335.1. Classification (NCBI taxonomy): domain Eukaryota; kingdom Metazoa; phylum Annelida; class Polychaeta; order Phyllodocida; family Polynoidae; genus Harmothoe; species Harmothoe impar. Next base: position 24,065,652 of record OX381716.1, read on the forward strand.
GTATATAGGCTATTAATATAATTAATATAATATTAATATAAGAGAAGACACGAGACATTAGTGTGGTGGAAATATATAGTACCTAAATAACAGCCAAACAACAACCTCCACACACAATGGAACATTAATCCGAAGGATTACAAAGAGGCTAGATAAGTACAGGGGACCTGCTCCAAAACAGACAACTCTGATACTGATTGATGTAGGTACCGCCGCACAGCCGCTGAGCGCCAATTGCCCTTCCTCATTATAGATTGAACAGGCATACCAAGGTCCTGTAGCATGGTACTGCCGCCATGTCTGAGGGAATGGGTAGACACTCTATCAACAGGCAAGCCTAAAACCAACGCAAAATACTTGATTCTGGAATATAATTCATCATAAGTGAATGGAAAAACAGTATTACCCACCCTGTGGCATAGCAGGGGGTCCCCAGGATTGGCGCCTACCAACAACTGGTCAAGTAAAGGGCGCACACACCACGGGGTACCAGGCATGTCCTGTAGATAAACATATACGTCCTCTCTGCCAAACTGGTCAGTCTTACTGGAAACAATTTTAATACGGATATACCCTTCCGACCTTAATAAATGCCTCACGCCAATACTGTGCTGCGAAGCTGTTAGGTGGCAGGCTCGGAGAAGGCATCTGTACCCAATCAGGACTGCAACCCAGAACAAAACATCATTAGAATTAGACATATCTAACATGGAGAAAATTCTCAACAAGTCATTAGGAGAAAAAGGGTACCTAGTGACCCTCCTGGAGGGGTCATACTTCCTCTCGATACCATTAAGGGTTTGCTTTAATATAAAATCCTCAGCAAAACCTGGAAACCCAAGCATCTTCTGATGGTACCATAAACCAGACAGATAGTTCCTAATAGAAACAGGGGCAAAGCCTACAGAGTCTAAATATGTAGCATAAAGGCAAGCCTGGCTGGCTGAGCTAGGGTAGGGGTGAAGGGTAAATTTCTTGCAGAACTTGATATACCTTTTTGATTGAACCAGACGCGTCGCCTTAGTAGTAGGAGCAACACCATGGTCAGCTAGGATCCACTGAGCAGTCCGCAGCGCCTGAAGTCTCACTGCTGTAAAAGGGAATCAGACATACCGTAAACAACTAAATTCTTTTTACACCTATCCACCACCCCCTTATAGGGCAACCTCGACAGGTCATCAGCCAGAACATTATCCTTCGACCTTATATAGGTAGCGTGCAACTCGATATTAAAAATAAAACAAGTCCAAAACAGCTCTCTCAGCCAATCCATACACAGCTTATTTTTGCTTCTACCGGTATTAACCATTGCCAGGACTTGCATATTATCAGTAACTATATTAATCTTCTTATTTTTAAAGGCAGCACCCCACCTCTTCAGACCAACTAGGACAGGCCAAAGTTCATAAACATTAATGTTACCTCTATGTACCCTAATACCGTCCATCTCTGGGGCAGCCTCCTCATGCAGTGGACTAATATCCTTAACCCTAAAGCCTTCCCAACAGCCGTAAAAGTAATCAGAACCCATCCAGGCGCCGAAACCTCTCTTAGATGCGTCTGATACCATGGGTAGATCCACCAGCTCTCTCCTGAATAGGGCACGACAATTGAAAACATCACAAAACTGCCTCCACCATAGTAGATCGTCCTTAGTAGCCTGAGAAAGGAAAATAGCTCTCCCTGTTTTTGCCTTAGCACATAGATCGTATAACCTGCGGCTAAATGTCCTACCCCCCCTAACAACCTGAGAGCAAAAGGACATTAACCCACCTATTTTTTGCAATCTTTTCTTATGTACATATTGCATACCTAAGCATTCGTCGAGGGCATCCTTTAATTTAACAATTTTTTCCGGGGGTAGGGAAAGTTCCATAGCCGCAGAGTCAATAGTGATACCCAAGAACACAGTCCTTTGACTGGGGGTGGTAACCTTGCCGTAGGATATACCGAAACCCAAAAACTCCATTACTTCAATTAATACATTTCTCTGGCGCAAACACTCGGCCTCTGACCTCGCCAATACAATGAAATCGTCAAGGTAATTAACCACCTTCTCTACCCCATAGGATTTTGCAACCTTAACAATGAAATTAGACAGGGCATTAAAAATATTAGGAGCGCACCTGAGGCCAAAGCTCAACCTATTGTTTATATAGTATTCTCTACCCTTGCCCAGATCCCAAGCGAACCCCTGGAACTCAGCATGTGGAGCATATACCCCTACCGACCTATAGGCGGACTTCAAATCCACCACTGACATAAACATACCTTGATCCAATTGATCCACTACCGTATAGACTGAATTATATGAAAAAGGCTCATATGTGGTACACATAAAGTTATTTATCGCCTTACCAGCAGGCATGGAACAGTCAGTGATGGGTCTGAGTTTGCCATTGGATTTTTCCACCCCCCCCATAGCATGAACACACCTAGGAGGATGAGCAACCTTTGTTACATACCCATCAGCTATTTCCTGGCGGATAATATCACACATTTCAGAATAGAATTGAGGTTCCAAAATAGTCTTATAGTTGCTACAGGAGTATTCTGTATCACAATTTTCATCAACAATTTTAAACCCCCTATTTACCCCCTCCCAGATGTATTCAGCATCTAAGGGCTTGCCAGGAAAAACATTACCGCTGCCTGAAATAAAGGCAGCAAACCTACAGGGTTTTAATTGGGTAATTTCAGAGCCAATAAAAAATGTACAATTACAAGTACCGGTTAGGCAATCACTAAAGACTCTAACATCCCCTATATCACGGTTACCATCAATGGTAAATAGAAGAACCCTTCCCCTAGGTGCAAAATCATGTGCTACTGCTCCCGGAGTGAAGGGTGGACAGGTTGGATCCAACCTCGACACTACCATAGGGTTCAATGCTAAGGCTCCACACGGGTGAGAAACTTCACCAGTGCTAAAACTCTTCCCTGGGATGAACTCCTCACACATAGGATTCAAAGTTGAAACAGGGCATACTTTATACGTGGTGTCTGATACCTCTAGCTGGCTAGACGATTGAATTACCTCCCCCCCCCCCCCCCCCTAGGAACAAATTCTTGACAATTAGGGTTAAGGGAGAAGGGAGGTTTGTCATGGCCATACAAATCATGGGTAATAGCCTCGCTGGAACTACATACGACACCTTCCAGACTAGGCCTACCCTTACTACCCTACTTATCAGCTTTAGGGTTAGACATGTTACATGCTGCTGAGCCATGGGTTAAGCTACGACAAAACATACACACGTGCTGATACTTGCACCCCTGGAAATCACATCCCTGGGCCTTATTGAAACTGAAACAGGGTCTCTTTTCAGCTCCCCTGGATGAGGAGACCTTGGTACTCTTTCCCCCCTTGGAAGAAATGATAGTGCTATCATATGAGAAATATCTCAACACGTCACTGTTTGATACCTGCCCAAAAACTTCCGGGCCCCCCTCATCTGCCCTACCCCTTACAGACTTGTCATATGAGATCAGGGAACTGACCCTGTATACTTTGGTCAGGGCTTTCTCACAAATGAGTTCCATGTGAGCTAACAATCCCTCAACATCAATACCTTGTTTCAACATGATTAGAACGGTTCTGACATTTACAAGCAACAGGGCCTCGAGGGAATCAATTCTGACCCCCCTCTCGAGAAAATTCTTCTGGGCAAATTCTGAATGCTTACTAGACTTGGACCTTGTTCTGGATCTCTTGTGGTGAGCGCCCTCGGGCCTTGGCGAAGCCCTCGAGTCATCAGATGAGTCCCTCTCAGACCTAGGTGGTGTTTCCTGACGCCTCCTCCTGGGTCTGCTCTGGCGACTGGACGAGCCCTCGGGAATCCTGCCGCCCTCGAGACTCTTCTCTACCGACTCCTGGACCTTTTCCACCATCGACACCAACCGGGAGAAACCTCCTTCCACCCTCGCCAATCTGCCCTCGGATTCTGCGACAGCTGCCCTCGTCCTCTCGAGAAGATCCCTCGTTTGGGCTGCCCCGCCCACATCTTCTTCAGGTTCGGCCGGCCGGCCCGACTTCTTGGGGGTTTTCTTCACACGACCCATTGTAACTTCTTAGACGCCCTCGGTAGCTTGGAAACTCAAGTAGACCTCGGGAAAAGCCTCGGGAAATTTTGAAAATTCTGCGGGAGGTGTGTACACAAAGAGATTGACCGGCCGACTGACCACCGTTCAAAGGATGTGCCCTTTTCTAGTCCCCGTACAACAGATAGAACAGTCGCCAAGCGACGTCGCGGCTGGTGACGTCACGCCTGGGGATGACGTCACTCCGGGGCGCCACCTCCCGGCGGCCGCTGGAACTCCTAGGGCGCCGCTGGCGCCCCCCAGGAGGGCTGGAGGAACTACCTCCAGCGGTTCGATGCCACGCCCCCCTGCCCTGGGTTTATACGGGTATAGGTCTATACTGTGTATAATCGATTTACAGTAGAATTTACAGTAGATTTACAGTAGATTCTACTGTTGTTTATCTACAATGAACTGTACACCTACAGTAGAATCTATTGTACGCCAACACAAATGGCAACTAACTTTTTACAATGCAATGCAAAAATTCTAAGAGTTGATCCTTCTCCTCTCTTTCGCCAGCACTTCACTTTCAGTAATGCTGCAATGCATTAGTCGTTCTGGCAAGGACTGGTAGGCAGTGACCTGCCTTGAAGGGTCAAGGGCAATGCAATCTAGGTAGTACCACAAGGGATGTGTGGCATTCTCCTGCCACCGCAGTATTAGGAGTCATACAGCACAATGGAGACTATCCTAATAGAAGCCTATTGACTGCCGTAGGACTCTCCTACATCCAATATGCATACGGGTATAAGCCAACTATTGCTGACTGACTCAACAGTATCAATATTAAGGGTGAAGACAGGAAATGCAAAAACAAACACAAATACAGGCAAGTTGTTCTCAACCTTCCGTATTTGTCAGAATACTTTGGGGACATCCCCCATGGGGGCTATAAAATCACCCCTGGTGTCATGAATATCTTGAGCAGCCAATCTTCTCATTCCTTATAATTCTTGCAGGAACTCTCATACTTCTTCCTGGCTTCACCCTCAGAAAAGTGAGCATCACTGTCGCCGAATCAAAAGCACTCTCACCTAAAAGTCTGGCACTGCCAGATTTTTTTGGTGAGAGTGCTTTTAGCGACAGGGACGCTCACTTTTCTGTGGGTACTCAACTCCTCTAAAGGCTATCGGCCTAATATATCTTTCAACCAGATACAGCCAAACGATTTTGAACATTGTCTTTCTTAAATAGTTAACATGGCTTGATGCAAAGACGGCACATTGGATTGAATATTAGCTATATTGCTAAGGTCCTTTTTTTTCTCCGTTTAATAGTGTACTTCCTGTACCCCATTTTGACTCGCTAATTTACCAGTCGTCAACCTATAGTAATAGTCACGACGACTGACAAGGACAATGGGCGACAGTGGTAGGAAAGGGAACATCTGAAAATATGGGGAAAAAGGTCCACAAAGGTCAGTATTTATAAGTGTTGAAAGCTGGACGCCGTAGGTGTGCAAGATGTTAACGGACTTTCAAGCAAACCTAGATATATTATCTATCTGAATCAGTATTCTATTATTGTAGTGGGACGCTGTACTATTTCTATAGAACCGGATTGAGTTATTTTGGTTATGTCTGTTGTGGGTTATCCAAGCCGCACTCCTGTCTAGTGCCCGGTATGTGATTACATAGTCTGGCACCTGAGGATTGGTGGAGTGCGACCTGGTAATAGGCACCGAGCCGAGACCGCCATGTGTCACCCCACATAACTCGGGTACCGTGTCAGTCCTGATGTACCAGTTTCAGGTTACCCGGAGTTCCTCGGGAACTCAAGTTTTTACAAGTAATGGAGTGGAGTTACATAAGGCTCAGTATATAAACCCATGGGTTCTGCTACTCGAGGACCCAGTCTTGCTGTGCACTTCAGCTGGCTCGACTGTTCCTCAACAGAATTTCCTAGAACTCTGTTGTACTTTTCGGCCTAGTCCTGCTGCTGCTTCTTACTTAGTGACCCTGCATCTCTCTCTGTTCCACCCTTTTGGGGAACATGAGGAGATAGACGCATTGGTAGATAACTCCGGGCAGCCTCCCTCCTGTGGAGTCCGGTCCATATGGAGTTGACCAAGATCGGAGAGAGCCTTGGACATTGGGGAAATATAGATTAGACCATGAGCGTATCACTCCTGTATGTTCATATGACACCTGTTGTTCAGAAGCATATTTGAATATCACTATCCGCCTGTATGATTACGTGCCATATGTCAGAATGAATAAAGAGTAATTTCTGAACAACCTATTTTCCAATCTGGAGTTTTTCATAGCCGATGCCTATCTAAGAATAGCCAACAGCTACATTATTCTGATAACTATAGCATTGATCTTAGGATGTCAATAATATAACCAGTCTTTAAATATTTATCTTGGTTTCTATTTAAACAGTCAAATCACATATCAGTCAAGATATTTTTTCTTGGTGCTTTATCAATTGTTTCTTCTTTCTCTGCAGACAAGGAGTAATGTCCTTTTTCTCCCTCTTGATGATAGATCCAATGCTACTACTCAATGCTCAAATAAATCCCCTTTGGCAAGAATTATTTTGATTAATATGTTCATGAGATTGAGGTGGACATTCATCTTAACAGCCAGAACAATCGTAATTGAGCTGTCTGTCAGAACCATACAGATTTTAAGTGTATCCATAATAATGGGAGGCACAGAACACAATCAGATGTCCTAATAGAATCCTATTGACTACACCAGGACACTTCTACATCCAATCTGCAGGCTGTGGACAGCCAACTATTGCCAACTGACCCAAGGTCATCCCCATACAACATGAAGGTCAGATAAGGGGGTAGGGAACAGAGTAGGCAAGTTGTTCTTGTCTTCCCGTCTTTGTCGGCATACCTTGGGGACATCCCCCAAGGGGGCTGTAAAATCACCTCCAGCGAATAGAATATAAACTGTCTTCATCCCTCCTTCCCTATTGCTCCTCCTTCTTGGAGGAACCCTCATTCTTTTTCGCAGTAAGTTGTAGATTTCTGGGACTTTTGTTCTAAGGGATTTCCAGTCTATGGAAGGCTACAGTGAATAAATTCAAATTTCTTGGGACAGCTTTATCTGGCTCATGAGTTTGGTGGTGTTTTATGAAATGTGATTAGAAGTGTGGGGATCTTATGATTTGCGACCTGACTCAGTTAGACTGGTAAAGAGTAGACGATTGGACGTCTACATTTAGCTTAGCAGTCCAGCCTGCACATTAGCTTTGCAGGCAGGGTTTTAGGAATCTGAAACATCTTTTATGTTCATGTGTTTATGCTAAAGATTAGCATCTCTGCCATGTCCCCCCTACACACTCCAATCATGAGATTAAAAACTTTGGTTATTTACCATCCAGGTCAGCTGACATTCTGGTGTGCGACTGGCATTGCATGGCTGGTTCACTTGTTTCATCTTCGTAAGCAAGACTGGACAGTCAAAAGTCTCATTCTTTACGCCAATAGTAAAGTATGTGGTAGCACCTTTCAAGGTAAGGTATGACTTCACATGACAATCCTCGTACATTCATTCTAATACTGTTGACCCACATATATTTGGCTATAAGTATAATATTATCAGTAAAAGCTGCAGTACCTGAAACATCATCCTCGTTTTTGTGATTGATTGCCTCCTGTCCATCATCATTTTTTGAGCATCGACTATCATGAAATCAAACGTCAACACAATTATATCAATCATGAAGCAGGTAGTCAATATGTCATGATCAAGTTATCTGAATGGGATTGGCCATTTCCACCACTCACCCGGCTATCATCCTCAATCATACTCTTGTATAATGGCTAGGTTATCTCCTGTCAGGGTAAAGAAGAGGCAGACTGGATTGGAAAAGAGATGCATTTCTAAGGTTTATCTCATTCAGGCAATAGATCTGTCAAATGATGATCTATATTACCAGAGTTGTTTTGAAAATGCGAGCAGTGTTCAATTCTCAGCCATGTAATTTAGTATACAGATAGAAACGTTGGGTAGTTAGTCGATAAAGACACTATTCTTGTTTCAAATGATATTGCGAATTACAATGCAAGATAGTTTGATAAATACAGTTTTTGTATCCATCCTACCTTATTATCACTGAATCTTAATAATGCTAGAGGCTACCTTATACTTATAATCCCCTCACGAATTCTGCAGCACAAGGTATTGGAGAGAGGGGAAATGCTGGGTGGTAAAGGCAGGTTGGGGGTTGTACATAAAGAGCATGATCTTTGCTCAGATTGCAGTCATTAAGAAAGCCAACGGATAATCATGTTTGTTACAATCATAATCACCTTTACTCTGACCTCATAGCTTGTAACAATGCCAACCAGCCAACGGGTTCCAGGAACTTTCCTATGCAGGGATGGGTTGTATAGTCAAAGGCAACACAGTTTTGTAAAGAATATGAATTAAGTAGATGATTCTGGCAACAATTGTGGAATATGAAATAACAAAGAATACGGGTAGTTTCTGATGCTCTATGGACAATAACAAAGCAACAAGAAATCAAAAGGAATTTATTTCTGTTGCTTGTAGCATTATTCTCTGCATTCGGGCAATTGTTTAATAACTTAATTGATAACCGCATGTCACTATAATTTATCTTGGAGGACCCATTTCCTTTCCCTCGACTGTATATGTAGATGATAGACATGCATAAGTATGATGATTCACATACAGTTGTCAGGGTATAGATATTTTACGCCGCCTTCATAATTTTCATTAATTCTATTGAAACTTTGAAGTTACTCCTTCATTTCTATTTTATGGAAAATGTCATCTTTGAAGGAATAATCATGTTTGACAAATAACCAACAGACCTAAGAGAAATGGCTGATAACTGATAGATGTTTTAAAACAGGGCCCAGTCATGTTATGGCTGTGCTGAGCGGTACCAAACCCTGTCCATAACACCAGTGACTATACTAATTTCGCTGAGGCCAACCAGCAGACGGTATCAGCCCCTGCCTATTCTGCCACTACATAAGAGGAGAACCCCTGTAAAATTGACGATGGATCTATGATATGGGAGACCCTGCCATACAAACTCTGGATCTGGGACGGCTAGACTACTCCCTCACTACCCTATCCTGCCACAAGATGCAGTTAAAGTGAAAAACGAGCTCCACACAGACCATAGGGGGTGGATGGCTGTAGGGGGAGGGTGTATGTCCTGAGTACAATGGTCCATCTATGGCAAGCTGGAGAGATCATTTCACTGTTGTAACTGCATGTTCAGAGATTTTCACATCAACTACCGTCACATCTTTCTATAGGGATTCTATAAGCTCTCTCTCTCTCTTGTCTGTATGTCTGTATGTCTCTGTCTATCTATCTCTCCTTCTCCCATTGCATATATACTCACTTAGACCATTCCGTCTCTTCACTTTGTATGAGCCCACCTTGGCTGCTCCGACATCCTTTTGTAGGAGTTTAACATGATCACTCCCCCACCTTTTTATGGGTTCACCTTTATGACTCTATTTCTTCCAGGAAGGCCTGCAGTGCCACTGGCCATGTGGTCAGTTGGGATGGGCAATAATAGATGAGTTATTTGCCTCTCCCCACCTGTGGGCTTCTTGTACTAATGAGGCCAAGGTGATGGGCATCTAGGTCAAGGCCATGCCTGGCAGCCATTTGTCATATTGCATGATAGGACTGTTGAGTAAAGCTAAAAGGATACATCCAGTTAGCCACTAGTATTTCTAGCAGGGAATATTTTCTTTTATATTCCCTCTTTTCCGTTTTCCTCTACAGTCCATACGTTTTGGGGACTGCCAAGATGATAGCTTGGCTGGACCCAACTCTTGCAATCTCACAAATGGAAAATTTAGCTGATTACAAGCATTTTCTCTCTTCAGGTCAAGCTAAAACGTTTTTGTCTGACAAACCATAATAATATTATGAACCTAATTTTTTTTCATGGTTACTATACACTCATAGACCATATTATGATGCAATTTAGGTATAACTACATTACTTAGACCTATATAATAAACGTATGACCACGGTGCTGTATTAGTTTCACAGAGCCTGTGTTTGGCATGTATAATCTATGGCATTTCTAAATAGGATGAGTATAACATGCACTATACCTCATGTGACAAGGGCAAATAACTTTCCTGCACAATAGTGTCATCTGTCAATATAGACCAGACAGAAAATATGCTGAACCTTTACCTGTACCATGTTCCATTTCATTTGAAGCTGACATCTTGTTATGGCTGTGCCATTTTCTATATCATACAGAGATAGAGAAAAACCTGCAAATGGATTTTCTCTTCTTTGCAGTGCGTTGTGGCAATGGAGATCCGCTCTGCCAATACAGAACACCTTCGTAAGAAAAAGGGGAAAAACATCTAGAATCATATTAGATGAAAATAGTGTTAGCATATGGGTGATAATAGGTATGGGTGAGGGTGGAGGGCACAACAGTACATCTATGGTTCCGCAGATGATAAGTCTACTCAGTATCAGTATCTAGTCAACATTAGAGCCCTCGGTGGTAGGGCGTGCAGATTTACACAGTCAGTGCTAAAATAAGAGCAGCTCATCTCCTCCCAATGATTACCCTGAGCTGCTCACTACCTGGCCACATTAAGACCTTTTTGTGAAGGTGTTGCCTTGAGCCTAATGGCATCGGGTTTGTGTTACAATCTCATTCTGAAGCCATAGGCTCCACTTAGATAGTAGGTGATTGCAGTTGGTTAAATGGGCGTATGGTTCCATTAGGTAGTTTTTAGATGGGGTAGCGCTGAGGGAAGGAGACTCAGGAGAGTGGTTTCTAGATGACCGTCCACTAATTAGTGTCATTACTCACAGTTCCTGTGGGGAAGTTGTCACCTTACAATTAAGGACTCTGCCTCAGTAACCAGTACCACTTTAAAATGTCTATAATTATTTGCGTATTGTCTTTCATCCCATTGTTTTCTGAACAGCCATTAACATTTAATGTTATCACTTTCTTACTTCTTCCAGAATATACACAGAAAAAAAACAGAGTCGGCAAACCTGGCACTGCCTTTTCAATTTGACAAGGAAAGGGGCTGGCAAGCAAAACTCTTCAGTAAGAAGACCCAACTAGCTCCACCTGGTACATGCCAGCCCTAAACTTGTCAAGAAGCTACTCACCATTTCCCCTGCAGGTGGCCATTGTCTAGCATTAATGTGTACTCTTGGGAAAAAATTGATTAATTCCTATCTTAATATAATACTGAGTATTAACATACCTATATGTTAATATGGAGGATTCTGTGAAGTATCTAGTAAAAACATGAGATAATCTAAAGAATGCATGGTTTTGGCAGCATTAAGGAAATAGATGATAGGTGTAGAGTGAACACACCTCTTTTCTGTCATTCACCAGGGCAGAAGTAGGAACATGTCCCTGCTACTGGTATGATCCACACATATGCCTATAGTACATTGCTGATGAGTAGCCTATCCTCAGTAAAGACTTGGTGATACATTATGTGATCCCTTGGTGGCACTTATGTATTAGATATCACTTCTATATGTGGTTATGTATTTAAACAAATTGATAAAATAATCTTGTCATCTGGAACCAGACCAAACTCAGACATTTGAAATCCTAGACCTACCACCATTATGCAATGATGAGCCCCAGCTGTGGCTAGTCTAGGCCTGCATCAACTATCTTAGTTTGACGACCTTGACAAGTCTAGGGTCGTCTTCTGGGATAGCAACCTGGCAGGTCGTCAATTTGACGAGTTAAAGCTAGTTGATTCTATGCCGTTCACTTAGAAGACCCTAGGGTCGTCCTGTAAGACGACCTTATGGACTCCAGAGCTGTCCAAAGTTTTTCAGTGTAGATTGAGATTGATATTTGTATTCAACCAAGAATTGATTCAAAATGCATATGATCTGCTTTCTCAGACACAACAGGAAGTAAACAACCACCTATGGAGTATTTTACAACTTCCACAGACATCCATGCTGCAGGAGATGTAACCTAATTGTAACTAAACATACACCTAAAGGTCAACTTTGGCATGGAGAATCTGCCTTTGCATAGAAGCGATGATTATTAACAACGATGTCAGCTTTTTCTCTCTATGGATAGGGGACTAAGTCTCATATGTAAAATTTCTTGCACAAAGTATATTGCAGTACTGGTACTATACTTGCAAAGTCGCTTTGCAAAGTTGCTTCAACGAGGGTAACAGTGGAACACATAACAACTAGTCTGTTACAAGATGACCTTTGGATGGTACTGCTATAAAAAAAATAGACATTATCTAGCTTGTATTGCACAGATACCCACTCCATTCCCCAATCTTCCTTTCCAAAGCTTTCTATCCTATATTTTGCAACAAATCCTTACTCAATTCCAGATGATCCTTCGTGACTGAGTGTCTGACTAAAAACTGGGGCTGTGGAAAGCTCTAGGAAATAGTCTACTGGCCACCAGTAATATGACTTTCCGCAATAATATAGACTGTAGGCTTTGATATACACTGATGGGATAAAGAGAAATTGAGATGCCAAGAGTTTTTATATCTTATAATCTCATATTACATCTTCATTTCGGAATCAATTACAAAGTGAGTTATCTATTTCATCTACATAGCAGTGCTTCGCCTTTCTCAAGACTATACTTGTGTAGCTAAAATTACTTTTAAATGCAAATGATATTATGATTATACTATCAAAGCACACCTAACATTCTGTATGCATTAGTATCTCTTAAATACACCAACAAAGGCAAGCTTTTATGGATATAATAGGCAGGTTTACTGAATAAATAGCAATCTAATGTATATATATATTTGATATATTCTCCCCCCTCTCTAACGCCTCTTTTATTTACGTGCAATGTGCCCCCTGATTTGTAAATAGCATTAAGTATGATATATTTCATCTCATTAGTTATCTTACAGGAGCTACCTCTACCATAGTGCTGTTGTCTCCCTGTTTCAGGAAGGTTGTAATGAGAATGGGTGGTTGGGATAGCACAGGAGAGCGGGGAATATGCATAACATGATTTTATCTTAAAGTGCCTTAAGCTTTAGTAGGTTTAGCAACTTGACTTTTATAGATGGCCACAATGAAAAACAATATCTAAGGACATATAACGATCGACAGTACTTTAGGAAATACATCCCTAAAAGGTTATAAGAACAACACCCTCGGTTGTAATTCTCACCTCGCTTTCATTCCTTGTTAAATTGATAAGACCCCCATTATGCTAAAATATCTGCTGTTTGGTGTTGGAGCTTCACTATATATAAAGAAATGGAATTGGAATGAGTGTCTTGAGTATCAAATTCGCTCTTTCCTTTTGTGAAATGATGATATGATACATGGTTGGTCTGATATTAAAAGGAGGCAGTAACAATGAGAGACAGCATCAGAAAACTTGAGAACCACTCAGACCGTCATAGAGCCTCCATAGATATAGCCTGTGGGGAAACGCTCAAAACAGACAATACTCAGCCTTTGCTATTCATTTCTGAAGAAGAATGCCTATTGAACAAATCCCTCATTCATTTTAAAACCATACATGTTTTTGATCGATTGAATTAATTGGAATTGCCGTTTAAAGAAGAAGAACTAGGGAAACGGGCAGTTTTGTCTGTATTGATTGAATTCAAGACTTACAATTTTGACTACTTATTTAAAAATATGAGTGATGATTATTTTCATGATGAACATGCAACATAATCGTAGTCAGGGTGACTTGTATTTGAACATTTTGCTGAATGCCATGGAGCATATATAGAAAACGAATACTCTTTCTAAACGAGAATAAAAGATTTGAAGCCATGGTTAATAATGGTGGGTGCAGAGTTTCTGATAGTAACAGAGTAATGATATCCAGTGCTAAGGCAGGAAATCATCTGATACATGCATCTTGATACGAGCCTCTTTTTGAGGATGTGGACTGATACAGGATTGCTGCCTTAAGCCTATGGGATCCCGTATTTAACAAAAACCATTTAATAATAACTATATCCATTGATGGCGTCAGAATAGAGCTAGAATTTCAATGAGGTCGTTATTGTCCGTATGGGAAACGGGACTTAGTTAATATCATTTGTATCAAAGAAACGTCTTTAAAGATGGAGGACATTTGATAACACCAATCCTCTTGATGATTAGGTATTATAAACTTCTAATCTGAAGATTAATGTGAACATGATACTGACTGATGCTATTCAGTTTAATTGGTTCAGTCTGACCTATATTCTGGTGAGTTGAGTTTGAGTTTAAATAGCCTTAATTTTACATTTCCATATTTAGGATGAAGATAGGAAATACAAATACAGGCAAGTTGTTCTCATCCTCCCGTCTTAGTCAGAATACTCTGGGGGACATCCACCAAGGGGGCTATAAAATCACCCCTGGTGTCATGAATGTCTTGAGCAGCCAATCTGCTCATTCCTTATAATTCTTGCAGGAACTCTCATACTTCTTCCCGGCTTCATGCACCCTCAGAAAAGTGAGCGTCACTGTCGCCGAATCGAAAGCACTCCCACCTAGAAGTCTGGCACTGCCAGATTTTTAGGTGAGAGTGCTTTTAGTGACAGGGACGCTCACTTTTCTGTGGGTACTCAACTCCTCTAAAGGCTATTGGCCTAATATATCTTTCAACCAGATACGGCCAAACGATTCTAAATATTGTCTTTCTTAATTAGTTTACATGGCTTGATCCAAAGACGGCACATTGGATTGAATATTAGCTATATTGCTAAGGTCCTTTTTTTCTCTCCCTTTAATAGTGTACTTCCTGTACCCCATGTTGCCTCACTTCTTCATCAGTCGTCAACCTGACACAATAGTCATACAGACTGAGAAGGACAATGGGCGACAGTGGTAGGAAAGGGAAGATCTGAAAATACCAGGGAACGTGGGTCTACAAAGGTCTGCATATTAAGCCCTAGCTCAAATGACAGTTATTACAAATGCCCACGAAGCCTCCAATTTCTCATATTGACTGCAGCACAGCGTTTTTGCCCTTTGTAAATATTGCAGTTGTGCAGTTCTACCTGTTGCATTGTAAATGTCAGAAGAAAGCTTGTTAGTTTCGAAGACTGTAATAGACGGACGCAGACTATGTATTTTATGCTGCCATTGTCAAAGGGATCATATTTCTGTATAGAACATAAAATATGTTCACAAATGGTGGCGTCCACTGTGGAGTTAAGTTACAGTTTAACTTCCCCTTTTGATCCAGGTAAGTAGTATAGTATGTATCGGAACGGGACTATAGTTAAGTACTGTTTATTACTCAATCGACATGCAGCCAATCAGAGGCCTCCATTTGGTCACGTGACCCCCTCATTTGCATAATTACGTAATAGGCCACGCCCCTCATTTGCATAATTACGTAATAGGCCACACCCCCTTGATCACCAGCCAATCAGGGGCCACCATTTGGTCACGTGACCCCCACGTGACCCCCTCATTTGCATAATAGACCACGCCCCCTTGATCACGTGACCCCCTCATTTGCATAGTAGACTACGCCCCTTTGATCACCAGCCAATCAGTGGCTTCCATTTGGTCAGGTGACTCCCTCATTTGCATAATCATGGATCACGTGACTCTTTCATTTGCATAATAGGACCACACCCCTTGGTCACGTGACCGGAAGCGCTCTTTATTTAGAAAATAGGCCACACCCCCTTGGTCACGTGACCTGACCTCCTCCCTCATTTGCATAATATAGACAATAGACAGACTACGCCTCCCTTTTGGTCACATGACTTGGACTAGCTAATGGGAGGCTTCTATAAGGGGCGAGGGGAGGAGGGGAGGGGGGGAGGGGGGCACTTTAAGATGCATGGGGAGGGGAGGGGGGGAGGGGGGCACTATTTATGGGGTGGGCGGGCACTTGGGGGGGAGGGGGGGTTTTTAGGGTCTGCTCGGGAGAAAAAAAAAAAAAATTATCTGATCTCTAGGGAATCGCTTCCTCTCTACTCCCCTTTAGGGGGGTAGGGAGGAGGCGAGTCGGAGGTGACTGTAGAGGAGTTTTTCGGTGACTTGATGCCTTTCAAACGACTGTGCTGATAGTTGATGAATTTGACTTTTTGACTTGAATATTTCATGCGACTTTGTGACTTGTAAGCGAAAGCGAAAGCGACTTTGCGACCTGTAACCCTTTAAATAAAGAGGTGACTTTGTAACCTCAGGGGGGAGATCCTTCTACACCCCCACGGAGTAGAAAGGATCTCGGTTGATTGACTGTACTTTGACTTGTTGTTGTAAACAAAAAAAAAAAAAAAAAAAAAAAAAAAAAAAAAAAAATCAATGAATAGAACGACCCCCTCATTGCTAACAAAGGAACGCCTTTTGAATTACACAAATGACCCTCTTTTTGTAGGGGTTAGCGGTAACTCGACTTGAATTAGAGTATTAGGGAGAGCAAAACGCGACTACACACCGTCTTAGACTGTCGTCTTACGGACCGGATAACAATAACCCTAGTTACCTCGGTTACTGTTGCTCAAGAGACGGCGATGGATCTGGTCACGTGGATACTGAAAGAAGGTCTACCTATAACCACCACGCTAGTTTGAACGCGGCGGGTATGAGTCATCATGGGGCCCTTGACGGGTGGGTCCTCCCCATGCAGCCGTATGTCGAATTTAAGAAATGTCCATGTCACACGTCACTAAGGGAGAAAACGTTTTTTGAAAATATTTAGAACCCGAATTTGAGCATTCTGGTACATTTTTAAGGACCCAGACACTGCAAAACCGAGTACCATCCAAGAGAAAAAAAAATTTGGCGAAATGTTTAGGCTTGAAATGGCACTTTTCTGATGCACTCTTTGAACATTTTTTTTTTTTTTTCCTCATGTCACTATGGTCCATGGCACATGTGGGACTCAAGAAATGCCACATGTCCCATGTCACTTAGATGTCCGTGCCCGTGTCGTCGTATCGAATTTTAAGAAAATGCCCATGTCACCATATCGAATTTAGGGGTCTAGTGACATCAGCATGTCCGGCTATCCTCCACAAATTTAGCTCTAAAATGTTTACTTTTTTTTTGGGCTGATTTTTCATCATTTTAAAAAAACAATAGGTTGTTTGAAATGTTTGCTGTTGTAAATAGAAACAAAAACAAAACAAAGCGCATGGTAAGATTATGTCACATTTTCAAGTGGCGGGTCCGCGCGAGGCTTATTCAGCCTCTTCGTGGATCCGCGACTCCAATGTGATCATATACTAATCACCGGTGTTTACGGTATTATATACTAAGGTATGAGACGGGTCTTACAGAAAAGGTGTCTAAAGAGCCCTGTGACCTGATTGAAATGACGTCAGCGCCGTCTGCTCGTCAGTGCCCGGCTGTAGCCCGTAGGACATGTTATTCTGCTTTTCTGGATGTTTTGAAATATTTTGATTTAACTGTTAATACCTGATAACAAGCCTCTGAAGCAGATTTTTGGTCGAGCACCTGTTCTCTACTCTTCCATCGATTAGCTGCTTCAGCAAAAAAAAATCGCGCGCGCGGTCTAGTCTATATGACGGAGTCGCTAAAGCTCTGTTTAGAGAGTGGAACTTGACCTTGAGTATAGGCTCAGTACTAACTGAACGCCCCGCGGGGTCACCCCTCACCACGTGGGAATATGTACAAGCTCTGGTTCTTCACTTTACGGCTTGACTGAAACTGAGACGCGTCCATGATAAACTCTAGCCTTTTTTTTTCCTTTACTAGGATCGAGAGAGAGATTTTAAATGGGGCGGTTATCTAAATAGCGTGGAACTAAAATCAGGCTGCGGCAGATAGTATCTCTGCGCACCTCAAGACTCAACGTAACTTTCACTCTCCAGCAGAAGTTTAGTTGTGACTAATGATGGGCGGCGACCGTCGTGCACCGGCGGACATTGGAGAGTGTTGGAGAGCTGAACCTTACAGACATATAAATCAATCGCTTTGGTGGAAATATCTCGCCATAGATTGGAACCAAATACTTATCTAATGGAATCGTTATCAGTTTTCAGTTTTCTTGCCGTACAAAATTTATTTCCCACTCTTCACGTGGTGATAGCTGAAGGTCGCTCGTCGTAGGTACGTGTGACCGGAACACCTTTTTTGTTTTTGGCGCGGGTTGACATCAGATTTGTACCGTACTGTCGCGATTAAGAGCTCTGAGGGAGGGCTTTTCAATTCGGTGAAGTTCTTACTCAGGAGCTATATACAAGCCAGGCGCTGGCGCTTATTCAAAGTCGCGATTTTAGTGCTTGAGAAAAAACATTTGGAGGCTCTTATACTCCGGCGCTTATAAAAGACCGGCACGCTTTTCAACACTAGTTGCTTTATCGCGACCGTACGGTATGACTTCGGTGTCAAAAGATCCCAAACTCCAAATAAGGAAGTGAAACGACGTCGTCTGTCTACCTCGTGCGCGTCATAGCGTCGTCGAAAATAGTGTGACGTCAGCATCTCTCAGGCGGCTAGGAAGTCAGTTCGACAAAATGGCTCACGGAGTGAACTTCGTGGCCGTTTCTCGATCTATGATCGATGCGGCCGTGGAGAAGGAATTCGTAGCCGTGCAACAGAGAGAGGAGGCGGAGAGACAGAACTTCGTGGCCGTTTCTCGATCTATGATCGATGCGGCCGTGGAGAAGCAGTTCTTTGCCTCGCTACAGAGAGAGGAGAGACAGCGGACTGCTGCTGAAGCAGAGGGTGTGGTGGATGAGCTGATCGAGAACGTCGCTGATCAACTCATCCGCCGGTGCGTGGAGCAGGTCAAGCAGCAAGTCTGCATGGAGGAAGGACTACCGCCCGCCGTGCTGGAGGAGCTGCTGAAGGACTGCCACGCGTTATGACCACGCCCTCCGCTTCAGCAGCAAGGTCCCTGCGACCCTCTCTCTACCAAACGGTCCTTTTAAGGACCAACCACTGATCACAAAAGTTGAAAATCAATCTCAATATAATATACGCATCAGAAAAACCCCTAATACGCTATACACTGAAACCCTGTTGAGTAGGTAGATCGAGTTGGGCATTTTTTTTTTTAGGAAGAGCAATCAGGTCATCGTGTGGAGATCATCAGGTGTCCTGTGTGTGTGTGTGTGTGTGTGTGTGTGTGTGTGTGTGTGTGTGTGTGTGTGTGTGTGTGTGTGGGATGTGTGTGTGTGTGTGTGTGTGTGTGTGAATTTTATACAAATACAATTATTCATTCCTTTCAGCAAGAAAATTAGCTCAATGTAATCATATGATTTTAACTGCCCTACTTATCAGAGCCTTGACGACATCTGACCGCCCCCCTTTTCAGGATCTAAATGGAAATTCACCGCCACCGCTTTTCAGAGTACTGCAGCGCCATTACCTAATTCTTTTTGTATGTGAAAAAAAACCAAAAAAAAACAGCACTGATAAGGGGTTTAATTAGACAGATATTGGTTTCTACACTATCAAAAAAAAAAAAAAACCCTCAGCGCTTTAATGCTAAAGGTGGCAATAGTGCTTTAATGCGCTACGCCCTTTGTCGATATGCCAGTGTATGCATGCATGCAGCCCTGGTGAGGAACTCTGAGTGCCGCATTCATGACTTATGACGACAACGGGCACTGCACATTAAAGCGCTATGCGACTATTAAAGGGTTAGATCCAGTCTTGCTACAGGCATCCAGAATGCTATACCCAGAGTTGGTGGTCTGGTCCAGACTGCTGTACACAGATTGTAGACGGGATGGCGGGTTGCTGCCAGACTATCCCTCTGGTACGATATGCGGCTGGCGCGGCCGAGCCTGTCTTATATGATGCTGAGTCTAACTATGTATTAGATACCCTACGAGTAACTGAGAGTATGTCAAAATAATCACGGCAAACTGACTGGCGTCTTCATAGGATCATAGGGTGGTTATTATTACATAACTCAGTAACCTTTGGTTATGTGTTAGATAGAGTACACTTGGACACGGTTATTCCATATACCCGCTGCCCCACAGGGTCAAGACGAGGTGATTTAAATAATAAGACCCAGACGGGTAAAATAGCCAAAGTCAACAATGACCTGTTTTTTGGGTTTTTTTTTAGCCAATATGGACAAAGAGACACGGGGTGCTGTACACAGGTTGTGGACGGGCTGGTGGGTCACTGCCAGACTATCTCCCTGGTCCGATATGCAGCCGGCGTGGCCGAGCCTGTCTTATATGATGCTGAGTCTAACTATGTATTAGATACCCTACGAGTAACTGAGAGTATGTCAAAATAATCACGGCAAACTGACTGGCGCCTTCATAGGATCATAGGGTGGTTATTATTACATAACTCAGTAACCTTTGGTTATGTGTTAGATAGAGTACACTTGGACACGGTTATTCCATATACCCACTGCCCCACAGGGTCAAGACGAGGTGATTTAAATAATAAGACCCAGACGGGTAAAATAGCCAAAGTCAACAATGACCTGTTTTTTTGTGTTTTTTTTTTAGCCAATATGGACAAAGAGACATGGGGTGCTGTACACAGGTTGTGGACGGGCTGGTGGGTCACTGCCAGACTATCTCCCTGGTCCGATATGCAGCCTGCGTGGCCGAGACTGTCTTATATGAGGCTGAGTCTAATTATGTATTAGATGTGCTACGAGTAACTGAGAGTGTGTCAAAATAATCACGGCAAACTGACTGGCGACCTCATAGGTCAGTTATTATTACATAACTATTATTACATAACTCAGTAACCTTCGGTTATGTGTTAGATAGCGTGCACTTGGACACGTTTATTCCATGTACCCGCTGCCCCACAGGGTCAACACGAGGTGTTTAAATAATAAGACCCAGACGGGTAAAATAGCCAAGTCAACAATGTCCCGTTTTTTTTAGCCAATATGGACAAAGAGAAACGGGGTGCTGTACACAGCTTGTGGACGGGGTGGCGGGTCGCTGCCAGACTATCCCCTGGTCCGATATGCAGTAAATTTTCTGCACCGTGTGACAACGACCGATCAGCTACCAACCTATTTTTGGTTATTTTTCTATTCAGTTTTTGATCAGCGCACTTTATTAGCGTGGTTTTTTTAAAAAAAATTTTTAATCATAAATAATATGTAGACTTGGAAAAAAAAAGAGAACTGACATGTCGCTGTTTTGTCACTAAACCCAAAGACCCACCCACCCCGTAGGAAGGGGAGACGTTTGTGAACGTTCCCTTAGGTCTCTATTCTTTATTTATTGTGTGGCCCCTAAAGAGGGGCCAACCAACTGACACTGTCAGTTGGTTAGTAGATGCTACTCAACATGGGCGTAATTAATTACACCTAGTGTTGAGAAACAACATGCCTGAGCTCAAAAGGCCCCCGTTGGGTGGGGGCCCTTGTGGCACAACGAGTTGGTTCGTTTTTCAGATTACCGACTCGGCGAGAGTTTCTGCCTATGTATCTTTTATAAAGCCTTAGATATGGTGTGGTATTTTTCATCTCGCTATAGTTTAGTTGGTATTCAAAGAAACTGCCTCATTTCTATCAGAAATACACAATATTGAATTGTTTTTATATTTTAATATATTCAGAAGCACACTTTGTTGCCTATATAGCTCATTATGCGTTGAAATGTTCGCGAGCATCGTAGGAATGTGCAAATCCCCTATTGTGGCGCCATCTGACGAAAGAGCAAGGAACTATACGTGACCTGAACCCCGCCCTCAGCGCGTTCGTTATTCGCATCTTTGACAGCGACTAAGAGACGCTCAAACTGTCTCTTATTTAGTTTGAACTTATCACAAATTTGTCTTTGATAGGTCGTAGATCGACTTCTGACTTTTTAGTTAGAATAAAAAACAAGTGACGCCGCCACAGACCCGCGCATTAACGCGCTCCGCCGTCTTCAGAGGGCCGAGTCTATAGTACAGTAGATTCTACTGTGTACTTACACTAACAGTGCTACATATACATACCTGAGTCATAAGTGGGTTTTTTTTGTTGTTTTTTAGGGGAAAAAAAGTGATCTACTCACCCAAACCGCTATTAGTAGGTAACCTGTATGACCCATGCCGCAAACATCTGCCTCGTGACTGATAGTGTACCGGTGGTGAAGTGCTGTTGCAAGAACAATTGAGGCTCTTTATATAGCTGAGAGAGCGAATGGACTAATCTTGTTTTCACCTTGAGCCCCACCCTATTCCAGAGAGGGTATCAAAAATCGCATGTACGCGTATATGGGCTTATAGCTGGTGAATAGATAAGGCGGGGCACCTGTGTATACTAAGACTCCAGGGGGCGTTTTAACGACAGGTGTGACGCGCCAGCCCGTGGAGGGAGCTTTTTTGTTTTTCACTTAGAGAGCGTATACAAAGCCTACAGGGGGTGATTAACGCCAGGTGTGACGCGCCAGCCAGTGGCCGGATCACCTCATCTTCTAAGCTTTTGTTTTCACCTAGAGAGGGGATCGAGAGTGTATACAAAAAACTACAGGGGTGTTTAACGCGGCCAGCTGCCTACATGCTATAGTCTAAGCCTGTTTTCAGCTAGAGAGGGCTCTACATCACCTAAGCCCTTTCCACCCTTAAATCGATCTGATAATTACCATAGAGAAGAGTAATGCGCGTTACATGTATATGGGCTTATAGCTGAGTAAGAGCTTAAGATGCTAGTCAACTGTGTATGCAAAAAAACAAACTACAGGGGGTGTCTAAAGTCGATTGTCATGCGCCAGCGGGCGGACAGAAGTCTGCCACTCTAGCTGTGACTACAAGCGCGTGCGTGTGGTAGACAGCTTAAATCAAACACGAGTTAAGCTCCTTATAGCTTCCTACTGTCTGCGGATTCGAGTCTTTTGTTTTTTCATGTATTTCCTCGGAGGGTCGAACAGGATTAAAGATGTAACGAACCCGCGCCTACACAGGTAGACAGCCGGTCGCCTTCCTAGTGAGAGTTTTCCTCCTGAGTTAAGAAGCTTATCTCGGAGCCTAGTACATAAGCGAGAGTGAAACATGAGTCCCACACACTTCTTCAACCACCTTCAGCATGGCGTCATCAGGAATCACTCTACGTTCTACCGAATGTGAGCAATCCCAACACTACTACAGAGCCGCGACAACACCACATGAGGAGACGTCCATGTTTACTGATGAGTCAACAAGTAGCAAGGTGGAGGTTGGTTTTTATCAAGATTCGTACGGGTGGCTGGAAAGTGTGAGGGCTACTTCTGCAGCTAATGCTGCTGCTCGTGCAAAACGTGAAGCTCGTAAGGTGGAAGTTGGTTTTTATCAAGATTCGTACGGGTGGCTGGAAAGTGTGAGGGCTACTTCTGCAGCTAATGCTGCTGCTCGTGCAAAACGTGAAGCTCGTATCGCTGTTCGTGCTACACATGCAGCATACGAAGTTGCCAATGCTGCTAACAACGTTGCTGTTACTCTCGCCGCTGCTGCTCGTGCTGCTAATCTTTTTGCTACTGTTTCCGCTCTTGCTACCGATGCTGCTGCTACTGATGCTGCAACGACTGCTAAAAGTGCCGCTGTTGCGGCTGCTGCTAGGGCTAATGCTATTAATGCTTGTACAGCTGCTAAACAAATAGCCTGTTTTGCTTCTGCTAGTCGCAGTGTCGCTGTTACGGCTATAGCTGATGCCCATGATGCTAAGTTACGGGCTTTTGCTTTTGCTGAAGATGCTGTTGATGCTCAAGATGTTGCTGCTGCTGCTGCTACTGCTGCTGATGAGGCTGCTGCTGCCGCTGCTGCTGCTGCTGAAGATGCTGCTGCTGCTGCGGCTGATGCTCTAGACACCTATGACGCTGCTGCTCTAGACACCTATGACGCTGCTGCTGCTGAAGATACTGCTGCCGCTGCTGCTACTGCTGCTGCTGCTGCTGAAGATGCTGCTGCCGCTGCTCTAGACACCTATGACGCGGCTGCTGCTGCTTTTGCTGAAGATACTGTTGATGCTGCTGCTGCTACTGCTGCTGCCGCTGCTGCTACTGCTGCTGCCACTGCTCTAGACACCTATGACGCGGCTGCTGCTGCTTTTGCTGAAGATACTGTTGATGCTGCTGCTGCTGCTGCTACTGCTGCTGCCGCTGCTGCTACTGCTGCTGCCACTGCTCTAGACACCTATGACGCTCCTGCTACTCCTGCTCTAGACACCTATGATGCTGCTGCTGCTGCTGCTGCCACTGCTCTAGACACCTATGACGCTCCTGCTACTCCTGCTCTAGACACCTATGATGCTGCTGCTGCTGCTGCTGCCACTGCTCTAGACACCTATGACACTCCTGCTACTCCTGCTCTAGACACCTATGATGCTGCTGCTGCTGCTGCTGCTGCTGAAGATGCTGCTGCTGCTGCTGCACTAGTCATCTATGACGTGGCTACTGCTCTAGACACTTATGACGCGGCTGCTGCTGCTGCTGCTGCTGAAGATGCTGCTGCTGCTGCTGCTCTAGACACCTATGACTGAAAACATAGTAGGCGTTATTTACAAACACTGCTGTTACCTATGCCTAAACTTAGTAGGTCTTATTTACAAACAAGAGAGCCACGTGGTGTTGTTTACAAACAAAGAGAGCCACGTGGTGTTGTTTACAAACAAAGATAGTCACGTGATGTTGTTGTGGTCTATCATGTCAATGAAGGGGTCACGTGATCAAGGGGGCGTGGTCTATTATGCAAATGAGGGGGTCGCGTGACCAAATGGCGACCTCTGATTGGCTGGTGATCAAGAGGGCGTGGCTTATTATGCAAATGAAAGGGTCACGTGATCAAGGGGGTGTGGCCTATTATGCAAATGAGGGGGTCACGTGACCAAATGGAAGCCTCTGATTGGCTGGTGATCAAGGGGGCGTGGCCTATTACGTAATTATGCAAATGAGGGGGCGTGGCCTATTACGTAATTATGCAAATGAGGGGGTCACGTGACCAAATGGAGGCCTCTGATTGGCTGCATGTCGATTGAGTAATAAACAGTAGTTAACTATAGTCCTGTTCCGATACATACTATACTACTCAGGTAGACTCAGTTATGGATGATAAATAGCATCATAAATCATCATAGATGGTTTCCAATGGACAGTTCTGCCTTTTAAACCACAGAGAGGGCAACAGTAATTGTTTTTCAAAGGTCTGCAGAGAGATGCACATGCTTGAATTTGATATGGGAATTATATATTGGTATATTCAAAACATCTCTAATCATACTTTCGGATAAGCCAGGAGCAAATAAGCTTACAGTATAGTTGTCAATCACTAGCTTAGGTGGTTTAACTATTTTATTAAGGCCTTTCCCATTTTCTTTGCACATTAAGGGAAATAAGAGCATCCATTGTAATAAGACAGTTTCTTCAATCATTGTTTTCATGGTAATAAGATGAAAGGAAGCTGTATGCCCATTCAGATGGTTAGAAAATGAGTCTGAAAGACAATGAGACGTTTTCCTCATCTTTGGGTTCTTGCATTGTTTGTCCAGATAAAGCACTGCCTGGGAAAGGGTAATCAAACATTTCGGTGGAAAGGCCAGAGCAATTTCCCAGGAAACTGGGGTGAGGAAGGGTGAGACTAGTGCGAGCATTGCCCATAGAGCAAGGTAGGGTGAGCCCTGTGTGTAGAAGCTCACCCTATGTGCTAGACTGGGCAAGCCTTGTGCCTATAGCCTCCTCTGCCCAAACCCACACTGAGGGTGACCCTCTGGTCTGTGTGCTGGCACACCACCTTGCCCAAGGTCCCCCAAGTATGCACACCAGTATTAAGTAGGTTGTGTATTGCCATGGTGGATAAATAGACAAAGGTGCACGAGTTTCAGTCTGTTGACTGGGTTATTTCACGAGTTGACCTTGGGCCGTATTTCACGAGGCCGTAGGCCGAGTGAAATGCGGCCCAAGGGTCAACAAGTGAAATAACCCAGTCAACAAACTGAAATGAGTGTACCTTTGTGTTTATTTTTCATCTTTTTCGATTCAAAATACCCAAATTATAGTAGAGGGGAGCCTAAAAGGGCTAAATTAGCTTATTTCTCCACCATTCAAATGTAAACAACCGGCCGTTTTTGATGACGTCACAGGCCGTTATATACGGCCATGGGTTATTTAACGGGGGGTGTTAAATACGGGTGTCCTTGGTTGAAGTAATGGCACGGCTGTATTTGATGAAAAATAAATAGAGGTTCCTTTATATCGCCACCCAACACAGATCAGATAGTATAGTGGTCATCACTGGCGCTTTGTATGTGAAAGGTCCAGGGTTCAAGACTCGGCCATGTCAACCTACCCACCATCTTTTCTTATTTTTATTATTGTAACTTTACAATTGTCCACAAAATACATGTCACTGGTCTATTGTTCTTAAAACAAGGGGCAACTGGGAGAACTCACATCATAGCTGCATAAGGGCTTTCCTTATGCTACTGCAAGCCCCTCTTGTAACTCTTCCACAGTGCCACACAGTCCCAGCCATCAAGCCTGGTTTTGGGCAACATCACAGAGAGCTGGATAGGGCTAGCACACGATTCAGGCTTGTGTGAGGGCCATGCTAGGAACAAAAGGTTAAAATATTCCAATGTACAATACATATAGGTTCCTTAGATATCCCAACCTTGTACCCACATGATAGTCTAGTGGTTATCACAGTCACCTTGTATCCCAAAGGTCCAGGGTTCGTGACTCAGCCATGTCAACCTTCCCACCATTTTCTATTTTTATGAAGAAAAAATGGTAAGTTGGTTAACATGACCGAGTCACAAACCCTGGACCTTTGGGGTCCAAGGCGACGGTGCTGACCACTATACTACAGTGTGGGCGGTAGGTGTTGACATATAAGTAACTGATATATACTGCACACTGGACAACCCCACACATTGTGCAAGCCCTCACCCACCTCTCACCCAAGTTCCCTCACCACCAGCTAGCCACTGGGTGGGATTGGGTGGGCATGTGGAAGGGCTAGGGCACCTCACCCAAAGCTCACACTACCTCACCCCTTGAGCTAGGCACAAAAAAAGTTCGCCCTAGCTGGCACTAGCATGCTCTAGCCTCACCCCAGTTTCCTGGGTTGTCACCCAAGTTCACATCAGAAATTGCAACCCCAGCTTTTGCAATAGAAACATTTTGTGTCGTTCCAATCTCTGTAAAAATTGACGCTTAAGGAAAGGCTGGACAAAACGCAATATTTCTGCCCCAGAAAATTGCCAATTCTGATAAAAAAAATTGCTTTGAGGTTAGGACTTTTTAAGGGAATGAGAGATTTTCTGCAACTTCAACAGTTGTTGGCCTATGAATAACACCCAATCATCAGGGGATACAAATACAGTTCATAATAAAACTGTATGACAACCGTAAAACGTCAAGTATGGCCTGCGTCAAGCAGGGCACCACTTATACATGAATTTTCGAATGTATATCAAAGTACTAAATCAACAATTTCCAGACTCCTTGTTAGGCCCTACTTATAAGGCCAGTCGGATGCTTTGGTATTTGATACCTGATCCATAAACAAATAAAGATCTTTGGAGTAACATCGCATTTTGCTACATCACAGATTTCGACCAATTACAACTATTTCAATCCTGACGAATTTTCCCATCATTGGAATCTGATGATGGAATATTTCTGCACAAGCTCTGTAAACATGTATATTGCATGTCTTTGAGTACACGGCCTATTCAGTTTTATTTTTACAAGTTAATTTTATGAGCTTTCTCACAAAGTTCTCATATAGATTTCCCCAGGTACTTTTACCCATGTCCAGTCGATAAGAAATTGCCCATAAATATTGAGTTGGGGTAGAATATGACAGCTTCCACTTACCATGAGGAAAGCACCTTTGTAATAATTACATGCAAACGTGCAGAAAAGATAAAAACATACACATACTAAGAAACTGATTGCAATTGTGCGGTTCTCAATGACTAAATTGATTTAAACTATCACTTTTTAAACTTTTTCCAATCATTACTGGAAATGAACATTATCACTTTCTTTTTCAGAATGGGCGTACTGGTTTTCTAACCAAGATCTTAGTCTCAGGACTGCAGCATGGACATATAAGTAGGAACAGGGGAGTAATATAATTTTCCTCAGGTCATTTCTACTATGATTAATTAATAAGGATCAAACCACTATTTACAGTTAAACATGGGGCAGTGAACAGTGCGCATACAATAGCTGCAATGATTATATCATAAGGAGGTATAGTAATATCCCCTGTTGGCTATGGTCCCCTCAAATCCTGCTCTCTTTCCCTGGCCCTCTACCCTTTGCAGCAAGTCAGATATGGCTCATGTTGCCTTCCTGTCCTATTTAGCAGGTTAGGACCAGCCCATCAGTATAAAGGGTCTGAATATAGCATGGCAGTGGGATTTCATATTAGTCATGTATATAACGATAAAACAGGTGTGAACTTGTTCCCCGGAACAGCACATGCAAGCTGAGGTATTGGCTCTGTCCACGGAACACAGCTTGTTCCTGGCATATCATAGTGTGTGTGAGTCTGGTACCCAGCTAAATCTTGTGGGAAATCTCGAGGACAGAAACTAAAATGGCCGCGCATACGGAGCCACCTGAATTATCGCTATGTACCGTAATTCTTCATTTGAGCCATGAGGCTTAAAATATCCAAGGGTGTTGAGTCAGGGGTACAGTGGTATCGAATGTACTCTAAGTACTGAAATCAAGTCTGAAACGAGTGCAGGTCTCGTATTAGGACAGCAATTTGGTTACATTTAATGCCTCAAATACTAAATTGTGGATTTCAGTCATGAAAAACTTATGTTTTCCCATTTTAGCCAACAAGTGAAAAAAAGAAGGAAAAGAAGGTGATAAAAACTGAACCGCTAGGGTTAGAGATGTATCAGAAAGTGTTCCATGGAGCCAAGATATATACCTTCCAATAAACTTGTTAAAACATATTAAGAACTTCCGGTTTTGCCCTTCCTCAGCCCCCAACCTGCATAACTCAGGAGTTGGAGCCATATATACATAAGTCTCGCCATAAGAAACTTGCAAATGGGGCTATGGATCATAAACTGGGGAAATAGAGGTCATACCCTTCCCGGCCTAGTCCACCGAATATGATGTTACTTAGTAGATGAGGTAGGCAGTCAAAGTAGTATACACTGAGACGAGTAGGTCATATATCATCCTCCTGCAGCGCCCTCTTTGGTCAAAGGCTGGACTATGAGTGGCTCAGGTGCCCAGAGAAGCCGATACATGGAGGAAAACTTGGGTAGACATTATGATGTATTCCCCCTGCAGCAGTGTGCAGTCAATGTTTATTTGTATGTCTCTGCTACATTTCATCTTTACCAGTATCACTTACTGAATGGGTAATTCAATTCAATTCAAAATTCTTTATTTTGATTGCATCCTGGGGACACCTATATCTAAGTTATCAGAATACAAAGCCACATATCCCATATTAGACATAATGACATATATCAATGTATGTTTGTCAATCTAAGCAATTTTTTTTGGTTGAACGTCAATACCCCCTCAATATCATGCTGCACTCTATCTCCACCCTTTGAAGGACCTGAACTTGACCACTCCCACATCCTTTTGAACGGGTTCACCTCGAACAACCCCCCCCCCCCCCCTCCTCGAACCCTTTGTATCACTCCCCGGGGTCTTGAACTAAGCGGGCCTCTGTCGCTGGCCACATGGCTCCTCACAATGGCTTGTAATAGATGACTTATCTCCCTCTACCCACAAAGAGGCCATTCTTCAGAGAGCATGATAGGACTGCTAAGTACAGTTGGAAAGATGGACATGGATAGGCACTATGTCTTTTAGCAGAGAAATTCTCATTTTTCCAACCTTGTTTATTTTTTTCGTTTTCCTCTGCAGAGCACATCTTAGTTTATTTGGCCAACTGTCAGGGCTACTGGCTGGCTGGACCATTCCTCACCTATAACTTATGTAGTCTGTGCCAGAGGTCACCTTCAATCAATATGACGTATTGGAAAAATTCGTGTTTTTCCGTTTAGTAATATCTCACAGGCAGTTGAGCAGGCTGGTTTGGGTTGGGGGCAAAAGATAATCATAGCAATGCCAATTTTATCTCAGTCACAGATCAAAATCTTTGATTCTAAAAACGTTCACTCTTCAGGTCATACTAAGAAGTGCTTCTAAATGGTGAATATTTGTATATTTGT
The DNA here is from genome assembly GCA_947462335.1 of Harmothoe impar. Taxonomy (NCBI): domain Eukaryota; kingdom Metazoa; phylum Annelida; class Polychaeta; order Phyllodocida; family Polynoidae; genus Harmothoe; species Harmothoe impar. The sequence continues at coordinate 24,095,769 of OX381716.1, forward strand.
TGAGAAACATTTTCATTAATTGATATATGGGAATTCCTTTTCTCTTCAAATTGCAAATTAATCTTTTATTTGAACGTTACTTTACAATCTTTTTTTTCAGATGAGACTATTAAGATGGAATAAAACTGCACTGTGCCAGGCAGCACTAATTGTTACTGGAATTGGTTGTTTCTGTGATAGACTGTCTATTACATCCTCTAATAGGATAAGTGTAATATGTAAGATACCTGATCTGACAAGTGCCAAGAACTGTACACAATACACTGTCAGTCTGCCCATATAGTCACATAAATAGACAAAGGTGCACGAGTTTTTGGTCTGTTGGAGGGTTATTTCATGAGTTGACCCTCAGGCCGTATTTCACGAGGCCGCAGGACAGTGAAATGTGGCGCGAGGGTCAACAAGTGAGAAAAAAAACCAACAGACCAAAAACAAGTGTACCTTTGTGTTCATTTTTTACCTTTTTTGATCCAAATTAAATTGTTAGGGCCTCCGGGGGGGGGGGGGGTGAAGGGCTTAAACTAGTTTTTTTCTACATTGTTCAAATGTAAACAAACCGCCATTTTGATGATGTCACGGACATGGGTTATTTTAGGGGGGGTGAAATACGGCGATCTTTGGTTAATTCAATGGCACTGCAGTATTTCATAAAAAAAATAAGCCCTCAGTAGCAGGAACAGGGCATATCCTGCGTTAAAACGGTATCACGCCTCTGCCGCCTCTATTTCACTCCTGTTTCACCTGTGCTCACAGTGAAGAAGACGCGAAATGGGGGCGGCTAAGGTGCGACACCGTTTTGACGTGGTATCCTGTCACCATGGACTTTGGGCTTAAGTCAAGGAATATTCTAGTCCATTTCGTCCTCATAGGAATATGGTAAACCTGTATCTGGATCATGTTCTATGTCAAAGCTCATACATCATGATCTAAATGATGCTATATGTACTGTATTGGAAAAGAAACTGCAACGAGTTTCCTCTTTCTCCTTTCTATGTGTGGTTCCCCAGATGAGATAAATCTAGTTTGGTACAAGTAGCTGGTCCCTCAGAGCCCTCAGAAGTAGAGTGCTAGCTTCACACAGTCAGTGCTAAAAGGTGGGCAGCTCATCTCCTCCCAATGATTACCCTGAGCTGCTCACTACCTGGAAACTAGACCTTTTTGGTAAGGTGTCGCTCTGAGCCTGATGGCATCAGGTTTGTGTTACCACCTCATTCTGAAACCATACTGAGAGTTTAAAAGGGAGAGAGAAAAGAAAAATTACACTGAGGTAGTAGATGATTACTCTAGAGCCATACTGGATGTTTAGATGGGAGAAAAAGAAGGTTCCACTTAACTAGGAGATGATCGCAGTAGGTTAAATGGGCTTCTGGTCCCATTATGGAGCTTTTGCATGGGGTAGTGCTAATGGGAGGAGAGTGGGGGAGAGTGGTTTCTAGATGATGGTCCACTAATTATTGTCATTGCTGGTGGTTTTTGTAGGGAAGCTGTCATGTGACAATTATTCACGCAAGCATCTAACCCAATAACACTATACATATTCCTATATTTCCTTCTGCTCTTTTTTTTTACTGAAAAGATAAGGTCAATTTCCAGTACTCAGCTCTCACTTTCTCATTAGTTTCAAAATATAGATTGATATTTATATTCCATCAAACATGCCCAACCTGAGCTTTAGTAAGACCTAGTTTGCCGGACACAACATTAAGGACCACCTACTATAGCTTAACCTTCTCACATCTACCATGCATTTATAGATCTAACTTGATTGCAACCTAGCATAGGCTTAGGCCAAAATAAAATGTGTGTTTCAGGTTACATAGTCTGAAAATCTACGTTGGGTAGGTCAGACTTTTTTTTTTACTTTGGCCTGAAAAGTAGCCAAAAATTGACTCGAAAACTTCAGCGTCAACTCGCCGACAACAGATAGGCCATGAGCCCACGGCTGATAAATGGCTCATCAGTACCATTTTGAGGGACTAAGGGAGACCATTATTTTTGGATTGCCATATGTCTGAGGAGTTCAAATCACTTTCCTAGACATCTGAGTCGCATAGCTTAGCTTCAGAATCCTCAAATTACTAAGATGACTATAAATAAGAGTTGATTCATGAACTATCAAATTGACTCTGATATAGCCAAAAGATTACTTGAACTATGAATATATTTTTTGAAAATTGGATGACAATTTCTAGGGTTGACCCTCTTTTGCTAGGTAGGGTCAAAATTGAACCACAAACTTTAGTGCCGACTCCTCGACAACAGCGCTGACTCAAATCGACTCTGCAATAGCCCAAAAATTGCTTGAGGCCAGACAAAAAAGTTGGTCAATGGATTTCGGGCACCTCATTTTCGGAAATGGAAATTTTTATTTGCCTCATTTTTTTCAAAATTAAGATATTTTCTCTTTTTTCGGAACTTTTTTTTCTGGTGATTCCCCAGATCAACCAATTAATTCTTTTGTTGAGGATTTACTAAGAACTTTAATCAGAAGCCGGGTAAAAAAAAGTTGTCATTCGTTTCACTTTTCCATCTACAAAATCCGTCGACAAAAAAAAGGTTCTTTAAATTTATTTTTTTTCAAAATTGGATAAAGATTCATAATCAAATATCTTTGGCTAATCCTTTTGGAAAATGGGTATTTGAATCAGGCAAGAGTACAAAAACTCTTAGCATAATAATACGGAATAACAGGTCGCTGTGAGGTTTGGGACGCAGTCCTCGATCAGTATAAACAAGTCTGTTATGGGAGACCTCTGAATAGTACTCATTAGCTACAGTAGACAAGCTTATAGGCCCCTGCATCGAGGGAATTCGAGATGTAAGCACTCATTGCCCATATTAGTAATCCTGCAACCCTTTAGTCCTTTAAGGACGGCATAATGCATTAATGCATCATGCCTTGGTCGTCATGATGCATGAATGCAGCCCTGGCAAGTAACTCATCAGTGCTGCATTCAAGCATCATGCCAACCCTATGGGGTAGTGACAACAGTCGGCATTATGCACCAATATAGCACCAGCGAGTTACTATCCGGGCTGCATTGGTGCATCATGACGACAAATGTCAATTTAGTGACATCCTCCCTTAAAGGGTTAAAGGATCTTTGACTGATTTAATGGGACTAGGCGGTTTTAATGATTCATGCAGGCATAGGAGGTGAACAGCTGCTCTTTCCACTCTCACAGCAATAGAATGAAATGGATCCATTACCTAATTAATTAATTTTCCTTCTCTGGTGATCTAAATGCAGTAATGTAGAGTATCAAATACAAACTACTTGTGCTGTCCCAGTTTCCAGACCCCCAGCTCGAAAGTAATGAATACAGCTGTGCCCAGTATTTAGGTCATAAATCACAGAAAGTGTGCATATGGGGCTTGGGGTGAATGGGGGGCTCTGATAAAAAAATCTTGGAGTATCTCAAAGATCTTCCTTGTGGGTAATGTATAGGTGTTGGGTTATCTGCTCATGAAGTGTCATGAGTTAAATATAAAAACCGTTGCTATGGCAACCCATAGACCCTATACACCCTGGTAATGATGTCCGGGCGAGTGACAATTTGGGCATTTCTCACTATGGGCAGCCATAGTAATTCTCATATGTGTTTGCTCTCCAATTATATATTTTTTCTTGTTTAGGTAGGCCCTAAGGGTTAGTTTTTGACTGTTGTAACGTATGCTAACAGGTATATTTCTTGGCACTGGCTAATTTTATACAAGGGTGTCATCTGAATTCTACCTCAATTTTAGGTCCCTAAATATATATTACTTGTCATTTAGACTTACAGGAGTACAGAGTTAGGTAGGTAGTATCAAATATATGGAAGACAATCCCCAGGTTATACAGGTTTAGGTCATATATAGCTTTAGTGGGGCAAAAATCTGTGTATAGCTAAGAATACTCATCAAGCATGCCTAGTAATAATGTAAAATGTCACTCGGGCGGACATTTTTTCAAAAAAATACCATACAAGTGTTTCCCTGAATTCTAAATTATGATTGATAAGATGGACAGAGGATGGAAAAGTGGTCATAGGACGGACAGAGATGGACAGGTGACCATAGGACGGACAGAGAATGGACAGGTGACCATAGGACGGACAGAGAATGGACAGGTGACCATAGGCCAGACAGGGGATGGACAGGTGATCATATGATGGGCAGAGGATTGACAGGTGACCATAGGACGGACAGGGGATGATCAGGTGACCATAGGATGGAGAGGAGATGGACAGGTGACCATAGGAGAGACATAGGATGGACAGGTGACCATAGGATGGACAGCTGCCCCTCACCATACGGGGGAGGGTGTCAGGAGAGAGGAAGTCATGATTATCTAATGAAAGCTCGATGGATTATCTTTATTGAACCAGGGCACCCCTGTGACTGCAGTTTCTTATACGATGGGTATTTTTGGCGATTTTGTCCAAAATGTCAGTGGGGGGGGGGGGGGGGTGATGGGAGGGGGTGATGTGGGGTGCGGGTTGATAGATGTGGGGTCAGGGGTAGATGTGGGGTCGGGGGCAGATGTGGGGTTGGGGGTAGATGTGGGGTCGGGGTAGATGTGGGGTCGGGTGTAGATGTGGAGTCGGGGGCAGATGTGGGGTCGAGATGGATGTGGGGATAGGATAGATGTGGGGTAGGGAGTAGATGTGGGTTCGGGGGTAGATGTTCACAAAATATAATCAAGAAAAAGTGCCCTGGTTCTCCAGTGATGCCTATCACTAATACCATTCATTTCATGAATGATACTATTCTCCATATTCCTACAAGTTTCTTCTGGTGTGGTTATAAGGTAATACATTTTACAATTTAAAGAAATAATCCAACGTTTACAGAAAGCATGAAATAATGATATAGAAAAAAAGTTCCTGTGGTGGCATGACCGAGTCACTATCAGAACTCTCCATAGGCTATAACATTGTGTAACCCCATCTTGTGAGGATGCAGGGGTAACACTGTCTGTCGAGTCACCTGAGTTAGCTTTACCATTATGGTTTTCTCTGTGTTTTACTCATTTATAAGCATCAGAATGTCTTAAAAATTAAAGTTACATCTACATTGGTTATATCTTTAATATAAATTGATCTAGAACAGATATCAAGATGCCGATCGTTGCATAGTGTTACGGACATATTCACCTTTCTGGTGGTAGGTCCATTTCTGTAGACCTATTATTACAGTGATATCATGTAGACCTTGTCACCTTGTCACTTTGTCACTCGCCCGGACATATCTCGCCCGGACATATCGCCCGGACATGTAGACCTCTCCCCCCTTGCTGTTACAGACTATGGCCAGGAACCAAATCTCTTATACACTGGGTACTTAGGTATGTGTGGGGGGTTGATAAAAAACATAGTTAGAATAGTTAATTGATAGTCCTCCCGTACCAATGATATATCCATCAAGGCGAGTGTGTGATCTAATTAAAAATAATAATTAAATCTACCCAGCCCATAAATGTGGATTGTAGTTTTTTCCCTACGCCAGAATCCACATTTATGGGCTGGGTAGATTTAATTATTATTTTTAATTAGATCACACACTCGCCTTGATGGATATATCATTGGTACGGGAGGACTATCAATTATAGATTGATACCCGAGTTGAAGCCAGAAGCTACAAAATTCTATGAATCAGTATGCCAAGCCCCACCAAGTGGGCCTACCTATGGCAGGTAGTTCCCCCCCCCTACAAGCATCAAAGTCTGATTAAAATGTCACCAAGGTCAAATTCAGTGACAATCCACATCAATCAAATGAAAATACATTAATTTCATAGATGTGATCTGATATAATTGTAAAAACAATTACTTATCTGCAATACACCTGATGAAGCTGTGAACAGCTGAAACTATTCAGAACTCACACTCAACTGACTGTCTGACTCAAACATTGGTACTAAATATTTTGATGGAAATATTTAGAAACTACAAATATTCTCTATTTTTGGAGACTAGGCCCTATATAGGTAACCTAACTAACAACTTTCAATTTGGAAGTTTTTAGTAAACAATTTCGAAATTGTTATTTGTAGTGAAACCCAAACATGGGACTAAATGTGGCCCACCCAGACCAGGTGACCCACATAAACCAATGAGAGGGCTTCAAACTATGTCAAGTTGAGGTCAGTTACCTTGAAGCCCAGGTAGGGCGGGAAGGAGCATACCTGATTCAGTTCTGAAATAGTAGTGGCAGAGTCAACACCAAATCCTCGTCTTCTCACCCTCAGTCTGTACCGGACTAGCTCGCTCTGTTCCATTCACCGTGACTTCAGCAACTATCCGTGTGTTAGACCCAGTCTATCACACAACCCATAGTCCTAACAGACTATAGTACACTTCGTGTACGAAGTATTCACCTTGAGTGTTTACGAGTGTCACTAGGTCGACGACCAACGACACACGGAGTCATGACTGACACCGACCACGGACCGGCACCGCCGGCACCCAGATCGTCCGCCACATTCGGCCAGGGCAAGACCAAGCCAGCGGAGGAGGAAAATCCAAGTGCGGTGAGTAACAACACTGTTCCCTCTCCATTTGTCCGAAAAGGCGTGAAACACAAACGATTAAAGCAACTAGACTTAGCAACTTCGTTCATGGCTGCGGCCTCTGCGACTTCTGCCGCTGGTTCTCAAGTTACCCTTGACCGCTCACCATGTGTGAAACGCAAGGCACCAGAAACCAGCGCCAGTCAACGCAAAGCCAGCCGCCGAGACGAAACAAATGTTCGCATTTTGACCGATTTGATTACCGAAAACCGGTTTCAAACCTTGGATGTTTCACAAAATAGCAATGATAATTCACAAACAATGCAGGTTGATTTTTTTGAAACAACAACGACACCTTTGTGCATCTCTCCCGAGATAAATTCTCAAAATCCGAAACCAACTGTCGAAGGTCACCCTCGATCCCCATGTGAAAGTGTCATGGCGGCCGAGGGAACCGAAGACGATGAAAATACGATTGTGAATGCTGAAACTTCGCAGTTTACACGAAGTAAGTCGAGTTTTTCTAAACCTAGACTAAAAAATTCTTTTTCTCCACAGAAACCCGTGACGCCGGCCCACCTGCGACTCCCGGAGGACGCCAAATCCACCTGGGATGCGGCAAACAAGGCCGCTCTGGAAGCCCAGACAGCGCAGATGTGGGCAAATTGGTATGCCGACTGTGCCCTACCCCGCTTCGACCACCTCCCACTATGGACGGTTGGAATAGACCACACCCCTGATATTGTGTTGTCTATGCCAGATGTATGCACCGAACTGTATGAAAAACGCATGGCCCTCGCCAAAGAGTCTATGGCCCTCGTGCAACGGGGACTAGAGGCCCGAGCAGTGGCCCTCAACCGGGTCAAGGTGATCCACAACAATGCCACCTCTGAGCTAGTCAGGGAGACACCCAATGGTGCAGCCAAACTCGAGGCTGCCACTAAAACCCAGGCTGAAATGTTGGCCACAAACAAGTCCAACATTGACAAGGACCAGGAAGAAAAATCCAAGGTCCTCAACCCAAACCGTGATCAGGTCCTCAACCCCCCGAGGGCACGTACTGCCCTCAAACGGAAATTTGATGACAACGAGGACGACAGACGTGGACGAGGCCGCGGCACCACCCGTGGCTCTGGACGCTCCGGCAACAAACATAGCCGGGGAAACTTCAAACCGCGCCACCCAGGGCGCGGGCGCGGAAAGGAGAACTAAAAACCTCCATCCTAGATAAAACCTCTGATGAAGAACTTGAACTATCTATCGATACTGAACTTGATCATGACTTGAATGTTGTACTGAACCTAGATCTTAGTAAAAGTACTCTTGATGAATCTGTTGTCACTGTGTCTTCCTTGAATACCATTGATATTGAATCTAACATGTCATTCGATGAAAATGAAAACCTCAATGAAAATGAAAATCTCAATGAAAAATCAAACTCAATAGTATTGAATATCTCAAGAAAAGAATTAAGCGATCCCCAAAAGGATATTCTCAATAAAGGGTTAAAGTTCTGTCCCACACAACATAGTGTAGATTTAGCTGAAGTACGAAAAGACCTTGATAAATTTCACAATACACTGCGAACCAAACAGTATTGGACCAATGGGAAGGGTAAAAAATTCCTAGATGAGAAAAAGAAAGCTAAAAAGACAAACACAGATAGCCAGGGCTTAAGACAGCCCACTATTGTAGAGGCAATGTCGACAGAGAAAAAACCTGTCCCCCCCTTTAGTCAAAGCAGACTCATTAAAACCAAAAATTCAAGTTCAGGTTGGAAACCCCCAAGTGGATCGATCCCCCTAGAAAATTGGTGCCATGAAAATATTAAGTGTCTTAACAAGTCTAGTCAACCCAAAGATGTGAAAATCCAAAACATAAATACAAAAGAAAGGAAAGCTCTTAGAGAACTGTCTAGAGATAAATCATTGACCATCAAGCCCGCCGACAAAGGTGGAGCCATAGTAGTAATGGACACCCTCAAATATATTGCTGAGGGAAACCGACAACTAAATGACGAAGTGACATACTTGAAACTGGATGAAGACCCCACAGGTTTTTATCAGGCAAAAGTAGAATCCAGGGTAGCACAAATGGTGGAAGAAAAGGAAATAAGCAAAAAGGTGGGGAAAGTCTTACTATCCAACAAAATGAGGACCCCCCAGATATATTTCCTACCAAAAATCCACAAAAGCCTGACAGACCCGCCAGGTAGACCCATAGTTTCTGCAAACAATTGCCCCACAGAAAAGATTTCTGCATTTGTGGACATCTTTCTGAAACCGATGGTACAGACCAGTGAATCTTATGTAAAAGACACAACAGATTTCATCAACAAAATAGAAGGTTTAGAAAAACTTTCTGAGAAGAGTATTATAGGCACACTAGATGTGACCTCCCTCTACACCAACATCCCGAACGATGAAGGTATAGAAAGCATAAAAAATATGCTGGATACTAAGAGAATGGGAGACATAAATCCCAAAAATGAGACTCTGATAGAGCTCCTCACTATGGTTCTAAAAAGCAACAACTTTCAATTTAATGGGCAAAACTACCTGCAAACCAGTGGGACAGCAATGGGGACCCGTGTGGCCCCATCTTACGCTTGCCTATTCATGACAACCCTGGAGGACAAATTCATAGAAAATTATGAAAAGAAACCCAGGGTATGGCTGAGATTCATAGATGATGTTTTCTTCGTCTGGGATCACGGAGAAGATGAGTTGAGGAAATGGCTTGATTACCTCAATGGACAACATCATAGCATCAAGTTCACATCAGAATGGTCCACAAATGAGATAAGCTTCCTTGATACAAAGGTTAAGCAAGACTCACACGGTAAACTATACACAGACCTGTATACAAAACCCACTGACTCAAATAGCTATTTGAGGTACGATTCAGCTCATCCACCTAGTGTGAAAAAGAGCCTGCCATACAGTCAATTCCTACGCCTACGTAGGATCTGCAGAATCGAGGCTGACTTTGAAAAGCATGCCCACATGAAAGCAGAGCAATTCAGAGAAAAGGGTTACCCCGAAGAATTGCTCGTGGAAGCCAGAAAACAGGCAACCACCAAACGGAGAAAAGAACTCCTAAAAAAGAAAAAGAAAGATTTGAAGGCGAAAGCGGAAGAGAAAGTCTTCCTAACTACAACCTTCAGACCCAACTACAACAAACTACAGAAAATAGTTCAGAGTAGATGGGATGAACTTGGGGAATCTAGCACGACTAGAGGCCTACAACGTATGAAACTAGTCATTGGTCACAGACGCCCAAAAAACCTCCGTGACTATTTGGTGAGAGCCAAGTGTGACTACCATCCCTCTGAGGATGGAACGGACGAGGAGACGCAACCACCGAGAGCAAACTCGTGTGTTCACAAACCCACCAAAAAGCACCCAGTGTGTGAAGTGTGTCCAATCTTGGACACAAGTGGAAAAATAGGTCTAACAAAAAAGATCTCTAAGGACACCAAAACCAATGTGAATTGTGGAAGCTCCAATGTAGTTTACTGCATTGAATGCAAATGCTGTGGGAAAAGGTACGTTGGTGAAACCCAACGCACCCTCCATGACAGAATCTCTGAACACATAGGAGATGTGGAAGACAAGAGATATGAGAAGAGTGAAGTGGCTTACCACTTCAACAGACCAGGTCACAAAAAGGACAAAGACATGAAGGTCTATATCCTGGAGTTCATATATGAACACCCCCTGTCAAACCGAGCAAACAAGCTAAGGAAACTCATTGAGTGGAAATGGGTACAGAGGTTGAAGACACTCATCCCACTAGGGATGAACATAATGGAAAATCGCTTTGGTTAGACTCACCACAAAAAGCAACGTCATTTTTTTCCCTACGCCAGAATCCACATTTATGGGCTGGGTAGATTTAATTATTATTTTTAATTAGATCACACACTCGCCTTGATGGATATATCATTGGTACGGGAGGACTATCAATTATAGATTGATACCCGAGTTGAAGCCAGAAGCTACAAAATTCTATGAATCAGTATGCCAAGCCCCACCAAGTGGGCCTACCTATGGCAGGTAGTCCCCCCCCCCTACAAGCATCAAAGTCTGATTAAAATGTCACCAAGGTCAAATTCAGTGACAATCCACATCAATCAAATGAAAATACATTAATTTCATAGATGTGATCTGATATAATTGTAAAAACAATTACTTATCTGCAATACACCTGATGAAGCAGCTGAAACTATTCAGAACTCACACTCAACTGACTGTCTGACTCAAACATTGGTACTAAATATTTTGATGGAAATATTTAGAAACTACAAATATTCTCTAGTTTTGGAGACTAGGCCCTATATAGGTAACCTAACTAACAACTTTCAATTTGGAAGTTTTTAGTAAACAATTTCGAAATTGTTATTTGTAGTGAAACCCAAACATGGGACTAAATGTGGCCCACCCAGACCAGGTGACCCAAATAAACCAATGAGAGAGCTTCAAACTATGTCAAGTTGAGGTCAGTTACCTTGAAGCCCAGGTAGGGCGGGAAGGAGCATACCTGATTCAGTTCTGAAATAGTAGTGGCAGAGTCAACACCAAATCCTCGTCTTCTCACCCATAGTTAGAATAGTTAAATATATTAATGGTAGAAAGGGGAAACAATTATGTTAATTTTGTGCCAGACAGGAAGGAAGGTTGGGTATTTTTCACAAAAAAATACTGAAAACCCCCTCAAGAAGATTACAGAGGAAATCCAATTTTTTTTTCACCAAACATTTACTACTACATAACTCTAATTTTTAATAACAAAAATGAACACATATGCATCATGGATAATTAGTGGGAGGGGGGATGTTGTTTAAAAATTCGCCCGGACATTCCATTTCACAAAATTTATATTTCTTCAAAAATATATAAAAAATGCCCCCATTTGTACATTTTTTGTTCCAGATTTGCAACAAGGACTCATAGTTTAAGTAATAAATGTGGAACCACACACAGCTAATGTGTTATTCTGAAAATCTTATAAATTATGTCATTTGTGGAAATTGTTAGACCAATTTTGGCTCATTTTTGGCCTATTTTAGGCTCCTGGAACGTTAAATATCGATATTCAACCAGGAAAACCCATATGTAACATCAAGAACTCATCCATCCCAATATTATAAGACAAGACAAATCATTAAAAAATGAATATCCTGAGCATGCTGGCCTGCGGAAGTGTGGAAATCCCATATGCACAGTTTCTGTGATTTATGACCTTTAACTCGCAGAGTCCCGGTCCCTCTGAATGTGTGGAAATATAACTCCTCCTTAGTTTCTGTAAGCCCTACGCTTAAACAAATCTATGATAAAATCATTTTGTGGACTGTTGGTGACAGTTTGGTACAATCCACTCCATGCAGGCCAGTACCTGCTCTACCCCCCTGAGCCTCATCCATCTCAAACCTCTATCCCCATGTCTCCCTCTATCCACCCACTTCTCTACATCCGGCCCCCGAAGGCTTCAGTATTCACCTCTTCCTCACCCCTCCCCAGTCCCATAATATGCTGCTTATCTGAGATTATCCTAATCCTCACCAAGACTTCCAGCTCCCACTATGTGTGTTTCAGTTAGGGGCCAGGGGGAGGAGGTGCGTCTTGAAGTATTAGTCTGAGGAGGGGACCAGAGGGTCAAGTAGGGGTGGAGCAGTTGTTGGGATATGAGGTATAGCTGGTAGTCACATTTGTAGGGTATAAAAGTAAAGTGGGGCAGTAGCATTCCAGGAGTGCATACTGACACTGACCAGAGAGGAACAAGGCTAACACATCTTTTATCACTCAATCGCGTGACATAGTCAGCTGGAGGGCTCACTATGGGAGTTCAGCATGACATTGTGGTTTGGGAGGTGACATTTGGTTAGATGTATTCACATTGCTTTCTGACCATTGGAAATGTCAGAAAATGGACCTTATAATTATGTTCTATTTGTAGGAAACCTATCGAGTTCACCTGCCCTTTTCTCTACCCCTTACACAGAGAGAAGAAACAGCGGTAAAAAATGAGTCCAGGTTGCATCCAGAATGACAACCTGCTCTAATTCCAAGTCCTTATGTGACTCCCGTGTGTGAGCACTGGAGCTATGTGACTCCCCCAGGTGACTCCCTTAAGTCAGCTAGGGTGTCAACTTGACTCCCTTAGGTGACCTGGGCTCTACTAAAGAGGGAAGTCATTCTGGAGGCAACCTTGACTCCATTTTGACGCTGTTCCTTTTTTCTGTGTATACAGCCACCAAATGCCTCTCTCTTTAGCCCAGCCCCTTTCTTCCTTCCTTCCCTCCCGTATCCCAGGCCTTTGACCACTACTTACAATCTCTAAGGTAGCATCTGCCTACATGACTGATGCTGTACCTCATCAGAGGGTGGCTCATATATAACCATGGGAGGGGGGGGGGGTCATGTGACCATAGCAGCACACACCAGAGGTGCCCTCTGGTGGTGGTCAGACAAAGCTGTGAGGCAGGAGGCGCTGAGTGCTGGATATCAGAGCACCTCAGTGCTGTATTATGTATGGTCCAGTTCCAGCAGTCTGAAGGCACTGAGCGACTCACTAACATGGCATTATGACTTATTAATGTTCCCCCTGAAACTCTTAGCTATTCCCTATGATAACAGATACAGAATAAGGTCAACTGATCTCAAAGCATTCTACGGAAATAGCTGTATGTAGCTTTTAGCTCCAGATGGGTGGCCATTTTATTTTACAGTGATTGACATGACGTTTTGTGTTAGCTTTATCCTACAGTCAGTTCCCAAGAGCAATATAAAATCCTCTTATTATCAAAACTCATATTATGAAGCTTTTTCATGCATGGAATCCCTGTATCTTATATCCACTATAAATCCTCACTCAATGCTCCAATGTGATTGCATGAGGTGATGGAAGTCCCAGGAAATAGTCAACAGACCATCAATACAACTTCCTGCACCATGATAGACAGTAGGTTTTGATTCAAAAACATACATTGATTAGATAAGGAAAGATTGTCAGGCTGCCCATCATTATTACAAAACAATCTACAAACGATTTGAATTACAGCCTCATATCGAAATCCAGGCATCACAACGTGATATGTCATCTACACAGCAGTGTGTTGCTTTTTGCCAACCCCTTTTCCTAACACTGTTATCTTGTACCTAGAATCGTGTTATACGCTGAGATATGATTGTACACTGAGCTATTTCTCTGTGAATACATATCTCTTTAACATATTATCCAAGCTAACTAAATAGGCTAGAACCCTCCTAACAGAACTCAAGAAAGACACACATTAGCATCGTGTGATTTCTATAATTGGGTTTAAAGACATGACTTTCGTAGACTGCGACCTTGAATAACATTGCCTAAGGACCAATAGCTCTCATACTATAGAAAGCCATCGCTAGTCATCATAGGAACAGTTTATACTATCTGCTATTTTGGTGTAGCTCAAGGCATTCAAATCATAGTATCAACCAGCTGAGGATTTCCTGAAGCGGTATGATATGAATGGCTGTTTTGAGTGTCACATCCACTCTTCCCTCTTGTGGAATGAGGTTTCTATAGAAGGCAGTAACAATGCCTGGCAGCATCAGAAAACTTAAAAAACACTCAGGCTGTTAAAGCCTCCACAGATGTAGCCTGGAGCAAAAACCTGGTCTTTGTCTTCCTGTTCCATCCGTACAATACTCAGCCTCTGCCAATAATTGCTTTTCATTTCTGAAGAAGAATATGTATTGAGCGAATCACTCCTTATACATCAAACCAAACTTGGATTGATTGTAGCTGTTGTTCAGTGAGGGAGAGCTAATGATTAAATGGCTTTGGCTAAATCGAGTGAACTAGAGTGTTTCAGACTGCTTGCTAGATCGTAGAATCCAATAACTGTGAATATGAATTATATTTATCGATATAGATAAATCCGATATTCCATTCAAATGAAATACCTTAAAATGCCATACAATGTATGAAACTGTTCATCAGAAAATAGACTTCCTACTGAACAGAGTTTAAATAACGATTATAAATTGTGCAGAATTCTTTAGAAGGTGGATAGTTTGATGTATTACTGGGACTATTAACCTTCTGGCACCAGGTGTTAGGACCACTCTGCAGCTAGAGACTATAACACCGGCAGACTTGCCTCTAAGGGATTTGCTTTAAGAGCCATAATATATCCTCCCAAGGGACACCCTTAGCCCAGCCCCTACTTACTACCTGACCAATATATCTATTTTCCTACACTACATGCTCTATAATTATGGCTGATAGAAATAGGTAGGTGAACTAGTTTGATCTATCCACATGTTCTTTTCTCCGATTTCCATCCTCTGTCTTTTGTGCCTTTTCATAGGGCCAGAGTGGTTGGGTTATGTAGGATCAATCACAATATTTGTAATTATCATCATTACCAAAATCATCTTCAAATTAGGGAGTGTTAACTGCCTCATAGAATAACCAAGCATTCACGAAAACGTGCATTTGGCAATTCATCTGAAATTCCAAATTTAGAAAACGCCCCTGTGGCAGAGCCCCTCTATTTGCCCCTCCACCATGTCCCACCTTCATTGTCACAATAAGAGGTAATGGTGCACAGATAGACGAAGAGAAAGGGAGAATTTGAAGGCAATGAAAGACATGTTCACTATATCAACCAGAAGGAAATAACTATAATTATACGATTTAAATCCCAGGGTAGCACGTATATGATACAAGTCATACAGTCCATACAATCTTCAGTCTATTCATAGTTATGCATTGCCAATCTGATGAATAGCACAAGGTCACCTTTCCATATACATATATCATAAGCCCCACTGTGTCTCGGGAGTTATGATGTCGGGTTATGGAGGCCTGTATATTGAGACCACCATAAATGCTTAATAGTGAGGACCAATAGTCTGTATGTTATATGGCAAACTTATTTATCAAACATGGCAATGCAAAGGGAAGATGCCAAGAGTGTAAAATTAAATATGATATTTATCTACCTTTATCAAATCTCAATCAATCAGAAAATGCACCCACATTTGTGGGGGTTGGGGGGAAAAGTGTACTCCCCGCGTTGTTTTAGTATTGTGTATTGCTGCATTTTTGATTTAGGGATACCCTGGGTAGATATCCAAGCCAAAGGGTAACTGTAACAATTAGCTGAAGGATGGATATGCAGAATGAGAAATATAATGTTACATACAATTCCTTAACCAGTACCAGGCTGAGGAGTTACTCACCAGGGCTACATTCATGCATTATTATTGCACAAGGACCTAGTGCAAGCACACCGAGGCTCCTAAACTTAAAGGTCATTGTCATGTTATGTTCATGTCAAAGGCTATATCCAAGTATCTCGATGACACACATTACATTTCATGACAGTACTAGCAATGAATTCTGGAATTAATTGACAATGTATTTTTCTAGTTTTTATGGGAAGGCTGCAGGCTGAGAAGCTTTTTTACAAACAACTTATTTCCAAACAAACTTCTGGATCTATTTAAAATTATATTATGCATCAAACAGTACCTTCCCTCAGTTCTACTGCCAGTGACAATGTTCGTATGAAGGTGGGGTGGCAGTAAGGGGGGGGGGGTAGAAGGATTATTGGGTCCTCCTAGTGCAGGTGAGATGCATCTAGTCAGTATCAAAGCCCACAGTAGTAGCGTGAACGAATTCCCACAGTCCGTGCTAGAATGGGAGAAGCTCATCTCCTCCCAATGATTACCTTCAGCCGCTTACTACCTGGGCACATTGAGACCTAATTGTAAAGGTGTCATCAGGTTTGTGTTACCATCTCATTCTGAAGCCATACTAGGAGCATAAAAAGGGGAGGAAAGGCTCTACCCTGGTAGCAGATGAATGCAGTTAGTTAAATAGGCTTACGGTTCCGTTTTGTAGTTTTCAGATGGGGGTAGTGCTAAGCACTAAAACCACTGGCCCACAACAGGAGCCAAGTGAAAAGGGTTATGTAAGGCCGACCATGTGCTTTTGCCTGTATACTTAGGGATTGATATTAATTTTGTATTCAAATGAGCAATGCTATAAATGTCAAAATAACCTGGTTTGCCAGACACAAGAACTGAACAACTAAGTACTGAATAGTTTACAATCTCTCCACGCACCCATGGATCTGTTTACCAAACCTCTTGGTCAGTCAAAGTTGCGGGGCCTTCCATCTATATAATAGTTAATACAGTCTTGCTAGATTTAACTTGTAGAGTCCGGTCCCTCTGAATGGGTGAAAATATAGTTCATGTAAGCCCTCAGCTTAAACTCGCAGATCTTACTGCACGTCCAGTAATAGTCAGAGTGCAGTAGGGACAGGTACTCAGGTCTATATATAGGGGTGCTGGGCCTTTAAGGAATTCAGATCATATTGTAGGCAGTGGGGAATTGTTGGATATGAATGACCCAACGCAGGGGGTGAGAGTCCCACAACCTCAGACTCAGCCTCATTACTCTTCAAACCTGTATTCTCTAAGTCCCTTTGCACACCCAACAGCCCAACAACCTTCTCTACACCCTACACCAAGGAAGCTTCTCTAACTCTTCCTTAGCCTTTAACCCTCACTACTCTCCCAATCTGCTGCTTATCCCAGATTATTCTAATCCACTACAAGACACCCAGCTCCTACTATGTTTTTATATGGAGTCTAAGAATAGGAAGTGCGTCTTGAGGCATTAGTCCAAGGAGATAACCAGAGTGTTGAGTAGGGACCCTTAGTATTGGTCGGAGGTGGGGGCTTGAGGCTGTAACTGGCCGGGTCAGGTGTAGGGCAAAGCAGTTAGGTGTGGGCAGCAGGGTTCCGGCAGGATGTGCTCACACTCACCAGAGGGAGGCACAATGGCCAACCCATTCATTATCACTCAGTCACGTGACACAGACAGCTTTAGGTCTCACTATGAAGCCTAGCCTCTGGAAGGGAAGTGAAATATTTAAATTTGTTTCTCGCCTTGGTTGATGTAGGAAATGTACCTTTAAAGTGATTTGTAGCTTTCCAGTACACCTTTTTAGCTACCACCCTGCTTACCTGATATGTTTATTTGGCCCTTCCCACCCTTAACCTTAGACTACCACTCACAACCGCTAAGTTAGCAACTGACCCCATGACAGATGATGTACCTCACCACAGGGTGCATGATGACCAGGGGGTCCAGAGGTGCCCTCTGGTGGTGGTCAGATAAAGCCGTGAGGCAGGAGCTGCTGAGTGCTGGACATCAGAGCCACTCAGTGCTGTATTATGTATGGTCCAGTTCCAGCAGTCTTATTTTTGTACTTTTGAAGCTAGAATCCATTATTTATAAATATACATGTATATAAGTATACTTACACTATTAATGCACACTTGGTTTTTGTATACGCACACATACCTCTTAAACATCTAAAGCATTCGTGGTGAAAAAAACAGCAGTGAAGTAGCAGCACACACCAGTGGTGCCCTCTGGTGGTGGTCAGACAAAGCTGTGAGGCAGGAGCTGCTGAGTGCTGGACATCAGAGCCACTCAGTGCTGTATGTATGTCCAAGCTCCAGCAGTCTGAAGGCACTGAGTCACTCACTAAGAATGGTATCATGACGTTGTAATGTGTCCTCTGTTTGCTCTATAAGTCATACCTTGTATAGGTAATCAAGTGTTATGAGGTCGGGCTGGGGGGTCATTTGTTCATCTTCAAATAGTCTACAGACCACCAATAGTATGACTTGCCCCAATATGATAGTCTGATGAGCTGTAAGCAGTCTTGCCTTCATTACCCATTGCACTGTGTCTTGTTTAATTGTTATTTCATGCTGTATCAGTGGAGCTCATTTGGGATAGCCTGATCAGTTATCCAAGCTAAAGGTTAGCTGTAACAATTAGCAGAGGAGAATGGGTACCTGTAGGGAATTAATCAATATTTTCCAGTACAAGTTGCAATATGCAATACAGATAACTTGTAAAATGGAGAGAAGAATCATGAGGCAGCACCCTTGATGTGTACAGGCACTACAAATCCCTATTTACCGTAAGAAAACACTTTTGTATATGTGAAAGCCCAAAGCCTAGACTAGAATCCCTCCAGGCAGCTGCACATGAATATGTCTCTACTTATAATGTTATGGTTATTCCCCTCTTCTCTGTGAAGATATAGGTGTTGTGGATCAGGGTCTAAGCTCCAGGGATCGGTAACAGGTGCAAGAGTGAGTGTTGAACTCAGAATATTGAACAGGTTGTTCTTAAATACAAATGAAGGGGTGGGGCCATCAGGGGTGCCTAAAATCATCCAGGGGGAAGAAATAGAATATGCTAAAGTGAAGTAAATGTGACATTGATTCAGATTATGGCCATAATTTTCCACTCTATATGTGCATATTGAGTACTGGGCTCTGGGAACGAACAATCCCCTTTGATATAATTAAATGTGTGTACTTGATTGAACGCTTTGAAGCATATAACACAGCTATTTAAGGTTTTGTGAAGTTATGCATGAAAATTAAAATTCCCTGTTATCAAACCTTTGATATTGGAGATGCACAGACCCCCTTATACATTGTAGCAAGCACTGCCCATTGGAACATTAGAATAGGATAACATTTCTAAAGTAACTATAACCTTTGTAGTACTCAAGGTATCATATAACAGACAGCGGTATCGTTCAAAGGTACCACCAAATTCTCCATCAGGCCTGCATGCCTGAAGGTATCCCTCCCCCAACACACCATCCGGTCAGTGTCAATCAATTGCTTAGGGGGAGATCATTGGCACTGAAGGTTTGAGGCTCCCACTCTTCAAAGTCAGTTGGGATGATCTCTAGGCCTGTCATAATTGATTTTGGCATGCAAAACTCACGTTACGCCCAAAGGGTTGGCCTACCGTGTCGGATATAGCCCCTGGGCCCCAAGCGTTGGCCTACTTTGTCAGATATTGCCCCTGGGCCTCATTGAATCCCCTGATGTGGTACGTGGGGTCATTGACATGCTACAAACTGCTGGTTGAGGGTGCAGCATTATCAGTTACCATAGAATATCTGATACAAGATTATCTGTGTCTCTATTTCGCAGTACTACAGAGCAGGAGCAGTTCTGTATTCAAGCTTTCCCAGATAGCATCCACTACACTATGGGATGCCTTATCAATATCCTGCATAATCATATTCAGCAACTTTTGATTTACATTTCAGCATCATTAACTTTTCAGCAGGTTTAATTGGTGATCAATCTTCCAAAATGCAAATAGGATGATGATTAGATGCCAGCTGCATATTTGCTGTGAGCTTTGACTATTTTACTGAGTGGGCGGTGGAGTTATCAAGCAATAAATAGGTTGTATTGATCACATTTGTGCTGGGGTATGTCCACTTTATATGTACCCAACACCTAAAGCCTAAAACTAGTCTCATTATTAGGACTGAATTACACCTGATACGCACATCAATGGTTAAGATGACAGCTTCGTAATTCATCTGACAAACTGAGGCAAATGATGATCATTGCTCTGAAGTGTGCATAACTTATTGTCAATTATCACTGCTGAATATAACTCTGTAATTCATACTCGCCTTATAGGAACACAGCCGATAAGGAATCAAAAGCAAGCATACATTACAGAGCATCTATGTTTTGTATGAGAAATTCATTCAGTACAGCTTATCATCGATTGAGCTGTCCCAAATAATTGTAATAGTGTGATGGGATTGAGCAATATCAATAAACCTACATGATAAATAGGTTTCTATCGACTACAAAGTTTGAGTCCTTTCAACATATTAGATGATTTTGTATGAAAATCTAATCATGTTGTTCTTCGCCACATACAATACAACATTTAAGACCCCTCATAATTCAACCCCACCCCCTGGCTACACCCTGCGGCCAGTTCAGATGGATTAAGGTGTAGGTAATCTGTTTGAATACCGCCCACATCTACGACACCCCCAGGAAGCAGCCCTCCATAACACACCAGCTGCAATAAACATGAGGCAGAATGTAATAAGGCGTATATTAATATAGATGGACGAGGCAGTTAGCTACAGCCCTGAAGGGTTAAATAAAACTCCCAGTAGGCCAACCAAGCCCTTGCTAAACCCCAGAGGTGGATAGGAGGTTATAACTCTGATTTAATGCTGCACGATGTAGAGCATACATAGTTACACCTGGGGTCTTTCATACTGCAGGGTATCTCTATAATTAATACTGTCTCTTAATGATGCCATGAGTTAAAGTCTGGTTCAGGCTAGAGATGTTGATTGACATTCAATATGTTGTAAACTTATCAGAAGTCCTAGTCAGCTCACACGCTGACTAAGTTCTTTAGGGACTTTCTCTTGTGCAGAGCTATCGGCGAATTCCCAATTCCACAAGTAAAACACCAGTTTTGGATGTCCATGTTCACATTCAGGAAGGGGTGGTCAGCAAATTGAAGGAAATCATTCTGCTGGAATGAACCCATGTTCTAAAGTGTCTCCGTGGCAGTTGACCAAAGGTGGGACGTATTAATATTGTGTACTACACAAAGAGGCTGTTAAACACTAAAATTACTACAATTTGTGCAAGTCTCATACATCTACTGTTCATGAAACTGTAGGCACTAGAACTGGCGGGCCGGTTTAGGATGCTGTATTCGGTGTAATAGGCCCGTTTTATGGAGTCATACTGTTGTGACAAGGTGTTACTGGGGTCTTTCTTCTCCCCTTTTCTGTTCATCAGAGATTGCCAGCAGTGAAAATAAACTAATGTATGCCAATTCTGTGTTAAATACTTACTTGCATCAATGTGAATAACATTTTCCTACAGACTTCTCTCGTACACTAGCCGCTGTCTGGTCGAATGTCTTACACACATCACAAAACAGATGTGTAGAGCTGTCCACAATCAATTCAGCCTGGAGCTCTGTATTGAATCCGCCCCTGTTGGGACAGGTCAACAACACACTCCATCTTGCAAGAGTTTCCCTCAAAGGAAATCCGATATCCCGTGATTCATCTAAGGCCTACCTTCAGGCATCAGATAATCTATCGTGGTTTATGTAGCATTCAGCTCACAGCCAGACTGCAGGTTCAACTGCAGACAGGGTTTCTGAGAAGTCTCAGACTTTTGTCAATTTCGTGGAAACCTGACAGAAGTGCTTCAGGGCTCACTGTACTGTTTTCGTAGTAAAGATGTGTACTGTAAGAGACTCCCTCAGGGACTTTGATGTAAGGCATGTACTTTGGAGTTTGCAGGGTCTTTCTGTGCCTTTCGTACATTCACATAAAAAGAGTTTTGCAAGAACACAGAATGATTTTATGATTCAACAGGCTTCCAAAATACATAATTACTTTCTAAAAATTAACTAAATCGTGTAATGTTGATTTTATCTATATTTTTTTACAAAAACAAAGAAAAACGATCTTACTATTTTGCTACTGGATTTAGATACTCGCCTACTGAACTAAGAACATCATGATAAAAAAAAACTCATGGAGTCTTCAATATTAATCATGCTGAATGTCAAGTAAAGTCTTTTCTGTAAATGTTCTGTCAATGGCTACACAAAGACCAAGTATGCATATTCTGCAGCTCTAAAAGGTCAGATGCAAGCAATAGGCTTTTTCAGTTCCTATGTGCATACCGTAGGAAAGCTAACTTAATGGTGGTTATCTGTGGTCAGCAGTGGTGGAAAGCCATCAGCAACACTTCACTGTTGAGGATGATAATGGAACATAAAACAATACATTAACCCTTTAAGGATGGCATCATGCCTCAATGCATGATGCGCTTCGTCGTCATGATGCATGAATGCAGCCCTGGTAACTCGCCGATGCTGCATTCAGGCATCATGCTGACCCTACAGGGTTCAAAAACTCCTGAAAAGTCGGTATGCAACCATGGTGAGTTACTCGCCATGGCTGCATTACTGCATCATAACGACAAATTTTATCTTTTAGCGACATACCTTCCTTAAAAGGTTAACAAAGAAACTCCTCTGCATATCTCCTGTGCCTCTTGGGAACATAATGTGTGTTTATAGACACACATCACGTGTAAAATACAACTGGAGACTTTTTCCCCATGAGACCTTCTGTGTTTTTGATAACTCATACAGTTATTACATTGCAATAACAGAGCAGCTAAATGCCCAGGTCTGATATAGTTTATTTCATTGCATATTGGTTCAGAGCTGATATATAACTGCATATAGGCAATAAGGGTAGGTATACTCACAACTAGCTTCACCACTCACCAGTAAAGTGAGGCTATGTAATTCATTGCCTACCATACAGACATGTGAATATAGCCAGGTAATGTGTACATAGCATGTCAGAGCTGTATCAGCCCTGCCTCTGGCTGTGTCTCATGAGATAGGGCCAATGTAATAGTAACTTGTTCAGCCCATTGTCATCTTAATCTGCCCTAAATAAACTCTTTTGTATCAAGCCGGTCAAAGATGGCACCTGGTACCTGGTCAAAGATGGCACCTGGTCAAAGATGGCCCCGAGTCAAAGACTGTCACGTTGGCCCCATCTCATGAGACACCACCCTCTCCTACCAACCAACCAACCACAAACCACAGCACATGACGTCACATGTCAACTAGGCACGTGACCATCTCACGCAACCCCTGGTAGTTAGTTGCCCCTCTGAAAACGTCTTTTATCTAAAAGAGACCTTTTTTTTTTAATTATCTGGGTGATTTTTTCATTGAAGCTGTTTCATCTTCAATCTCAGGCCAAATCTGCTGCAGCTGCAAAACAAGGTGAGCCACACCACCTGGGTGCTTCAATCTGGATACTTGCCCTGGTATGAGAACATTTTAGAATTCTCTAGGGCAGCTTACATGTTCTTGTGCCTACTTTCCATAATGTTATCGTTACTCCCCCTCATAGTTTTATATGCAAATATTATATATATTGTGGATCAAGGCTTAAACTCCAGCGATTACTAACAGGTGCAAGAATAAGTCGTTATCAGAATATTTACCATGTTCCTTTTTGAGACAACTTGGGGGAAGTGCACCCAGGAAACGTCGAGCTTTTCAATGATGAGCGACATTTGAGAAGAAATGTGATTTATTTCACCGTACATGTGTAAACTCTTCTTTCACCACGTAAACCCACCTTGTGACGTCATAGCAGTACATTTATCTACTACTATACAGTTTGGGCCCTGCTTTTGAGTATTTTCTGGCTGATGTCTGGCTGAGTCATGGGTCAAAACACTGGAAAACACCCATTAGGTACATTCTTCTGACCCATATATATATAACATGATATGTAACTGATTTCGGAATGAGATGACTGAGCTCTTGTGATATATTCTATACAGGTGTGTTGATATTATGTACTCATCATTTCCAGTAGATTTAATATTGGCAAGCTATACATACACAGTTTTAAAGAGGCATATTCTATATACTGTAGCGGCTGTCTCCTGGAATGTCTGCACACATCGCAACACAGAGTAGAACTGTCCCCAATCAATTCAGCCTGGAGCTGTGTATTGAATCAGGCTGTGTTGGGACAGGTCGACAACATACTCCATCTTGCAAGAGTTTCCCTTTAAGGAAATCAGACATCCCATGATATATCTAAGGCCTACCTGCAGGTGTCAGGTAATCTATCAAGGTTGTATGTAGCATTCAGCTCGCCACTAGACTGAAGATTGAATTGCAGACAGGAATTCAGGGACATTTTAGCCTTTCATGAATTTGCTGGGAACCCACAAGAAAGGCCTCATGAGTCAGAATATGTATTGCCTGTTACAATGTGTACTGGAGTATTGGTCAGTGGTTTTCATGTAGGTAGTAATACACTTTGCAGATTGCAGCATATTGAAGTTCATTTCTTCCACCCACATGAAAACAGTTCTGTCAAAATCTGATTTTGGAAAAACTATATCTAAGAACAGCATGTTCACGATAACATAAGGCACGTTGATTGATAAAGGTATAAACGCTTCTGTACATTTCCGGTCAAAACCATTCATATATATATATATATATATATATATATATATATATATATATATATATATATATATATATATATATATATATATATATAAGGGAGCTCTAAAGGTCAGATGCAAAGTATGGCGGGTAGCCATCAGCAATGCTTTAGTGTGCAAGATGTTCAAATAGCTAATGGAATATAAAGCCCTCCATTTATGATTAACAGAGGTACTCTTGGGTCCCTCCTGTGATTCTTTGGTTCATAATGCAAGTATACAAGAGACTTTTTGTATGAAATTAAAAACTATTTCCTGAAGAAACCTTTATGGGTTTTTGTCTATTGATTCAGTAAGAATAATTGTAAAGCAGCAAATTGTTCAGGTATGATATTAGATACTACTTGTTAGTCTCTGACTTACTAGACTTTTAGCAAAATCCGATATGAGTACAAGCCTGATACTCTGGCAATCAAGCAATAACAGTATATAAACACATCATCAGAAGTACTAGTAAGGTAAGCAAAGTGAACCTTTTAATGTTACATGTAAGCATAGCCAGGTAATGTATTGTACAGCATGTCAGAAGTGCATTAACCTTTTTAACCAACCAATCACAAACCTCAACAGAAACGGAAAATCTGGGCTAATGACATCACATGTCAAATAGGCACGTGACCGTTTCACACAGCCCCAGGTTGGTAATTACTCCTCCTAAATTGACTTTGATGAAAAGGAGAAAACTCATTATCCGTGTGGCTTTCACATGCTTTGCCCTTTCTGAACTAAAGAGCTGTCCAATCTGCAATATTTGGCCAACTACTTTCTATAATAAGTATTGCCCTCTTAGCTCCTGATGACAGGTGTGGCCATTGTGGGACAGGTTGTTATTGCAAGAACTGAAAGGGTGGAAGCTATCAGGATAGGTTAAAGATTGGACTATGTCAGGATGAGGCAGAAGTGAAAATATCCAACAAAGATTCCTATTAGCATATTAGAGAAAATCAATAAAACCATGAATGTTTGAAGATATTATTTGCTTCCTGGAACAATGCTGAAGCTACATTGCTATTGTGTTTGTAAGATTACACTGTATTGAAGTGCAATGATAGCCTAGGGGGTTGGACATTGTTATTGTGTTTGTAAGATTACACTGCATTGAAGTGTAATGATGGCCTAGGGGGTTGGACCCCATAGAATTAGCCTAAAACTTGAGAAATGTTCTCTGGAAATTATCATGCAGCATTACATTATATATCTATTACAAATACCTGCTGCACTTTCTGGTCAGTGACAATTATCTAAAAGTGAGAGTGAGTAGCACTGATAGGTTTAGGCTCGCACTCTTTAAAGTCCTTTGGGATGATCTTTAGACCTGGCATGATTGGCTTTGTCATGCAACCCCGGGATTGGGTCCTACGGGTTTCGCTAATGTGTTGGATATGGTCCCGAGGCTCATAGACTGTCCTCAAGGGACAGTAACAGTCATGGGCAATACAGAAGATACTGGGTCAAAACCTGGCATCTGTTTCAGAGCTGCCTCTTTTCAATCATCTAAAAAACACAGATATCAATGGATCCAGACCAAATGAATGGCACTGGACATTTAATCCAGAGCTTGAAAAAACTCCTGTTTTATATATAAATGTAACTAATACTTTACATTCTAAGAACAAATTATACTGTATACTAATAAAAAATTGTTCAATATTGATAGATCTGATTGGCTTCTGGAGAATCTGGAAAAATATGAAGAAGTCAAGCAGTATTGTTTTTTGTTGTTTTTTGTGAAAAGCTTAGTTTGCATCTGGCAAGATTAAAATGGATTAAGGTATGGATGCTCTGTCTTAACATTGCTCATATCAGCAACACCCCATTAGAAGCAGCCCGCCCCAAAACACATCAGCAGCAATAAACATGAGGCAGAATGTAATAAGGAAGATATAATAAAGACAGATGAGGTCGGTGTGTACAGCCTGAAAGGCTTAAATAAAACTAGCACTAGGCCAACCAAGCCCCTGCTTAATCCCCAGAGGTAGGTGGGAGGTTATAACTCTGATTTAATGCGGGGGATGTAGTTCATACATAGCTACGGCTGGGATCTTACATACTGCAGAGAATCTGATAACTTCATAACTGAATATCGATGCTTTGAGAAAACATTTGGTTCGAAGTAGAGTTTGTAAAAAGTTAGTCAAATTAATCATTAGTAACTAATCAGAATTACTGGTTATGACACTGACACTGGGTTTTTCAGGGACCGACCTTGTGCAGAGCTATTGTCCAATTTATACACAGAGGACCTCGTTATATGTGAACAGCTTTTACTTTGTGAATAGCTCTTGGAGGCTATCCAATTTCCCACCAATAAAAAAAGTGGCCCAGTTTGGGAATCCATGTTCACATTCAGGAAGGGCCAGCAGAATGAACAAAAACGTGTCCATGGGAGTTTATCAGAGGTAGGACCTACTGTTATTTACAGAATAGAAAACGATGTTCTTCATGTCGAGACTCTCTGTTGCCTCATGAAGGCTCGACACCATCGTACATTATAGCGTCACCGAGAGTTGAGATATAAAGAAAGAGTGTTCTATTGTCTTTTTAAAACTGTGCTGGGGTAACTAATGTAATGTCCTCGTGTAACTAATGTAATAGTTGTAGCTAACGTAATGTGCATGCCACAGAGTCTGTGTCTGAGACAGACCCTTGACCTAGTTACAGCCACTCAGGGTGCACTGTTACTCTATAACGAATGATGGTGTTACTTCTATGTGAAGCTATAACCCATGGTCAACCATTTTGTAAGTGTCGTTACACAAACACACTGCAGATTAGTATAGAACAACCACAATCCCAGTAAACAAAAAACGTTATACAACATTCTATAATGTGATATAACCTTTCTCTAAGGCTCCTTACTACGGTATCACGTTATTTAACGTTTTTAAACGTTATTTTGACGTAAATAACGTTTTTTTGTTAGCTGGGATATCTTGTATACCAACACAGCACAAGAAACATCAGTTTCAGCAACTGCCTGGCTGGTTTTATGGTTATGAGCTGTAATGGACTCGTTTTATGGAATGGCGCTGCTGTCAAGGGGCGGTTTATCAGCATTTATTCTCCTTTGTGGGCCCATCAGAATTTCCAGCAATGAATTAATGCTGGATGATTAATTTTTGTCTTTTTGTGTGGACAAGTTTTTTCCATATAGTTATGCAAATCTTTAAAAATGTGATGTAGGGAATAATACATCAGAGATTGCTATATCTGTGTGTTCAATTTGTTCCTCCGTATGAAAGGAGTGGCCTCTCTTCTTTAGAATCCTCTTGATAGAAATATTCACGAAGATCAAAATCCAGAGTAGGTACAAACCTGATACTGCTAGGTATATATAGGCAATAACAGTATATCAACTCACCACTAAGTTGTACTTGTGAGGTGATCAAGGTGAAGCCTACTTGATTTATTGTCTACCACACTATGTAAATATAGTCAAGTGATGAGTCCATAGCATGTCAGAGCTGCATCAGCCATACCAGCCAACCATAAACCATACCACATCGTTACACCTCATGATGTCACTGTCCAATTAGGTACGTGACACAGCCACAGATAGGTAATGGAAAAATCTATTATCTTGTAGGTTTTCACATGTTTCGCAATTTCTAACTAAAGCTGTTTAATCTTCTATCTTCTGCCAAATCAGCTGCTGCTGCACAATAATGTAGTCCACACTACCTGGGTGCATGTTCTTTTCCTGGTATTACAACATGTTATATAAGTCAGCTTACGTTAATATGTTGCTACTTTGTATAATATGAAGGCTAACTTTTAGTTATAAGGGAATGTTTAGGTTTTCAGATTCTATAGTCCAGGGACAAGGGTGACTGGTATCCCGAAAAGTGGAAGTTGAAAATTGTTTTTTCAGACAGCTTGAGGGGGAGGGTGGTTTGGCGTCAGGATAGGTCAAAATCATTAATGAGAACAGTGGACTATGATACATGTGGGACAAGTGAGAGATTCAAATTATGAGCATAATCTGCTACTTCATATGTGCATATGAGAGCCTCTATTAAAACTCACAGTGCCCGTTGGAAATCGATAATACATGCATGCCTAAATAGATTCATTTCATCCTGGGAGCCAGCTAATTATTGAAAGCTGCATGGGAATTATGTTTGTTATAGCCGTAGTGCAAGGAGTAGCAGTGATTGGAGATGTAAATTCCTTTTTACCAGAACTTTCGCAGAGGTGCATAACTTCCCCATTAGACTTTTGTAAATCTGAAATTGTTAAGTGTATGCAACTGACAAAATATTTTTATATTCTTTATGAGAGGCTTTATTTTCATTACATACAATGGATGTTCATGAAATCAAATTGCAGCACTGGCTGCCGAGTGGTTCAAGGTTCACCTTTGTCCAGGAAGTCACTGGTGATATCCACCACAGGGATATGTTGTAGACCCTTTGAAGGCTAGTCACCCATGGCATAATCAGTCAGGTTAGGATGAACCCTAGACCTGGCATGATTGGTTCTACCATGGGACTTTAGGGTCAGGCCCTATAGATTGGGTTAACGTGTAAGATGCGACCCCTGGGCCTCATAGACTGTCGTTATGGGTTATTAAGGGTCAAGGATTAAATAGAAAATGCTGGTTCCTAATACAGTGTTGTCAGTTCCAATGGAGTGAATGTTAGATTTATCAGGTTTGGTCCACGTATATGAAACCAAGACATAGCATTTTTTTGTATACACAGTCAGTTAGGGCAGATACAGTCTTTACATGTAACGTAGCGGAATAGCGCGACGCTCTAGCCCCCCCCCCCCACTAGTCACGGCAATTACATGTACATGTACAAAATGTATAGCATCTTTCTTGGTCACACCTCAGTACGGTAGCCCCCCAGCACCCCCCCTCCTCCCCCCCCCCCCCCCCGCGCACACCCATGGCCCAGGGAGGCATGGGTCACGGGCGTGCCTGCCTGTCCCACCTGTGTGGGGTGGCTCCCACGGTACACGGGAAAGGAGGGTGGGGGGCCCTGCGCAGAGATGTTAACTTCATATTTCTCCTTAATGCAACATAACACCAATGTGGTACATCCATAGGCATTTAGAAGGGATATATATCTACTAGATTCCAACAATAGTTTATGCCATTAATTTGAGAGGAACATCACAAATTAGTTATAATTCAGGTAACACATGCAATGGCTCATGCATCCCATTATAACACTACGGTGCTGCAATGTGTATGTGGGTGTATGCTAAATAGCAAGGGAGTCCTGGTTAGCTGTCACCTGTTTATGTTTAGAATTTTTTAGGAATTCTCCTTTAATAAGTTTACTAAGTTATTTTGTCATGATGTCGCAATATGTAACTGCTATTGATAACCCATTCTAAAGCAGCAGTATTGCAAATCAATGTAGTACTATTCACATTGACAAGGGGACAGAACTAGGAACTCCATATTCAATATTCCAGATAGCATCGACTACACCATGATAAGCCCACCGGGAACCTGCATATTATCACACATACAACAGTGTTTGACTAGCTCACCTCATTTCAGAATGAGAATTATTCAGCCGCTTTAATCAGGGATCAATTTTGTAAAATGCAAATCCAGCAGTGGGGATGGGGATTATATGCAGCCCCCATATCAGCCATGTGTATGCAGAAGACCAATGAATAACTAAGCGGTATGTATCACTACACTAGGCCCATGGTATACCTTTTATTATCTACTTAAAACGGTCTCATCACAAGGACTGATCTGATTGGAATATCAATAGTTAATATGATAGCCTGTTCAGCTGTGTGATCGATCTGATTCTGAATAAATCATCTCTGCTAGGTGTCAGGCGTATTGACATCCACAGCTCCTGAATAAGATACTTTGATTCATCTTTGGGTGGTGGAATTACAGCAGCACAGGTAGAGGATTTTGAAATAATTGATGGTATTAATACTCACACATTGGAAAAATTGACCTCTGAAAATAAATGTACATGTATAAAAATAACATGTTGTAAAATCTATATAGTGAAAACTTTGTACAATTAAAATAGCTCACCATAAAAAGATCTGATAGGTAATCACCTGGAAATCCTTTGTTAAAATCAAGAAATTAGTTACAGTGTCGTTGTGAAAAGCCTTATTTGCCACATCCAATAGGACACTAAAAACCATTGCTAACCAAACACACTACCTGCCCCAAAACCTGATGCAAGATGGATTAGGGTATGGATGATCTGTCTTAATATTGCCCATACTAACAAACCCCCAGGAAGCAGCCCTCCATAACACACCAGCTGCAATAAACATGAGGCAGAATGTAATAAGGTGTATATTATTAAGACAGACGAGGGCATTGCCTATAGCCCTGAAGGGCTAAATAAAACTACCACTAGGCCAACAGAGCCCATGCTTAATCCCTGAGGTAGGTGGGAGGTTACAACTCTGATTTAATGCTTCCGGGTAGACTGCATACAGAGTAACAGCAGGGTGTCTGTACATAACTGTAGGGTATCTGTGAAACTATGTGCTCTGGACACTTTTCTATACTCAGGGAAAAGTGAATCATGCAAGGTGGTGGGGGGAGGTAAATACCCATGTTTATTTAAGAATAATGTTCCAGTGGAAGTTACCAAAAGGTCTCTACCATACAGACTTCATTAATAGTTCCCCAACCCTGTGCATCTTTTGCACACCTCACTTAAAACCGGAGACAGCCATTTCAGTTGTCTGCAGGCTTGTTTCCGTTGAGGTGTAATGGATTCATTTTATGTCCTTCTGTCAATTTTTTCTCACCTTTTTTGTGCTCATCTGACAGACATTTCCAGAAGCCAATGGCGGTAGAATTAATTATGTTTAGTTTTTTTACAGCCCATTTTATGCAAACAATAATGCAAATTTTGCAGATAAGTCTGATTCATTGACAACTCTTCTCAAGACTGACTCATTTACTTTTTGTCACTTCCCCAAAGTACCAAAATAACCAATTTGGAAATGGGATAGATAAACTTTTTAAAATACAATCATTGCAGAAGTGGTGATCACATTAATCATTTTAAGTTGTAATATTATTGACAAGCTTCATATCCACAATGTAAAAGAAGCAAAACCCATGTTGTAGCAGCTGTCTGTATGAATAATAATCATCTTCTCACATTGCCAAACTGACAAGTAAAACTGCACGTGATGCATAAAGCCTTGAGCATTGTATTGAATCAGCACCTGGTGGGACAGGTAAACAACAACCTCCATCCTGCGGGGATTCCCCCTAAAGGTAATCCAATACCCCATGATGCACCTGGGGGTTATCTGCAGGTGTCAGATAATTCATCTTGGTTGTATGCAGGTAACCCCACAGCAAGACTGCAGGTCCCTCTCAAACAACATTTCACCAAGTTCTCACAAACCTATGGATTTGGCTAGAATTCAGCAGGAGAGCCTTAGGGCTCTCTGTAGTGTTGGTATAGATGTCTATGTGAGATACCATCAGTGACGTTGATGAAGTCCTGTTCTTTGAAGTTGGTAGAGTTTCATCGCTATAGCGTATACAGAGCCTTATGCAAACATACTGCAGATCTTTATTACACATGTGTGTAGAGGATTGAAAAGAAAATCAGATCAGGGATTTTGCCCTTCTAGTCGTTGTAGAAATAACTGTATTTTAATCAAATGGGGTTTAGGTATAAGTAAAAGTCCTCTTGATCTAAGATCATTGTCGCCTCTAATACCTTACAGCGTATACATTAGGCATACCTTTGTCGCCATTGTCAGCATATTGCTGTATTCCTGTTTAGTATCTGAAATATAAATCACAACCTCTCCTGTACACATTCTGTCAGTATACATTTACACAAAGGCCTCTGGTAAAGGCTCTAAAAGGTCGAAAAACAAAGCAGTGTGCTCTTTCTAGCCCCCTGTGGATACATATATAGGAAGGGTAACGTAGCGGCGGCCCCCCATGGTCACCAGGGGGGCTGAAACAATGGGAGGCACTCAGTCAGGCGTTAGTGTGGAAACTGTTGAGGATGCTAATGGAATATAAAACCATCCATTAACAAAGGTACTCCCCTGGGTGTCTCCTGTGCCTCCTTGGTTCTTAATGCATGTGTACAGAGATACTCTGCTACTTAGATAAAATCACATGTGGGAATAACTTAAAAAGCTGAGGTGTACCTTGTGCAATGGAAAGGATATTTTGTATAAATATCAGTTCACCCTTTACTAAATCCAATGGGATCAAAAGCTGATGAAAGAAATTGGTTAATTCCTAGTAGCTGGAGCCCCTTATACAGTCAGGGTGTATGGAAAGCTAAAAATTGTATCTCATGTGATTGGGCTAATGTGAACCTCTTTGACTGGGTGCTATCTTCGACCGGGTGCCATCTTTGACTGGATACCATCTTTGACTTCCTTATAGAAAACGGTTTATTTAGGGCATGTTAAGTAATATATAGAGATACATCCACCACCATGTTTTCCCCTTACATATCAAAGAAGAATTTTATTTTTCTTAAATTTTCTTTTTTTTCATGGTGGCCGGTCAAAGATGGCACCCGGTCAAAGATCTCATGAGACACAGCCTAGAATAGTTTGCCTTAGTCTGCGAGATCAGGTTTTATATTCCTCGCTATATAGTGGTAGCTCCTATCAGGAAGCTCCGTACGCTTTATGTTATTGGATACCATACAGACAAATATCAATGTCCATGTGATGTGTGTATAGCATGTCAGCCATGTATCAACCCGAGCATCCAACCTGCTGACCGACAACTACAACCTTGTCAGAAACCTCACAAGGAAATCATGCCGAATGACGCAACACGTCAACCGGGCACGTGACCACCTCACAACACCCCTGGTAATTAATTACTCCCCCAAAAAAGTATTCTGAAAAAGTGAAAACCTGATTATGTGTGTCAGCTTCAGAGTATTTTAACCTGAGCCTGTTTAATCTTAAATCAAACCATCTGTGGCTACCAAGAATATGACTCGCTGCCGTGGGTTCGGTACGTTTCTGTACTGGTAAGAAAGTGGTATTACACATTTTGTTGACATGTCTTCTTCGTATTGCTCAAAGGTTGGATCAATAAAGCACAGTCATGCGTGGCAAATGTTAAGACCTAATATTAGCCTCATATTACCAAACTCATTACTGAAGGCTGAGTGTCATTTTATATCATTAACCCAGATTCATACTTTGGCCATCGCTGTTACTTTACCCTACTAGGCGAAGGTAATAAAGTATCTGTAATGAGCCCTCACCTGACCTTTATGCTGGCAGATTTCCTTACTGTTAGGGAGTGGCCATTTTTTAACAATCCTGGGGTTGTTGGATTATTGCGCCAGCATGTCGAAATTCATTTGGTCCCCCCCCCCCCAAGTAAATTCAAATTGAGCACGGCAGACCCCTTTGCCCTATAGTAACACCCAGGCTTTTTCGCTACAAAGCGGTTCAAATTCATTTGGTCTGATATATGAACGTACCTGGTTCAAATGTTTTTGGTCGCCCCCTCAAATCCACCACACACCCCCCCCCCTCCTCCTGTTGTAAAAAAAATACCACTTCCTTAAGTAAGCCTCACCCTGTTTGCATGTTTCCTGCTATCATTTTAGTGCAAGTCGCTGTGGTTAAATCTGAGACACCGCTTTAAATATTGTCAGACTAGCCTATAGAGAGAATGGCAGTGCTTATTGCATCACAACAGGACTAGGTTAGTAAATGCTACACCATCTTCTGCAGTCAAGATTCAATCAAGATGCTTTAGGGTGTGTATTTTTATGGATATATAAGGGGTTTCTCGACCAATGCCAATGTCATGTTTTGAACGAGCATGGCATTTAAAAGAAAGTAAACCATTCTATCACCCATCCTGACTGAATCGAACATGTAGTGTATAATGCAGCAGATGTTCAGCAAGAAGCTTCATGCTGTACTGATGAGGGACACATGACACATCATATTCACTGAATCCTGCTTCATTCACAATAGGCCATCAGCATTTATCAGGCTGTTTGTCGTCCTCCAAAACGTGAATTTAAAGTTCTCATAGGCAGATATGTAGAAAAGTAATATGAAACATGTTTGCTAATATATAAGTACCTTGTTGTTCAGTCACGAACCGCTCCCCGTTCCCAACCTCCTATATAATTGTCACACGATCTGTGAAAAGGGACCTTAGTGCAGGGTACACTAAGGTCCCTTTCCCTTAGCTATGTCTCATATACTCTTGTATTTAGGTTTAGTTTAACAGTAGCCCACCAGGGTCACCCATGGAGCTTCCCCCCCCCCCCACGTCCACGCATATATATACAGCAGTCTGTCACATCCTCCTGAGCCCTTTTGCTTCCGGTGCTCTGTATTGTATTTTCCTGTGCAATCACTCACTTGTTGCATGGTTAAACGCCGCTCTTCGGACCCCACCTACGAGGGGGTCACAGGGGTCCGAAAAAAATATTTATGTGATTTCCAGAGTTTTGGGTCCCAAATGCATAGTTTGATTCTGTCCCAGTGGGCACAAAATTCAGTCCAACGTTGAATCAACCTTGTATCAACATTGAATCAACATTAAGAACCATTTATCAATGTTGATTCAATGTTCTGTGCCCACTGGGTGAAACCGTGTGACAAAATTAGCGATTTAACATCCCCCTCAATGTGTTAAGAACGCTAATGGCCTCTAAGACCCTTATTAACAAAAGTTCTCAGCGCGTTATGTCCCCTGCGTCCCCTTGGCCAAATATGAGGACCTGTTTATATTCTACAGAGGCAATTAAGAGTTTCTTGACGAAACTGTATGAACTGCATAGAGTGTTTTTGATAATTCATACAGTAGGCCTATTACAATTGCTGGATGATCAGGTGTTACATTTGGTATCTACTCAGTATTCTTTGATTCATCCCTGATCAAAATCCAGGGTAGATACAAGCCTGATACTGTTAGGTATATATAGGCAATAACAGTATATCAACTCACCATTGAGTTACTTGTGAGGTGATCAAGGTGAAGCCTACTTGATTTATTGTCTACCACACTATGTAAATATAGTCAGGTGATGAGTCCATAGCATGTCAGAGCTGCATCAGCCATACCAGCCAACCACAAACCATACCACAATGTCACGCCTCATGATGTCACTGGCCAATTAGGTACGTGACACAGCCACAGATAGTTAATGGAAAAATCTATTATCTGTGTCGTTTTCACATGTTCCGCAATTTCTAACTAAAGCTGTTTTATCTTCTATCTTCTGTCAAATCAGCTGCTGCTGCACAACAATGTAGTCCACACTACCTGGGTGCATGTTCTTTTCCTGGTATTACAACATGTTATATAGGTCAGCTCACGTGAATATGTTGCTACTTTGTATGATATGAAGGCTAACTTTTAGTTATAAGGGAATGTTTAGGTTTTCAGAATCAGATTCTATGGTCGAGGGACAAGGGTGACTGGTAGCCCGAATAGTTGAAGTTGAAAATTAGTTTTTTTTCAGACAGCTTAAGGGGGAGGGTGGTTTGGCATCAGGATAGGTCAAAATCATTAATGAGAACAGTGGACTATGATAAATGTGGGACAAGTGTGAGATTCAAATTATGAGCATAATCTGCTACTTTGTATGTGCATATGAGAGCGAAGGCCTCTATTGAAACTCACAGTGCCCGTTGGAAATCAATAAATACATGAATGCTTAAATAGATCCTTTGAATCCTGGGAGCCAGCTAATTATTGAAAGCTGCACAGGAATCACGTTTGTTATAGGTGTAGTGCAAGGAGTAGCAGTGATTGGAGATGTCAATTCCCTTTTACCAGAACTTTCACAGAGGTGCAAACCCATTAGACTAGTCTGAAACTGTTAAGTGTATGTAACTGACAAAATATGTTTATATTCTTTATGTGAGGGTTTATTTTCATTAGGCCTACATACAATGGATGTTCATGAAATCAAATTGCCACACTGGCTGCCTAGTGGTTCAAGGTTAACCTTGGTCCAGGAGGTCACTGGTGAGATCCACCACAGGGATATGTTGTAGACCCTTTGAAGGCTAGTCACCCATGGCATGATCAGTCAGGTTAGGATGAACCCTAGACCTGGCATGATTGGTTCTACCATGTGACTATAGGGTCAGGCCCTATAGATTGGGTTAACGTGTAGGATGCGACCCCTGGGCCTCATAGACTGTCGTTATGGGTTATTAAGGGTCAAGGACTAAATAGAAAATGCTGGTTCCTAATACAGTGCTGTCAGTTCCAACGGAATGAATGTTAGATTTATGTTTTGAGTATTTATAAATTATCCTTTAATAAGTGTTTTTTTGTCAGGATGTCGCAATATGTAACTGCTGTTGATAACCCATTCTAAAGCAGCAGTATTGCAAATCAATGTAGTACTATTCACATGGACAAGGGGACAGAACTAGGAATTCCATATTCAATATTCCAGATAGCATCGACTACACCATGATAAGCCCACCGGGAACCTGCATATTATCACATATACAACAGTGTTTGACTAGCCCACCTCATTTCAGAATGAGAATCAGCCGCTTTAATCAGGGATCAATTTTGTAAAATGCAAATCCAGCAGCGGGATGGGGATTATAAATATGCAGCCCCCATATCAGCCATGTGTATGCAGAGGACCAATGAATAACTAAGCGGTATGTATCACTACACTAGGCCCATGGTATACCTTTTATTATCTACTTAAAACGGTCTCATCACAAGGACTGATCTGATTGGAATATGAATAGTTAATATGATAGCCTGTTCAGCTGTGTGATTGATGTGATTCTGAATAAATCATCTCTGTGTCAGGCGTATTGACATCCACAGCTCCTGAATAGGATACTTTGATTCATCTCTGGGTGATGGATTCACAGAAGCATAGGTAGAGGATTTTGATATAATTTATGGTATCAATACTCACACATTGGACAAATTTCATGTGACCTCTGAAAATAAATGTATAAAAATAAGATGTAAAACCTATATATAGTGAAAACGGTGTACGATTAGAATAGCTCAACAGTAATTGATCTGATGGGTAATCACCTGGAAATCTTTTGTTAAAATCAAGAAATCTGTTACATTGTATAAAGCCTTATTTGCCACATCCAATAGGACACTAACAAGAATTGCGGTTGTTGCCACGTAAAAAACTGCCTCAGGCATTTTTATACGCGGCAACAACCGCAATTCTTGCATTTGAAGGAACATAATGTCTACATGGTTGGTATATTTGTAGGGGACCCATTCAAGACACCATATAAACAGGGCGGGAGGATGATATAACTGACAGATGTGACACAACAGGGGGAAATGTGCCATTACAGGGATTTAGTGTATTATACAGC
The DNA here is from genome assembly GCA_947462335.1 of Harmothoe impar. NCBI lineage: Eukaryota > Metazoa > Annelida > Polychaeta > Phyllodocida > Polynoidae > Harmothoe > Harmothoe impar. The sequence continues at coordinate 24,133,533 of OX381716.1, forward strand.
CACTAGGTGGCCACCAGTGCAGCAGCATACCATTATCTTAGTGATTTATCATGGAACTTATGGAAACTTTCCCTTGCCTGATTTTGACAATCAGAACTCAAAGGATCACTATGACCTTCTCTTCCAAATAAATATTAACATGTATTTGTGTGATTATCTAATTTTGAGTACACCAACAGCTTTCTTAAAGAGTTAGATGTAGTTTTATGGAGAATGTTCTGAGTCCTTCTAAGTAGGACTAGCACTGTCAGTGCTTAACACAGAGACAGGTTCATATGTGTTGCTAAGAAAGGTTGATGCTGATTATTTTGGGGGAGGATTGCCAGAATTTGAAAAGGAGAAGTGGCCAATGATAAGGTTCCATGATAAGTCAGTAGGGTTATTTCATATTGTTACATGGGAAGTGGCCACCTAGTGGCTATTTATGTCACTAAATCCCAACTATGCTACGTTTTCCCCTGTTGCGTCAAAAATATGGGAGTTATTGTTTAATCAGTTGTCTTAGCAACAAACCAATTGAACCATTGAACTCCTTGGGTCCATTTTAGGAGGGATAGGTACAATTATAATCAACCTCAGGAGCATGGAAATGGGTGTTGCTAGGCAGATAAACAATTAGAATAGCTGTTGCTAGACAATCAGTTGTCTTAGCAACAAACCAATTGAACCATTGAACTCCTTGGGTCCATTTTATGGGGGATAGGTACAATTATAATCAACCTCAGGAGCATGGAAATGGGTGTTGCTAGGCAGTTAAACAATTAGAATAGCTGTTGCTAGGCAATCAGCTGTCTTAGCAACAAACCAATAGACCCATTGATTTCCTTGGGTCCAATTTAGGGGGGTAGGTATGATTATAATCAACCTCAGGAGCATGGAAATGTGTGTTGCTAGGCAGATAAACGATTAGAATAGCTGTTGCTAGGCAGCCAGCTGTCTTAGCAACAATCTCATAGAACCATTGAATTCCTTTGGCCCATGTTAGGGGGGGTAGGTACGGTTATAATCAACCTCAGGAGGATGGAAATGGGTGTTGCTAGGCAGATAAACAATTAGAATAGCTGTTGCTAGGCAGCCAGCTGTCTTAGCAGCAAACCAATAGAACCATTGAATTCCTTAGGTCCATGTTAGGGGGGTAGGTATGATTATAATCAACCTCAGGAGCATGGAAATGGGTGTTGCTAGGCAGATAAACAATTAGAATAGCTGTTGCTAGGCAACCAGCTGTCTTAGCAATAAACCAATAGAACCATTGAATTCCTTGGGTCCATGTTAGGGGGGTAGGTATGGTAATAATCAACCTCAGGAGCATGGAAATGGGTGTTGCTAGGCAGATAAACAATTAGAATAGCTGTTGCTAGGCAATCAGCTGTCTTAGCAACAAACCAATAGTCCCATTGAATTCCTTGGGTCCATGTTAGGGGGGGTAGGTATGATTATAATCAACCTCAGGAGCATAGAAATGGGTGTTGCTAGGCAGATAAACAATTAGAATAGCTGTTGCTAGGCAACCAGCTGTCTTAGCAACAAACGAATAGAACCATTGAATTCCTTGGGTCCATGTTAGGGAGTATAGGTCTGCTTAGGATCAACCTCAGGATCGAAGGTTGAGTAATATTTATTTTATCATTATATGCATAAATTTGTGTTGTGACACCTTAAAACAAAATGGCGGCACCCGTACTGACTTCCTGTCAAATGAAAACAATGTAATGCCTCAACCTGCTAGTTCGCAAGCTCACCACCAGGGCCCCTCCGGGCCTTTCGGCCTTAAAAAACCATTGATAACCAAACACCCTACCTGCCCCAAAACCAGAGGCAAGATGGATTAAGGTATGGATGATCTGTCTTAATATCGCCCATACTAACAACACCCCCAGGAAGCAGCCCTCCATAACACACCAGCTGCAATAAACATGAGGCAGAATGTAATAAGGCACATATTATTAAGACAGACGAGGTCATCGCCTATAGTCCTGAAGGGCTAAATAAAACTACCACTAGGCCAACAGAGCTCATGCTTAATCCCTGAGGTGGGTGGGAGGTTACAACTCTGATTTAATGCTTCCGGGTATACTGCATACATAGATACAGCAGGGTGTCTGTACACAACTGTAGGGTATCTCTAAAACAATGTACTCTGGACACTTTTGTATACTCAGGGAAAAATGAATCATGCAAGGTGGTGGGGGGAGGTAAATACCCATGTTTATTTAAGAAGAATGTTCCAGTGGAAGTTACCAAAATATTTCTGCCATACAGACTTCATTAATTGTTCCCAAACCCTGTGCATCTTTTGCACACCTCATTTAAAACCGGAGACAGCCATTTCAGTTGTCTGCAGGCTGGTTTCCGTTGAGGTGTAATGGATCCATTTTATGTCCTTGTGTCAATTTTTTCTCACCTTTTTTGTGCTCATCTGACAGACATTTCCAGAAGCCAATGGCGGTAGAATTAATTATGTTTAGTTTTTTTTGCAGCTCATTTTATGCAAACAATAATGCAAATTTTGCAGATAAGTCTGATTCATTGACAACTCCTCTCAAGACTGACTCATTTACTTTTTGTCACTTCCCCAAAGTACAAAAATAACCAATTTGGAAATGAGATGAATATACTTTTTAAAATACATTCATTGCAGAAGTGGTGATGACATTAATCATTAAAATTATTTTAAGTTGTAATATTATTGACAAGCTCCACGTACACAATGTAAAAGAGGCATATCCCTTGTTGTAGCAGCTGTCTATATGAGCTCCTCCACATATTGTAAAACTGCACGCAATCCATTCAGCCTTGAGCATTGTATTGAATCAGCACCTGGTGGGATAGGTCAACAACAACCTCCATCTTGCGGGGATTCCCCCTTAAGGTAATCCAATACCCCATGATGCACCTGAGGGTTATCGGCAGGTGTCAGATAATTCATCTTGGTTGTATGCAGGTAACCCCGCAGCTAGACTGTAGGTCCCTCTCGGACAACATTTCACTAAGTTCTCACAAGCCTATAAATATGGCTAAAATTCAGCAGGAGAGCCTTAGGGCTCTCTGTAGTGTTTTTATAGATGTCTATGAGAGATTTTGATGAGGTGCTTTACTTTGAAATTGGTAGAGTTTCATCTCTACAGCGACTTATGCAAACATACTGCAGACCTTTATTAAACATGTGTGTAGAGAATCGAAAAGAAAAATCAGATAAGGGATTTTTGCCCTTCTAGTCGTTGTGGAAATAACTGTATTTTAATCAAATGGGGTTTAGGTATTAATAAAAGTCCTCTTGATCTAAGATCATTGTCGCCTCTAATACCTTGCAGTATATACATTAGGCATACCTTTGTCGCCATTGTCAGCATATTCCCGTATTCCTGTTTAGTATCTGAAATATAAGTCACAACCTCTCCTGTACACTTCCTGTCGGTATACATTTACACAAAGGCCTCTGGTAAAGGCTCTAAAAGGTCGGAAAAAAAAGCAATGTGCTCTTCCCAGCCCCCTGTGGATACATATATAGGAAGGGTAACGCAGCGGCGGCCCCCTATGGTCACCAAGGGGAGTGAAACAATGGGAGGCACTCAGTCAGGCGTCAGTGTGGAAACTGTTGAGGATGCTGATGGAATATAAAACCATTCATTAACAAAGGTACTCCCCTGTGTGTCTCCTGTGCCTCCTTGGTTCTTAATGCATGTATCTAGAGATACTCCTCTACTTAGATAAAATCACATGTGGGGATAATTTAAAAAGCTGTATCTATCTGAAGTGTACCTCGTATAATGGAAAGGATATTTTGTATAAATATGAGTTCATCCTTTACTAAATCCAATGGGATCAAAAGCTGATGAAAGAAATTGGTTAATTCCTAGTAGCTGGAGCCCCTTATACATTCATGGTGTATGAAAAGCTTAAAATTGTGTCTCATGTGATTGGGCTAATGTGAACCTCTTTGACTGGGTGCTATCTTTGACCGGGTGCCATCTTTGACTGGATACCATCTTTGACTTCCTTATAGAAAACGGTTTATTTAGGGCCTGTAAAGAAATATATGGAGATATAACCACCACAATTTTTTTCCCCTTACATATCAAAGAAGAAATTTATTTTTCTTAAATCTTTTTTTTCATGGTGGCCGGTCAAAGATGGCACCCGGTCAAAGATCTCATGAGACACAGCCTAGAATAGTTTGCCTTAGTCTGCAAGAACAGGTTTTATATTCCTCGCTATATAGTGGTAACTCCTATCAGGAAGCTCAGTACACTTTATGTTATTGGATACCATACAGACAAATATCAATGTCCCTGTGATGTGTGTATAGCATGTCAGCCATGTATTAACCCGAGCATCCAACCTCTCTGACCGACAACTACAACCTTGTCAAAAATCTCACAAGGAAATCATGTCGAATGACGCAACATGTCAACCGGGCACGTGACCACCTCACAACACCCCTGGTAATTAATTACTCCCCCAAAAATAAGTATTCTGAAAAAGTGAAAACCTGATTATGTGTGTCAGCTTCAGAGTTTTTTAACCTGAGCCTGTTTAATCTTAAATCAAACCATCTGTGGGTACCAGGAATAATACTGCGTTTCTGCACTGGTAAGAAAGTGGTATTACACATTTGTAGACATGTCTTCTCCGTATTGCTCAAAGGTTGGATCAATAAAGTACAGTCAAGCGTGACAAATGTTAAGACCTAATATTAGGTCATATTACCAAACTCATTACTGACAGCTGGATGTCATTTTACATCATTAACTCAGATTCATACTCTGGCCATCACTGTTACTTTACCCTACTAGGCGAAGGTTATAATGTATCTGTAATGAGCCCTCACCTGACCTTTATGCTGGCAGATTTCCTTACTGTTAGGGAGTGGCCATTTTTTAACAATCCTGGGGTTGTTGGATTTTTGCGCCAGCATGTCGAAATTCATTTGGTCCCCCCCCCCACAGATGGGGTCCAAATTTGTTGGTCCCCCCGCCCAAGTAAATTCAAATTGAGCACGGCAGACCCCTTTGCCCTATAGTAACACCCAGGCTTTTTCGCTACAAAGCGGTTCATACTTATTTGGTCTGATATATGAACGTACCTGGTTCAAATGTTTTTGGTCGCCCCCTCAAATCCACCACCCACCCCCCCCCCTCCTGTTGTAAAAAAATTACCACTTCCTTAAGTGAGCCTCACCTTGGGGATGAGCCTACCTCTGCCATGGGATGATCCTGCATGTAAAGCACACCTGAGTTTAGCCGAGGTAGGGAAATGAGGTGGGTGACATAGCACACCTGTCACGTTAAACAGTCAGGGATTCAGTTTGCATGTTTCCTGCTATCATTTTAGTGCATGGCGCTGTGGTTAAATCTGAGACACTGCTTTATTTCTTGTCAGATTATGGCAGGACTAGGTTAGTAAATGCTAGATTATTTTCTGCAGTCAGGATTTAATCAAGATGGTTTAGGGTGTAGATGTTCAGCAAGAAGTGTCATGCAGTACTGATAACATGGTGCCACCACATGACACATCATATACACTGAATCCTGGTTCATTCACAATAGGCCATCAGGATTTATCAGGCTGTTTGTCGTCCTCCAAAACGTGAATTTAAAGTTCTCATAGGCAGATATATAGACAAGTAATATGAAACATGTTTGCTGACATATGAAGGTACCTTGGTGTTTGGTCACGAACCTCCCCGCATTCCCAACCTCCTATATAATTGTCACACAATCTGTGAAAAGGGACCTTAGTGCAGGGTACACTAAGGTCCCTTTCCCTAGGCTATGTCTCATATACTCTTGTATTTAGGTTTAGTTTAACAGCAGCCCACTAGGGCCACCTATAGAGCTTGTTCCCGACGTCTAGGTATCCATATACAGCAGTCTGTCACATCCTCCTGGGCCTTTCTGCTTCCGGTCCTCTGTATTGTATTTTCCTGTGCAATCACTCACTTGTTGCATGTTTAAACGCCTTGCCACAGTTTTTTAACAGTCGTTGTACTGATCATATTTCAACTTCATGGCATTAAGTCTCCAGTTAAAAAATCAATATCTGTAGTCTTACACTGTTATGGTGGAGATTACAAATGGCAAAAAAAGTGTTTTTTTCATGTTTACAATAGGAATAAGTATTTCCTAGTATCAGGTGCTGATGCTGGTGCTATCTTCTGAATCATAGGTAGATAGAGAGATAGATAGAAACAGATGAAACAAATTCTGAATGTAATGTAAATGCGGATACACAGTGATCAAAAAACAGGCAAAGGCATCAGCCTAATTCGAAATCTAGGCCAATATGTTTCATAATGGTCATTTATCAACATCAAATAGGGTAGGTTCACCCAAGTCAGCCACATACCACAAGTCAGCCACCCCTTCCAGGGAGGATATATATACGCCAGCATAACATTCAATAAACATGTAAGGTTGAATAACATTGATTTAACAAGTTGGTATTGTTAATTTAACATCATATTGATTTCTATCCTCCCTGAAGGGGGGTGGCCGACTAGAAGTATATGGCCGATTTGGGGTGAACCTACCCTATCTACTTACATCTATTGCCATATAATGTGTACAGTTCAAATATATTTGGGGTCAGGATCCTTGAAAGAAGAATGATAAAGTGAAACAGGGGAATGTTTATTTTACTCTTTATACTTTAAGTGAGCGTATAACGTCTTTCTATGCTGCAGAAGTCTTACTGGAAGCTTCCCCTTTTGGTTGTAGTGCGACCCCCCATAGTGGCAACCATAGATTTCCTACTCACATACCTCCCTATGACACCCCCTCAGACTATCTGCTTTGCAGACAGGAAAATATCCCCCCTCCAGTCTGTAAGAAATTGTGCCAGAAAAGTGCAACAGCATATTGTGTTTTCCCTTGACAACCTCTAGACATGTGCGTGTAGAATGGAGAATGCAGTCTCTTTTGGTGTGCTTTTATTGGCTATGGGCAAAGCGTCATTTATATTTTGGCACCCTTTTTTATAGGAATGCGTGACCAAGATCTCACCAAACAGGCACCGATCCCCTGTGAATCCCTTCCCAGCGGGCAACTTATGGGCTTCCAGTCTGCACGGTCGTGAGAATGAGATGGCGTCAGACACTATGTTTGCATGGTTTACGAGAAGTGTGTTGGCGCAGTAAGTTGTTAAAAGTGATGTAATTGGTGGAGGTCCCACAACCCTTACACCTTATATCCGACACTAGCATCCTATATTTATATACCCTCCAAACAGAACTCAAGAACAACAAGTTAGAAACATTTGTATTTCCCAGGAAAGGCACAAGCTGTATACACAAAATAGACAAGGGAGATTCTCGAGAATAATGAACGTTCCTAGTGACATGTTCAGTGCTGACTTGTTTTTTCTAAGTTTTACTCGTGAAAATAACCAGAAATTCCACAAGTACAATGAAGACCTGTATTTCCCAAATTTCACTATAGAAATGACACAGGTTATGACACAAGAGAATTTCCAAAAATGTTCCCAAAACATTCCAAAAACGTTCTGAAATTCTGAAGAGTTATGAAACGAGAATGCCATGACTTCAGCTTGAGATTTTGTTTGCAAGGTATATATACATGCCTTGCTTATAACATCACAAAGCAGATAAAGCAGTATCTCAATTCATGAGGCAGTAGAGATTCCTACCATGTAATGAGGAGGTGCAACCACAATGATATGTGTTTTACTAGCAGCAACAGGGCTTTCTGCAACCACTACATATTCATCATGGGATTTACATGTTGAGTGCCACTAAAAGGGTGAGCCTAAACTGCCGGTATGAGCAGTCCCAACGATACCAGGCAAAAGCACAATGAGAGCGCTGAGGTGATTTCAGCGGATATTATCCACTAGGCTTTCTGTCTCCACATTGGTGGTTACCATAGCCTTTCTAGATGGTCAGTGTAATGTGAGCTCCAGCCACCAAATGGCCTGCTTAGTAGGCTGTTTGACCGGCTCAGTAGCACAGCAAGTGCCAATTTGAACACAGTATTTGGTTTGCCACTGAGGCATGCATGGGGCATTGCCTACCGTATTTCTGTGTCTTTTCCTCAGTTTTCTGTTGGAGCTGTATGCTGGGTGTACCTGTCTGAACAATTAACATGTTCCTGCTCCCCAAGTCCATTTCAAAGAAGTAGTCAACGTTAATCACTCATCTATTTATGGGTCTGGCAAGTTTCAGATCCCTGCAAGTGATAGTTAATCAATTATATAAGAGATGTGTTATTCTGTGATGGAGGGAAAAGTCAGTCCTCACAATTGGTGTAATGAACAGCAATTGGTCTAATTAACATTTCTGACTCTGCAAAGGGAAATACTAAAAAATATAATGCCCACAGTGTTAACGTTTTTCATGTGACAAAGGATATAAATTCATACATGGGTTGCCCAAACAGAACATTCCTCAAACGGCTATGAAGAAAAATTGAAGTGCATGTTTTATACTCAGGTCAGTTACTTAATGTCCTATTAGGCCCTCCCCAATAGAGTGCCCCAAGGAACTGTCATAGACACCAACTGCTGAGGTCAAAAAGTGAAAAAGGTTTGTTTCAGGTCACTCGACTGACCCTGTCAAAACAGGGCATACGTTTTTCTTATGTAATTTTGAAGACATTTTCATATGTTTACCCTTTTTGGGTTAATTTTAGGGTCTTTGTAGAGGCTGGCTACTACTTTCATGTTTAAAAAAATGTTTATAAAAAAGGAATCCGACCTGCTGACTTTACATTTTCTTGCCATGTCACCTGAAACATACCTTTTTCTTTTTGGCCTGCTGCAGAGCTATCTGTGTCAGTATGATATGCACTACCTTTAGTAGCTGTCCTCTCCATAGAAGAAGTACCCCACTCCCAGGTGCCCCATAAACCGCCTTCTCCTGTAGTCCCACTGCGTGTGCCCACAATACACTGAGGACGGGTCAGCGTAGTAATACACCATATATATGTGTGCAGCCTGAGCCTCGGATCTATTTTCTCAACCCCCTGCGGCACTGTACCCATGATTTACAAGCGAGTGGCCAATAGATAATGTCTGATTCTTAGGATGCAGTCTAAACTGTATATTCTGTTACCCATAGGCCTAGACCAGGAGGATATCTTGCTGGGCTTGATTTTAACATGAGAGTCAGCTAAGTTACTGATCATAGATTTAGATTTAATATAATATGCATCACAATTTACACCTCACATACAAAGTAAAGCAATGTGTTAACATTTCAATGGCAATCTATTCTTTGGGTCAAACTTAATTCAAACATCTTATGGTGTACACTGATGTGGTCAAATATCTACCACAAAACTATAAGAATTGTGAATGGCCCGTGCAGCATATATATATGTATGGTATCTGACTGGATAACAGTAATATATTTGGAGCAGCGGCAATTGATGGTTCATTATGTATAATCCAGGGGGCGCCCCAAGCTGGCCCCGCCTGTCCACATCCGCCCACCGCTCGGTCAGTCTGTGGTAGTTAGCCGTTGGATTAGGTTAATTTTTTCTGTCTGTTACCCTGTGCGTCAGTTATCCGTCACTATGCCGAAGTTCTGTGAAGGCTGTAAAGAAGAGTTTGGCGGACGCAGGTCAGATTGTCCATACTGCAAGGACGATCATGAGTACAGGGAGCAAAGGGAGAGGAGGAAAAGTGAACAGGAGGACCGTGATAAAGAAAAGGAAAAGGAGACTCCGCCGGCGGCTACAGGAGGTGCCTCAGGTGCCTCAGGTGCCTCAGGTGCCTCAGGTGGCGCTAAGCCTAAGGCCACCAAGGATACTACCAAGACTGATCTAGATCAATCTTTGCACGAACTGGAGGACTTATCCGGAGTCCTTGAGGAGTTTAACAAGCTCTCTCTGGACTTGAACGCAAGGATGTCTAAGATGGAGGCCATGATGGCCCAAATGATGGCCCGTATGCCCGAGAAACAAGATGGCGCCCACCCTCACCGGCGCCCTTTCAACTTCAGGACCCCTCACCCCGGGGCCCAGCCTGAGGTGCCTCCAGCCAGGGTCCCTGACCTGGAGGACCCCGTGGAGGACAGAATCGACGCTGCAGTCATGGACGGTGCTGAGATCGACGCTGGAATCGACAATCTGGGTGGGAGGCCCATTCAGAGTCTGAGTAAGTTTGATCTGTGCAGATTTTTATCGGCCGCTGAAAGGAGGCGTCCTCTTCAGGTGGATAACCCTGAAAAACTGATCTATCTTTTAACCAGATTGATGGAGGACTTATCCATTAGGGGGTTCAACATCACCGGCCTCCTTCAGCACATCTCGTACATTTCTTGGATGGCATCGACGGGGATTTATGCCACCGATGAAGTTGGGATGAACTTGAGATGCCCGTGCAGCATATATATATATATATATATATATATATATATATATATTTATATATATATATATATATATATATATATATATATATATATATATATATATCCTGCACGGGCCATTCTCCATTCAATCACAAGTTACAAGTCTAAAGCTTTTATAATCGAGGTATACGTAAGGATTTCCATCCAGCTTACATACTTTTTTTATCTGTTTGTCAGTTTCCCTTTTAGCCAGAAACCTGTTGACTTATCCAGTTTTGGGATGAACTTGAGATGCAAATGGAGACAAATCAGTTGAGACTCTAATGTCCCCTCACTAAGTAGGGGACCATGTCGCTGTCCGTACCAGCACGCCCACACTGACATGCCAACCCCCTCCCCCCCCACCCCACACAGTAACTCTCTCATTTATCTCACAAAAAGAGTTCCGTCTTACTAAAGGGAGACACATAATGCCCTTGAAAATTATTAGAGAGTTGGAAATAGGGGACTTTCTGAACAATTCGTTATGTAATAATATCTTAAACAACAATTGCTCATATTTTATAAACCAATTCAAGCGAAGCATATTTGATATACCGGTATTTCAGTTGAATCTAATATATAAAGAGCATTTGAGAAATATTGCAGAATCGATCAAATTTGACTAAACGGCAGTGAGATGGACTCTACTGTTTTGTCATATTTTTTCAAAAGGGAAGGATATGTGTCCGAACTAGCAATACACATTTAATCAGTATGCAAATGCTGTGCTGATACTTTTCTTTATGACAGAAAATTAATCAGGTGGAGTTATGTAAATCTATGAATCAGTTTTAAATACTATGGATTTCTCATTTGTCACATCAATTACTTTCATCATGATAAATGTGTCACATCTAACATAAATCAATCTCACAACCCCATATTTCTTACCGTTGTTCTTATCCTTGTAATTAATCCTGCTTGCGTAAATAACCCTCACCTGCGTTTTTACCCCTATCAGTCATGTTATCAGTCACGGAGGATTATATAAGATGGAGGCGCACTCACCGAGGGGAGTATTTATTTTATGTATATCAGTTCATTTATTCAGTTTACTCATATGGATAGCCTGATTGAGCAGAAGCGTGTCATCAGAGAAGGAGTTTTGAGGTTGGGTGGTTGTGGAGCTTTGAGAGGCGTACAAACACCCTTAGTCTGGTTCATTAATCTTGCAAATTAGAAAATGACAGATGAGGGTGGCCACATGCAGGGGATCAATGACAGGAGGAGTAACACCTCAACGAGCAGCTCACTGAGCTCACTAAACAGCTCACTGAGCAGTTCTAAGGGCAGCCACTAGAGGGTCTTCCATTGAGCCAATTTCTGGAAACAGATAAATGTGTTTCGACCTGTAAAATAACCCTAAACTCTCAGTGATCTTCGAGATCTCAAAAAACATCTAATGATTCTTATAACTGCATTTAGTAACTCACTATGAGAACCACTTTTGTGTAATCTACATCTTATCCCTCTTATCTTGATCAGAGAGCATCTCATTCACAAAGAGAGTAAAATGCAGTGAAATCATTCGAGAGATGCGCATAGCAAAAGGGAATATTAACAAGGCCGATATTGACAAAAACCTGACTGTGGGATTGTCATTCATTTGGCACACAATTTGAACATTTTACTTGGGGGACTGTAATTTGGGTAGATAACAAAGGAAATTGGCAAAGCCACTTAAAGTCAGTGTCTGGCCATAAAGGTAATCTCAAGTTCCTAAATATTAATGCACTGAAAGAATGGTTTTAATCTCATTTAGAATCTGCTCATTGATTGCCCTTTATGAAGTGCTGCCAAATTAAATTCTGCTATGGCAAAACTGGGAGACCGCTTTTGTCTCATATATACTCTTTCCTCCCACCCCTTTGCATCAGATAACATCATCTCCACACAAAAAATCCAATCTAAAGCTGTCTCATCACGTCAATGATGACAGAACATGAGTCGACAAAACAAATCTGGTTTTGATTTCTCACCAAAGAGGCCGCATCTATGACTCGTGCGAAAAGAAAAAAACACAATTTGAGATAAAGCTCCGAGACCGTTCCCATAGCAACCAGTCCTTTATTCTATAGCTCCGGTGAAGATCCATGCAGAAGCTAGTATTGTGCTAGAAGCGTGTAAAGGCCAGATAGCGTGCTTGGCCAGTCATGCGACAGTATGCTAATGAGCTTATCAGAGATAATGAACTTCGTCCACTGAGAGTCAGACCACAGGGGATAGGTGATGAGGAATACAGGAATCACGTAGCAACTTGCATTGGGACCTTTAAGTATTCTGCTCCAGCTATAGACCTCTTTAAGATCTCTTTATATCTTATAAAAGTGGGTCTCAATAATAATCTTAATGTTTAAGTGTTGAATGTTTAATCATTTTCCCGTGAGATATGCCATTCCATTAATGTTCTTATAATAAATATACACATACCCAGAAGTTCCATATGCGCCATACAGTTCTATGCAATACGCTTTTAATCAGAGTGACAATGCTTTGTATGGTTAATAGAGTGTATCTTAGCATGATACTACTGTTACCACTCTAATGCACGCTCCATTAGTGCATACAGACTGCTCAAAAATGGGGGTCCAATCCAGAATTACCCATCCGGTGCACAAAAGGGAGCCGCGTGTACAATTATCCTGATCCATATTGGCCTTCCTGTACACTACTTACATGGGGTATAAGGTAGGTGATACTCTATGACTACCCCAGGTGACTCCCTTAGGTCAGCAAGGGAGTCACCTAGACTCCCTTAGACGGCCTGGGCTCCCCTAAATAGGGGAGTCATTCTGGAGGCAAGCTGGACTCCCTTTTGACGCTGTTTCTTTTCTCTGTGTGCCTTTTATACACAGTAGTGCACGCATCAATGTGTACTGTGAAATTGTAAGGCACCAATATGTAGCTAAGGTTTTGTCTATGGCACAGACATGTAAATATAGCAATGTAATGTGTGTGTTGCATGTCAGCCATGTATAAACCCAAGCACCTAGCCTCGTGGACCAACCTAACAAACCTTGTCAGAACCTCACCTCAAAGCCAAGCTTGATAAAATCACAGATCATTTTGGTACACATGCCCCGCCAGTAATTCACTCAGCCAGAAAAAGAAAGAACATGAGTCACATATATACTTCTTTTATGTCAAGAAAATTATGGTAAATTCGCAACATCAAGATCATTAATTAAGTAATTGCCATACCTTTGCTCACGAGCTTCTTTGATGGGTTAATTTTATTTGTGACGAGAATAAGTCTTTGAGGATTGCTTTTGATAACCAGTCAGATTACAATCAGACAGATGTCATTTTATTTGATTAAGCCCTGGTTTTTAAGTGGGTATTACAGCGACCTGACTCTGATTTTAATGCCTTGGTTTCACTTTTGATACCACATTCCAACACGTGCAAACTATCTAAAAAACATCATAGTAGCTTTACCCTACTAATTGTTGGTTATACCCACGTTCGAACTATCTTAAACAAGGCCACATACGATCTTTATATCCTACAGCTAAGCTACATTGGGTGATGATCTTTGGGTTTTATATTTGCCTTCATGGCTAGGGACGGTGCTAACGAGGCCATGTTGGGGATGAGGGGGTAGATCCTGCATGTAAAGCACCTGTAAGTGTGGCTGAGGTTGGGCAATGAGGGAGGTGATATAGCACACCTGTCTCGTTAAACCCGCAGATCTCGGTACCCCTCCACCGACAGTCAGGGCGCAGTCGGGACAGGTACTCAGCCCTATTTATAGGAGAGCTGGGGCTTTAAACAGTCGGCGGCTTGGTGTGTATGTTACCTCCTATATCGAGACTGCAGGGCACTGTAGTAGTACTGTGGAAGTACTTTATTTCACTGGGTATATATTTTCGCGATATTCGCGGAAGTGATAAATCCTTCTGCGAAAATGTAATAACTACTTTTACAGTATTACAAAATACACTCCTATAAACAGGCCTGGATAATGGTCTCTCTTCTACAATGGAGAGGGAGTACAAAACAGGGGCTTATCGTTCATTAAATTAGGGTTAATACGTACATTATGTCAGCATAAAACAGAATAATCTATTAGAGAACCTATTAACCTGTACATACTGGTGATATATATGTTTATCTTTCGAGGTATGTTGTGGTGAATAAACACATATGCATCAACAACGTATTTCCTATAATATAATGAATTAGTTACTGATTATAGCTAATAAGTATAAGGTAGCAGCTGAGTACAATATGTGGACTCTACTGCCTATCCCCCATCCCCAGAAGTGTGAGGCTTCAAACTAGTTAAATTATGGATCATGATAGGGACACCATCGACTATGTACCGTGCATAAATCAAAACAGACATGTGTCATAGCCACACATGGCTTCCATACTGAATAAACCATAAGATGAATAATGCAGCATGGCATCTGTAAGTCATGCAGGACAGATAAGGAATGCTGCTACAGAAGACATCATAGACACTGAAGGTCCCATTCATTTCAGGGAGTCAGAGACATGTGGACAGGCCTCCTAATCCATATGCACTGGGGAGCAGGAACCAATACATCATCAGCACCGTCAACTGAGGGATGTATCTCCTAAAATTGAATCTGAAACTGATTTTACTGCTGAGAGATAAAAAAAGATTCTGCTGAAAAATCTGGTGATCGGTCATTCTCCTTTACTGTTGTAGGCTGGCAATTCAACTTTGGTTCAACAGATTCCCACCAGGGGATTGTTGTCCGCGTCTCGGTATGCACCAATCTGTCACATTCTCCCCGGACCCTTTGGCTTTCAGTACCCTGTATTGTATTTCCCAGGGTCATTGCTCACTGTCAGGCTGTCGCATGTTTAAACTTCTGGTCAATTTTTGTGTGTGTAAAGCAGCTCTTGTTGTTGTGATCATATTACGACAGTATAGTTTAGGGTTTCAAGCAGGGACGCCCAACACGTGGCTCTGAGTGGACCCACTATTCACACACCTCAGAGGGGCACTCACTGACCCCAGCAGTGGTGGCATATGTACACTGGGAGCTCTGTCTATGGAGTTATTTCCTTGAAAATTATGAGTCTTCCCATCGATATTTAGACCATAGGAACAAATAAAATTGACATGCGGTCATTTTGCACCTAGGCCCCTTAGAATTAGACAAACAGCAGAGATTGTATGCAAGAAAAGAGATGCATGTCCTCCAATTCTACAGGGAAGAACACTCAAAAAATAAACTTGTCTCCAGACTCTTCAAAGTGACGGTCATAAAATAAACGAGTCAAAAACTTGTCTAAGTGACAAGGAAGCGGGTCTTCTAGCTGGAGATAGAAGACCCACTTGGTATGTGCCAGCCCAAAACCCGACATTTGCCAGCTCCAGATTCTATTTGTGGGATGGTAACCTGATATGTTAGACAACTTTTGACTCGTTTATTTTATGACAGTCACTTTGACGAGTCTGGAGACGAGTTTACTTTTTCAGTGAAATTGGTATTATCAAGGGGCCTATGATTTTTATAAATTGCAATGTGCAATGTATAATATAGATTCATGATAATTATTAGACATATACACATAAGTTTTTAAAGGAAATCAAAACAACTACTTTTTTTTCAACAGTGGGGTGCAGTGTTTCATGACTTGTGCTCCCCAGGAGATTATTGAACGTTTTGTGAACTTTTTGTCGCATATTCCCGGGAATTTCTTGTTTTTTGAACAAGTTTTAACTTGTGTTATTCGCCCAAGTCGCGAACGTGAACAGGGCACATTCACAATTCTTGGGAATATCTTGTGCCTTCTTATGTTATGGTGACTTCCCCAGATTCTCCTCAGTCCTAAACGTTCAATTCCCGAGTTCTGTTGGGAGGGCGGGCATCAAAAGTGAAAGGATCATGGCTCTTGAAGAGGTTACAAGTAGAATTTCTAAATTCCATGTTTATAATGCTTAGTCCCATTAGACTAATTGAAAGGGATAGGGTGCAAGAAAAGGACAAACTGTATGTAAAGTAGGACGTTCAATATTCTGTAAACCTGTATAAAGAGACATTTTGTTCACCCCACTTACACACAGAAAACTTTTACACCATTTTGGGGGAGGTAGTGCTATGTTTGTTTTGCTATTGACAGGGTCTATGGTAAATATGATCTTACATCCGGGACAACAGTAATTGGAAACGTGTTTCGTGATGCATGCATCGCTCTCATCTGAAATACATGCCATTGTGTACAGATTACATATACTTGGTGTTGAAAGGAAAAGACAAAAAATGAAATACAAAGAGAAGTTTTACCTGCTTAACATTTAGTAGGTGTATGATATCACTCTCTATTACAGACTCTCTCGAACTTCTTATTTGACTTTAACCCTCACCCGGGATTTTTTACTGCCCTATGACAGCCGCTGCAGTTTCCTCTCTCACACGCGTCCCTACTGTGACTATTTGCTCTGCATACAAAGACATGTGTTCCCGCATCAAGCTGTAGGAAAGTGCATCAGCAATGCAGCGAACTCATGCTTTCACTTCATAAACTTCAGGCTCCTCTTCACTGAAGGTTTTAGCTCTCTTTTCTGTGCTTATAGCAGGTTTCCTTGAATCCTTTTCTTGTACTTGAGCATTATACGTAAATGTGCGATCAAGATATCACCAGGGAGTTCCTAGCCCCTAGTACCTTGTTTGGAAGTAGGCAATTCGTGAGCTTTTAGTCGGCAAGGAAAGTGCCCAGTCACCTCCTCCCTATGATTGTGACCGGAGACTGGTTACGATGAAGCCGCTGGTCAACATCTTCCTGTGGGACCTGCTGGGCCATCTACTGCATTATATTAATCATGGCATTAACAAGTTTAGTCGCAATAAAGCAGTCACCTAAACTGCTGAAATGAATTGATACATGTGGCCACCAAGAGAAAGCACAGCGGCCCTACTGAATCAATCCAAGCCTGGATCACCCACCAGATTTTGTGTCTCCACATTTTGTGGTTAACAGAGCCTTTCTAGATGGTCAGTGTAATGTGAGCTCCGGCCACCAAATGGCCTGCTTAGTAGGCTGTTTGACCGGCTCAGTAGCACAGTAAGTACCAATTTGAACTCAGCACGGGTTTGCCACTGAGGCAAACATGGGGCATTGCCAACTGGTTATGAGGCTCTTCACCCCAGTTTGCTGTTGAAGCTGTGTGCAGGCTCACCCTCAAAGAAGTAACATGCTGATGTCGTGTAGCCCCACTAGTCCAGGCCCTGGGCAGCATGGTTAGGACATCTTGGCATTATACATTATTGTGTCCCCCTCCTGTTCACAAATGATTTTACTACATATAGTATTGTTTGTGTTACATATCCGATGAAATTTTGATGTAAATATTCTCCATAATGATTTACAATTAGACATTTCTTATCTGAGCTAGTCGTGATGCATTTCATAGAATTTCTTGATATTTGGCCCTCATCAGTTGTAGGGTATGGTATAAAATTCCAGTCCCCTTCAAGCAAATCATGATAGTCAATATCATATCAGTCGAACTGGTTGCCTGTTATTCTGTGATGTTCAGAATAGTCAATCCTAATAATTTGAGGAACACTTACCAATTGCAATGCTCACTATGTCAATGTTTTTAGCCTGACAAAGTGTTTGAATGACCACATGATATGCTAGTCTTCAGAACCTGCAATACTGACCAGTGAGACATTACATCGTATGTCTCACTGACTATTCACTCTTTGCATTCTGGGTAGCTAACTATAAATGGTCAATGTATGCATAGATCCTTGGGCCAAACCCCTCACCCTAACACCATAACAATCAACTTGCCCTGCAACTAATCCCGAATACCAGGTACATATGTACAGTACTACTAACTGAGGGATATTGCCATGTCAGGCTTCATTGCCTCATTGCCTGCTGCACCCTATACCTCCTCTCTAATCCAAATATTTATTAAAGTTTAAGGCACTGCTTTCAGGTGTCTATCCATGATGCAAATAGTCAATTGTGACTGACAACATACGGGCCATTGATGTGTATGGTCACTCCGGGAGTGTGCCTGCAATACCTCCCTGCTATAATGTTTCATATCAGGATACAAAAGGCCCTCCCACTAGGAGTACCCCTAGGAGCTGTTATAGACTGGTGCTAATGTAGGACTATCTTTGTGTATGATATGCACTTCCCTTGGTTTCTTCACCCTCCATAGTGGAATAACCCATTCCCGAGTGCCCCCTAAACCGCCTTCTTTTGTAGCCCTACTGCGTGTGCCCAGAAAGGGGTATGGACAGTCCAGCATAGTAATACACTACGCAGTGGCCTGGGATCTATTTTCCCAATGCCCTGGGGGAAGGATATCCATGACTTACAAAGCGAGGGGCCAATAAAGAATGCACCCCTTGTAGGCAGCAGTCTAAACAGTATATTCTGTTAGCCATGGACTTGATCGTAGCTAGTAACTATTGGTAAGGTGTCTTAAAATGGCTTTTTGACAATGTTCTCTAAGGCATTAATGAAGATAACCGGCCTTGACTCTAGCATAATAATGACTCTGTCCATAAAATACATATTTACACATACACGTCTCCTACAATAGTAACACGAAACTATTTGAAATTGTGTCCGATGTAAATGTTGTATAGCACTGTTTAAGTTCAGCGTTACAATAAAGACATGTATCATTGTTTCTCAGGTAAAGGTTTAATGTCCATTTGCCTTTTATACTCATCACTGTCAATATGTCGGAAGGTCTTTCACCTCAATATATTTCACTTCTCTTGCAAAATATAACAGTGAATAGAATCCTGCGGGCATTCATTCCCGTCATTCAAAATTGCAGTTGCATTCTTTATTTTCAGCAGATCTCATTCATGATCTGATGCTCTCTGGCTCCCTTTCTGCCCAGCCCATATATACTGTAGTGTGTTTTCTCTGTGACTGGTGACGAATGACACCCACTGCCCCTGGCCAATTTCCCTTCATGCATCATTCATTACGTTCCGGTGCCTGGCAGTCATGTGGCCATTTGACTAGAACTGCTTTAGGTGTCAGCAAACAACTTCCAACTGCTGATTGGGATAGGAGAATGGAATATACCAAATGTAAGGATTTTCAGCTGATCTCAAAAGCAATGAAAAAATGAGCCTTAGACAAGATAACTACCAGGTACGCTGCATACTGTTTGTTCTGCACCCCATATTTATATTCATCCAAATTCGTATTTCAATGATGTATGAAACATAATCAAACAGGTCTATTCCCAGTGCTCTTGTATGGCACAAGTCACATGCAATAGTCAGAGACTATCATGATGCTTTCAGAAATTTAGTCTGCTACCTTTGTAAGAAAGCTGCCCCCCTTTGTCAGACTGCTCTTGAGTCGGTCAGGTTTTTGGGGGACTTGAAGTGAGAATGGATTGAGGTGACAAGTTGGCCGACACTGTAATCCACCCTCAGTAAGTGGGGGACCATGTCGCTGTCTGCACCAACACGCCCACTCTGACACGCCCACACTGACACACCCACATAGCCCGGACCGCATCCACATCACAGTAATTGTCTCATTTTTTTCCTGCGAAGAAGGTGTCTGTCTTCTGAAAGGTCAAGGCCTTAAAAGTTGACACCCTTGGGATGTGGTGTCTTTTTGGCAATGAGTATGAGAGTGACTTTCCCAAGGGATGGAGAATGTCATGAAAAAGAATAGTAGTCTCTGTATATAAAAGACTCTATAGGGATTTGGCTGAAACACCATATTATTACAAAAGGGACATGGGCTTCGAAATGATATTCACATAGAAAATATAATATGTAAACTTATGATGTAAGGATCAAAGTCTCTTTACGCTAAGACACAAGAGTTTGAAATATAAAGATTACTTTAACATGCTATAGATTTCCTTATGCCATTTATACTTTTGGCCTTGCAAATGGACCAGACCTAACACAAATCACTCATATTACAAGCTTGTTCTTATCCCATTAATTCAAACAGTGTTAGATAACTCCTACTTGCCTTTGACTGGAGTGATATTCTTATCCGATCCAATTGTATCTGTTGTGGAAAGATTTTGTGGGCTGAAGGTTTATTTTTTGGCCATATTAATTTTATTGAATTTCACTTAGATTTTATTTACCAAAGGAAAGAGTCAACTGAAGTGGGTTTTTTTTTACCACAGAGATTTCATTCAGATGTTAATATTTGGATGATTATGCAAGGTTGGGTGAGTTTCCTTTCTCAAACGTGTGCAAACACCCTTAGTCTGGTTTAATAATTTTGCAAATTAGGAAATGACAGATGAGGGTCTCCACACTGGAGAAGATCAATCGCAGCTGGAGTAACGCCAGAGTGAGCAGCTCACTGAGCAGCTCTAAGGGCCCCCATAAAAGGGGGCTTCCACCAAAATACAAATTAATTATAATGTACAAAGATTTTGTGAAAATATGTGTGATGGCCATAAACAAAGGTGCACGAGTAAAGTTCCTCAGTGGGAAACTCTATGACTGCTCTTTTGTGTTTATTCCATGTCATTATTAACAATATTAGTCAAAATCCCACCTCATTGCTCTGAAAAAAACTTATTTATAATGGTTAAATCAACACTTGTGATGATTTGACAGGACGTGAAATACAGGGGGTGTTAACTACAGCCGTCCTTGGTTAAGTCAATAGGACTGGCGTATTCACCATGAAATGATGAATCCCGCCACAAGCTCACTTCAAGCTCAGCTTTGTGGAATCTCCCCATTATCATCTCGAGCATCTCCTTTACCAAATAAATGTGGCTCTTTTTTTTTATTAGAGAAATGCTCATAACAGCTCACAGCGAGAGGTAATTTCAAAGAGACCAATATTAGGGAAAGAAAATGACTGTGAGATTACCATTCGTTCGGCACACAAATTGAACATTTTTCTTGTGATCTGTAATTTGGAGAGATAACAAAGTAAATTGGCAAAGCCACTTTAAGCCAGTCTGGCCACAAAGGGTATCTTGTTGATTTGTATTAATGTAGTGAGGCATCAGTGCAATCTCATTTACAACTCTATTGGTCTTCTTTATTATTTGCTGTTCATGGAGAGTTGCTGAAGTAATCTCTGCCCCACATTCCTGCCATTATCTTCTATCAGATAATAAAATCTTCACACAAGCAATCAAAATCATTTAAGGCTCTCTTATCACATCAATCGCAACAGAGAATGAATTGACAAAACAAATTGTCTATGGACAGCAAAAACAAGAGTGACAATTAGAGACAATGCTTTAGAGCATCCTAAGGTACTCCAGTAGAGAACTAGCTGGGTTGTGCAGGAGGTGTGTAGGGTAGGATCAGACAGTAGGCTTGGTTAGTCATGGCACAGCATGCTTATCAATTTATCACCAATAATTAACCTCAACCACCGAGATTCCTGAGACTCGAAGTAGGTGTTAGCCTAGTAAAGGAATCAATCTGAAACCTATAGTGGCGCTATTCTATACAACAAGACCTTCTTGTTGCTCCAACGGCAGTCTTAACCACACGTTGTAGCTACAGCCTCGGCATGGTAAGTGCGCTGTAGGGTACCAATATGAAAGGTGTGCTACTAAATGCCCATGGTCATCTCCATGGGCTCCCATCAGACTATTCAGACCTGCAGTGTCCACAACAGCCACCAGATGGCTCTGGTGTATACGCTGGTGCCTGTTGTGGACAGGCGAGGCACGGGCACGCACTGAGCGTAACCTTGGGTTTGAGGTCAGGTGTTTCTATTCACGGAAAAGGGGTATGTAACTCCAAATTCCCTCTATACCAAAAGCATCTGAATATAATGGGTCTACATGCAAATGTATGAGTTAAATGGTTAACCTCAATTGTGAAATTAACTGTAAGCCATTAAACATAAATCATATCGCCTTATTCTGAAATGCCCAATCAAAAAGCCATTGCACAACAGATTAGATGATTATTCATTTCCTTCACAACCTCTTTCAATCTCCTCGCTGATATGCCATAGGTTTGGGGCTGGTGACTCTATCTATATAAGACTAGAGAAACTTCCGAGGCTAATATCTAGAAGTGCATCTACATAGCCATCCCAGACACTGACAGAGATGGAGAGGGTCAGGGGATGTGTCACTATACATATACATCCAGTATAGGACAGGGGCTATCTAGATACTGTCACACACTGGTACATATCAACAGCCCATCAGACATCCCAATATTTACAGTACAATAGGGAGTATTACTCGGAAGTCAATTTCCTAAACAAGTTTAGAAGAATAGGTCTGCAGTTGTACAATTGCTGAATACGTTTGGTCATATAAGATTTTCTAAATAAAATCAGGAAACTGGGTCACTTCAAATAAGCTAATGCTGTATACGCTAGTTACGTTGTGCTCTTTAATTTATAACTGTCTCATATCAAATTGCCTCATATCAATTGCAAGCTAGCATGATGTAAGTAAGAGCTTGCTGCTCTAGATTATGCTATAATTGATTTACACCAGGAGATCCATTCTTGGAAGTAGGCTAATGGGCACCATTAAAAAGGCAATTTTCCTGAGGCTAGCTCCATTCACGATATATGCCTCTGATGGAGAAGATTCTGTCATAGTGGATTAGTTCTATGCAATATGAAATATGGCACCAATTAAGGAGATGTCCCTATGTTGTATTAGGAGTGGGGTATTCGATTGTCACATGATATCAAAAAGAACTGTATCATACATCAAATCAATGCTTCATCTCAAGTTACCACCCTCATAACTTATAAGTAAGTATACCAACCTTCATTGCAATCTGAAATATGTTGACTAGCTACAGTCTTCCTCAGATGTGTGCCGCTCGATTCTTAAAGCAGAACTATATTCTATCAAAACAAGAACTAAACGTGTGTTCGTAGAATGAGCTGAATAGGGTGTCGACCGCCATATCATATGAATAGCTAGTAGAAACCATTTTTTACTTGTACATCTATTACTCAGTCTAGCATTCACTGTTCATACTTTCGTTCATTACTAAAATGACTACAGCACACATGCTAAATATCAAGCTGCTATTACAGTCAGGGTGTTCTATGGAAACAATGCAGATGTAGGGGTTGGATTCCCCGTACCCTGGTGGAGAGCCCTAAGGGGTGAAACACCTGGGTAATCCTCCCCCTCTGTACCATACCGATCCAGTAACGTAGGGAGCGGAGAACAGTCAGACACGGGTTGGTAGTGTAACGGTTAGCACGCTTGTCACCGGTGCGAGAGGTCTGTGGTTTGATTCCCAGCCGATCCAATGACTAATTTTTCCGCGACCTCTTCACAGACTTTGTCAATTAGGGAGTGCTCATTTTCTCAGCAAGATTTCGCAGGAACCCCCTCCATCCCCTCCCCCTCCGTGGAAAGTCGAAATCCCACCTCCCCCTTTCCCCCTGCGCTGTGGGTCAAACGTTCTGGCACGTACACACCATTTGATGCATCAGTGTTACAAATTGCAAAGATACAGTAATAGAGAATAATAATGGGAAAACTAAATTTGATATATTGATCTGTTTATATCATCCATATCAAGTGTGGTACTCGAAGTGCCTAATGCTAAACAAATAACCCTTCCTAGCATAACTCAATAAGGCAAATATGTGCACATTCTCCCCAGCGGACAGGTGTATTTGTTGGACCACACAGAACTGTCTGGTGCCATGGCAACTATAGGCTAGAAAACCGGTGTGTCAGTTACCTGGACACTAATTCTTTTGAATGAATAACATGTTATGAGAAAAAAAAAGTAACGTAATGCGTTTTTGTGATAAAAGGACTAGGGGGCTTCCATAAAGTATGTACGCACGTTTTCTCTAGAAATTGACACCCCACTCCACTAAAGGTCTTGTACACATACAAATATACGGTTTTTATACGCAAAGATTTAAAAAAGATAGACCCCTACTCCCCTTCGTGCATACATACTTTATTGAAGACCCCTAATGCATCGTGCCATCAAAAGTTGAATTCTTGAAACTTGTATGATACCCTCAAGGGATATATTTATTTTCCTCAATCTAATTCGCTTCATACAATGCCTTGTATATGTCATAATAAGTCTACTTGATCTCAATATCTCTGCTCTCCTCAGTTCCTTAATAACTAGCATTGCCCTAATTATCCTATATCCATTAGCAACCCTCCTTTCCTGCCTTTGTACTTTCCTGTCTCCCCTTCCTCCCCGTCTGTCTCTGTCTATCTGTCTACCTGCATGTATCTCTGCCTATATCCCTGTCTCTGTCTTCCCCTATGGCCTGATATAGCCCTCAATTCGATGTGGCGACATGGGCATTTCCTGATTTAGTCATGCAATATGGAGCTTAGTGACATGCGTAAAAAAGGTGATATGACATAGGGTATTTCTATAGTATTTGATATGGGACATGATAGGTTCTAAGAGGCGACATGGGACATGGAGATTCAAATGAGAGGCGACATGTTTGTTTCTTAAATTTGACATGCAACATTGGGACCCTTTATCCAAGGCCCTCTCTCTGTCTCTCTGGCTCTGTCTCTCCGTCTGTCTCCCTCACTCTCTTATTCACTCACTCTCTTCCCGTCTCTAGGTAGTCAGACTGCATACATACAGGTCGCATGTCGCATCACCCAGCTGCTTATGTCGTAATTTGTACCACCAGACAAAACACACATATACACTACCTTTCTTATAGGGGCCTGACTAGTCCACTGCAGCGCCATGTGCAAATGGTGCCAATAGTAGGAACAGGGAGGGGAACATAGGGTTATCGGGTACAATGCTACAGGGGGACAAGATGGCCGCCTACTGCGACAATCTACACGGAGGTTGATCATATATATCGGGGGACAAGATGGCGGCCTTCTCAGACTGGCTTCTGCATGATAGTACTGCTGGGGTACAAGATGGCGGCCTACACAGAGTGATTAGTAACAATCTATCCATCTAAACATTTTAAAGCCTCCAGTAAGATCGGTTTAGAGTCTACATAGCTAGTGCATGGGAATCCACCTGATATGAAGACAGGTATGGCTACGGAAGGCAAGAACCAGGGGGCAGAGTGAAGGAGGTTTGGGTTTATTGGATATTCCGGTTTTGTGAATGCACTCGAGATACCGGAGGTCTGGCCCCTGAAAAGAGGAGACCTTTTTTAGTGGAGGGCATCTTTCCCGGGGCACCATTCCTCCTAGGAGGTAAAATCAGTAACAGTGCTATCATATAATTGTATAGGATATAAATCATATATATTGCATATTATATAGGACACGGTGGCAGCCTCCTGTGGCATAGGGGCACAGGATGCAGCCTATACAATGCTGTAGTGGGACAGTTAGGCGGTTAACAGTTATATCGGGGGACAAGACGGCGGGCCAAGGTATAAGGGATCTAGCTTCATACCTTTTGGGTCCGCCATTTTAAATTTCGTTGAGGTGAAAGCCACTGATAATACATAGGGCCTACAACTATGGGTACAAACAGAGGACAAACAGCTAGGGGACACGCTTGTAACAGTACTAGTCTTATCAGCTCTCATGGGTGTTTATCCAGCAACCAGCGCACCTCCATCAAGACCCATATAGGGCAGACAATATGGCGGCATACATGGACCAGTAGATTGACCCGTTACAGTGCTATCGGGGGACAAGACGACGGCTCAAGGGCAGACACTATGGCGGCCTACATTGAGACTGACCCATTAGAGTGCTATACACGGCAGGGATGTGGAGTGAAAGCACACAGGTCGTTCCGCTCTGGTTGGCCTGTCAGTCCCAGTAGCTGCAGCAGCACACTGCCGCCGTGTGAGTAACCAGGTCCTCCTCCCCAGCACGCACATCTAATACACATCAACACTACACGTAAGTAGTACAGGCTAATCACTTAATATAACACTCACACAGTACTATAACATAGAGGGGTTGGCATAGCATACACTAGGAGCTGGAACTGATATAGCATGGCCAACACCACACCTGACTTGTGTGTTATTGACGTGACACACATGGTAGGGGAAGGAGGTGGAGGTATGCCCAGAAGTATACATACAGAAGGGGCAGAGGCTGAGGTGGGAGGTGGGATGGCGGATGCAGGGGATGAGTGGTGGGTGTGGGAGGGGTGGGGGTTGGTGAGGTGTCGGGTGGGGGGGGGGGGGGGGGCAACGTACGCATTGACCATTGGCCATTCACATATAGAGAATCGGATATGACAATTAGAATTGAGTAGGAGATAACAAGTTGTTGTAAAAAGAGGAACATGTAATGTAACTCTAGAAATCAAGGAATAGTGTCACTAAGGCATATATGATAGTCATATTATAGTCATGTGTATGAGTTGTTACTCTCGTTCCCAAATCCTTCCGAAGGAAGGCTCTGGGGACAGCCAAATGACCTTGAACTTGGGATTTTGCTGGGTCTGGGCAACCCCTGCTGGTAGGCTGGAACCAGTGAACAGGAACTGGAAATGGAACCAGAATGTATGATGGTAGTTTTAGGTAGTTTTACCATCAGCCTTTCTGGTTCCATTTCCTGTTCCTGTTCACTGGTTCCAAGCTACCAGCAGGGGTTGCCCAGATCCAGCAAAATCTCAACATTTGGCAGTTACCAGAGCCTTCCTTCGGAAGGATTTGGGAACGAGAGTAATGAGTTGTATGTTAAAACCTCATCAATTTGGAATCAACTGTACAGTCGATGATAGCCCCTGCTCTAATCACTGGGGGTCCTGCTATGTGTGGGGCCCTTGATAGGGGGGTCTCGGGGGGGGGTCCCCGTGTCCCATGTCGATTTTAAGAAATGGCCATGTCGCCATATCGATTCTAATTTTTCCTCCTGTCCCATGTCACTAAGCCTCAAAATGGTCCATGTCGCCATGTCGAATCTAAAGGTCTAGGGCCAAATGTGTCAGGCCTAATGTGAACAAAAGGTTTGTCTTGTAAACCACTGGTTTACTAACATATATATGTGATCAACAAACAGGCACACATCTGAGTGAATATGGAAAGCTAAGTGAGATAAGCATGGAACCTACTTTGGCCCTGTAAACCTTTTACTTTGTCTGTAATGAGGTCCTGTAGTTCACCCAAAGTAATAAAAAAAAAAGTCAAGTATGACAATACTTGGCTGGCTCGCTAGCACAGGAATGTGCTATTGACTTAGATATAAGGTAATATGTCATGAATAGAGAAGGACTGTATCCTGCCAGGCTCCGTGTGGTCGGTGCATGCATGGGAGAGGTGGGACGTAGTATGACATACAGGATGAACATGGAGAGGTAAGGTGGTGGGGGGGGGGGGGGAGTAAACAGAGGTCTGTACAGGAGCAGGGCCTTAGGACGTACAGAGGGCCTACAAACCAGTCACTCACTCCCTGCTTCACGTCCCTCCCCAGGCAACCATACGTTTTATTGTTAAAGGTAACCTTTTAAGGATAATTCGGACAAACTGGTATCGGGACCCTGTGGAGATGTTCAGAACCTTCAGAAACTCACTAAAGTCCTGGTGGACGTTCTCTGAATCTTTAGAAATTCACATATCTCCTCTGGTGTGTGTAAGTTTAGGGCTAATTTTTGAAAATATTTTAGCAAGTTTCTCTAAGAGAGCCTTGAACCCTCGACCCTTGGATTTACAGGCAGACACTCTACTGAATCAGCTAACCAGGCAAGTGTCAGCATGGTCTTCTGGTGAGACATTGCGCATAACTTGCCCCCTTTATAGTGAGGACGAATGCACTTGATGCGTTATGCAGTATTTAAAGGGCTACTATAACGTTGGTTGCAATGTGACTCCACTACCAGTATACAGGTGCTTTGCACACCAGGGTGCTATTTCAGAATGTCTCACGAAATCGTAAGCATTTTTGTCGAAATGTGTTTGATGATCATCAGTAGGGTGATTGTCAAAATGCTTTCCCAAAAATCTTTTGAAAGTGTATACATCAATTGACAACGATAGCTGGAACAATCAACTACCCAAGCAATTGCCTGAATCACATTCATGTCGTTTTTTGACGAGAATGATACTCTCACAAAATCGTCACCTGTTCCGAAACATCCCCTGTGCATGCCTGTGTGCGGTGACGGGGATCCAAGTGGCATGTAGCTCATTGTGGACTGGTGTGAATTATAAATAAGGCAGGCAGTATTGGCTGTGTCTACCCGCACAAGTTAAGTCTATACCAGGAACCTTGCCACCTGCCACCTGCTTAACCCTTTAAAGGGACATTCTCAGTGCCCACAATTAACCACATAGTAGACTAGAACAGTACTAAAGTTGTGAGTGGGATACGCTCGGTGATTACACCACTTTAATGGCATAGTCGTCGTGATGCATCAACACATCGCTGGTGAGTAACTCACTATGATTACATTTGGAGTCTCACTGATAGGGCAGCCCTTGTACATTAATGCAGTACTGGCACTTCTCTTGTAAGGTCTGCATCCATTTATCATGTCAGACGAAAATGGATAAAGCATGAAAATGGATATAGCATCAACGTGTTGTGCGGCCCTTATAGGGTTAATCATTGATTTTGGTTGGGGCTTGACGAAAAAAGGGGGCATCACAGCCTACCAAAAAAAATACATGTTATCTTACGTCAAAATAACGTTATAAACGTTATCTAACGTTTTGCCATAGTAAGGAGCAATAGAGAAACATTATATAACGTTATAAAATGTTGTATAACGTTTTTTGTTCACTGGGATAACTGAAAAAAGGCCCAATACCGACACATTATTGCACAATATGTCTCATGTCTACCTGTGGGGTGGGGGGTGGGGGCGCAATGTTGAAGGGGGAGGTGACATAAAAGATTTGCTGTCATGACAAATTTAGTCCCTAGCTACCGTATTATCTCGATCACGCGCTTCTTGACCATAGTAAGGTCTTCACTGTTTAAAATGGTCCACATGTAAATGGATGTACAAGTATAAGGATTAATTCACACATACTTGCTTGCTTTAGATGATAATTAACTACAGTTTAACTGCCGTGAAAAATGAATTGCCTTCATTACGAATATACAATAACCAACACACCTGTTTTTGCTTTCCACTTTCACCACCCTAAAGCATACCCCATCCCACTCCACTGCCACCCAATGCATCTTTAAAGAGTAAATACAATTGGAGTTAATAATGATTGTTTACGGCCATATGTGTATGAGTTGTATGTTGAAACCTAACCAATTTGGAATCACTGGGGGTCCTGCTATGTGTGGGGCCCTTGATAGGGGGGGGGGTCCCCATGTCCCATGTCGATTTTAAGAAATGGCGCTATATCGATTCTAATTTTTCCTCCTGTCCCATGTCACTAAGCCTCAAAATGGTCCATGTCTCCATGTCGAATTTAAAGGTCTAGGGCCATGTGGCAGGCCTGTGTGAACAAAAGGTTTGTTTTGTAAACCACTGGGTAACTAACATATTGTAACGGGGATATGGATGTATGGGGGGGACTTATGACCAGAGAGAACGCAAACACAAGCTGGTTATGGTGTAATGATCAGGTTCTATTCAAGGGTGACTTAGCGTCTAATTACAGTCAGGAATTGCATGAGGCATACTAGCATGAGGCTTTAGTTATAGCGTTAACAGTAAGAGCTAAACAGTTATAGAGTAAACACAGTGGCACAAGGGTGCCAGACTGGTATGAGGATACCAGTAGTACTATAAACCCTTCAGGTATAGTGATACCTCAGCAACCCCAGCTAGTATGTGATACTAGCAGTAAACAGTAGTACTATAAACCCCTCAGGTATAGCGATACCTTAGCAACCCCAGCTAGTATGTGATACTAGCAGTAAACAGTAGTACTATAAACCCTTCAGGTATAGTGATACCTTAGCAACCCCAGCTAGTATGTGATACTAGCAGTAAATAGTAGTACTATAAACCCTTCAGGTATAGTGATACCTGATACCCGTAGTACTAGAAACCTCTCAGCATTAGAAACCCCCTTAGGTATAGTGATACCTTAAATAGTAAACAGTAACTGATATATGATATCAGTTGGCTACAGTCCTAGTATGGAGAAACCAGAGCTGCAGAGTACCCCGAGACACGTCCGTCTCTTAAGCTCGAGTATGGGATACTGGCGCTCACGGGGCGTCGCGACGCCTTATATAAGGCGTCGCGCCCCGCCCCGCAAGTTCTGAAACTTGCGGGGCGTAGCCCCGCTGCCGCCACAATATATATGATCAACACACAGGCACATAATATTATCTGAGTGAATATGGAAAGCTAAGTGTGATAAGCATGGAACCTTCTTTGGCCCTATAAACCTTTTACTTTGTGTGTAATGAGGTCCTGTAGTTCACCCATAGTAAAAAAAGGCCAAGTATGACAATACTTGGCTGGCTCGCTAGCACAGGAATGTGCTATTGACTTAGATATAAGGTAATATGTCATGAATAGAGAAGGACCGTATCCTGCCAGGCTCTGTGTGGTCGGTGCATGCATGGGAGAGGTGTACTCTCGTTCCCAAATCCTTCTGAAGGAAGGCTCTGGTAACAGCCAAATGACCTTGACCTTTGGAGTTTGCTGGTTATGGGCAACCCCTGCTGGTAGCCTGGAACCAGTGGACAGGAACAGGAAATGGAACTAGAAAGTCTGATGGTAAAATACAGTAAAACTACCATCATACATTCTGGTTCCTGCCCACTGGTTCCAGGCTACCAGCAGGGGTTGCCCAGACCCAGCAAAATCCCAAGTTCAAGGTCATTTGGCTGTTACCATAGCCTTCCTTCGGATTTGGGAACGAGAGTAGGGAGAGGTGGGACGTAGTATGACGTACAGGATGATCATGGCGAGGTATAGGGGAGGGGGGGGGGTAAACAGAGATCTGTACAGGAGCAGGGCCTTAGGACGTACAGAGGGCCTACAAACCAGTCGCACACTCCCTGCTAGACGTCCCTCCCCAGGCTACCATACGTTTTATTGTTAAAGGTAACCTTTCATGGGCTGCAATAGATGACAGTATGCTCTTCGTAGTCATGAGACATGAAAACAACCCTGACGAGTAACTTGTCGTGGCTAGTAACTTATGACGACATGGCGAGTAACTTGCCTCCTTTATAATGACGACCAATGCACTTGATGCGTTATGCAGTATTTAAAGGGCTACTATAACGTTGATTGCATTGTGTCTGACTCAACTACCAGTATACAGGTACTTTGCACACCAGGGTGCTATTTCAGAATGTCTTACGAAATCGTAGGCATTTTTTGTTGAAATCTGTTTGATGATCATCTGTAGGGTGATTGTCAAAATGCTTTCCCAAAAATCTATTGAAAGTGTATACATCAATTGACAACGATAGCTGGAACAATCAATTACCCAAGCAATCGCCTGAATCACATTCATGTCGTTTTGTGACGAGAATGATACTCTCACAAATTCGTGACCTGTTCCGAAACATCCCCTGTGCATGCCTGTGTGCGGTGACGGGGATCCTAGTGGCATGTAACTCATTGTGGACTGGTGTGAATTATAAATAAGGCAGGCAGTATTGGCTGTGTCCACCCGCGTAAGTTAAGTCTATACCAGGAACCTTGCCACCTGCCACCTGGTTAACCCTTTAAAGGGACATTCTCAGTGCTCACACTTAACCACATAGTAGACTAGAACAGTACTAAAATTGTGAGTGGGATACGCTCGGTGATTGTGCCACGTTAATGGCATTGCCGTCGTGATGCATCAACACATCGCTGGTGAGTAACTCACCATGATTACACTGGTGCACCATCCCGATTCTTTTGGAGTCTCACTGATGGGGCAGCCCTTGTACTTTAATGCAGCACTGACACTTCTCTTGTAAGGGCTACATCCATTTATCATGTCAGACGAAAATGGATATAGCATGGAAATGGATATAGCATCAACGTGTTGTGCGGCCCTTATAGGGTCAATCATTGAAGCGGGGGGGGGGGGGGTGACATAAAAGATTTGCTGTCATGACAAATTTTACTGAGTCCCTAGCTGTACCTCATTATATCGATCACGCGCCCCTTAACCATAGTAAGGTCTTGACTGTTTAAATTGGTCCACATGTAAATGGATGTACCATGCAGTAAGGATTAATTCACACATACTTGCTTGCTTAAGATGATGATTAACTACAGTTTAACAACTTCTGTGAAAAATGAATTGCCTTCATTACGAATATACAATAACCAACACACCTGTTTTTGCTTTCCACTTTCACCACCCTAAAGCATACCCCATCCCACTCCACTGCCACCCAATACATCATTAAAGTGTAAAGACAATTGGAGTTAATAATGATTTTCTATGGCCAATCAGCTGATGATGACTTGTGTGAACATGTATTTAGGAATTCCCCTTGAATAGTTTCTAAATGTGACTCATTTAAAATCAGTGTTGATTCAAGATAACTAAACTATTTATAATGTATGCGTACTGTGGTTGATTTTCCTCGTTGCTCCCAGCTAGTGGTCACGGGTGTAGTTCTATATTCATAAGACAAGGTATAAGCATGGTGTATTTTGCGGATATTAAACATATTTCCCGACGGGAATATAGAAAGAGAGCCTGGTCTGCACATTTCCAAAATGGCTTCAAATTATATCACCCTAGTGTGAACAGTTTAATTGACATGATTCTACGGCTCCCATCTTACTTAA
This sequence comes from Harmothoe impar, assembly GCA_947462335.1. NCBI lineage: Eukaryota > Metazoa > Annelida > Polychaeta > Phyllodocida > Polynoidae > Harmothoe > Harmothoe impar. The sequence goes on from OX381716.1 coordinate 24,166,452, forward strand.
TGGGATGCAATTTGACACATATTATCTGAGTTCCAGAACTTAAGGTAGATTCAAAAATTAAAAAAAGTCTCTCAAACTAACTTCAGAGGAAGTAAAGAGTACTATAAGTGGTGCCAACTTTGTATTTTTTCTGCCATCCTGTGCCACGTCTGATGTTACAGGGTGATTCCCTTGATGCTGGTAATAGCCCTCTGTATCACACCAAGCCCACAATGGGGAGACCAGAAGAGAAAAGAAAAAGTAGAAAAAATATTACAGCCAATTTCCCTATTTTATGTAAAAGCTGCAGTGTTTGCCCAAGATGGAAAGGAGGCTTCGTTCCAGTCCCTAATCACAACGTTCTTTTTTTATACACAACGGACTGAAAGTGCCAGGAGGGCGTTCCTCTGACATCACGTCAAAGCCTGATTTGACCTCTGATCCATGGGGTCACGTGTTCTTGCTGGAGGAGATGTCTGTCTGTTTGTCACCTTGAACAAGGACAAGCAGACAACAATGAATGGGTGGCTGAACATGAAGGCTCATTTAATGCTGGCTGATCCCCATCAAATCCATGCCCATACAGTCTGCTGCAGTTTGGTGATGTCAAGAAATGTGGAGGAGGGAGGGGATTAAAATCATGGCCAGATGCATTTTCTTCATACTTGCTTCATAACTGGTATTATTTTATTGCAGCATCATCCACTGTAAAGGATATAAAAGTATGTTGTTTTTGGTCTTATATGGTAATACTTCACAATGTAAGTTTCATGAGATAAAGTACTCATTGGAAAGTATATTATATTCAATTCCCTCTAATTTGGCTACCCTTGCACTATGAAAAAAGCGGCAACATTGGTAATTTTCTATACATTTTACTATGTTTACCGTATTCGACGTAATAAGCGCCCTCCCCCTAATAAGCGCCCCCTCCCCTTTTTGGGTCATTTTTAGACTAGAACAGAGGCTCAAATATCCCGATTTTGGAAACAATTAAACTCTTAAGTACTTAAAATGCTATAAAAATAATTTTATAAGCGCCCAGGGCGCTTATTACGTTGAATACGGTATTATGAAAAGTCTCTGCATTAGAGGGGCTGGCTGCTCTAGAAGGGTGGCTGTTAAGAGGGATGCAGCTTCCTTGCACTGTCTAGATATGTCTGATAAACTGCAATATCTTTATAACAGAGACAACAAAAGTAGAGTGCTAAGAAAATGAGACAAGAAAAATGTGGCTTTGACCACGGTCGGGGTTGCCAGCCCAACCGTGGTAAAAGCAACATAATATCCTAAAACATCATGATAAATAATTCATTAATTATATCGCGGTCTAGGCCTAGGCTAGGGCCTATAGGCCTATATATAGCTGTTTTAACTGATGTAAGTATGTTCTATATGGGCATTAGTTTTGACCGCTAGTGCCCGGCCTCGTACGAAAGCCGTCCCCAAACCACAAGCACAGATTAGGTAGTTACATGTAACTAAATAACCTGTGTGTAACTAAATAATCTGTGCCACATGCAGCGTTTGGGTACGACAAACCTGTGGACAGAAAATAGAGAGCCTGATCATCGCTTGATACGCTGACAATGCCGTCTCTGACGTCTCTGGTCTCTGCAGCTGGTGACGAATTGTCATCCTATCGAATGGCTGACCAAGAGCAAACACCGGTGAATCCATTCATGGCACTGCGCTATGTTACACGGAGCTCCGGTAAACGGTAGAGAATCGGCAAGTGTCCGATACGTGACTGTTTGCTCTGGAGACTAAGGCAGAGAGTTCCTCTGGGACTGGAGCGTACGAGGCTGGATTTAGACATGCATGCGGTCGTCATGCCGCTATCTGTTGTGCGGCACGTCGCCTGATAACCTGCGCGATCTAGCGACGTGATGATGTCACATTTCCTTATTTGGCACAGGCCTGATCTGGCCACAGTGACGTCATAGGGCCGCTTGTGGAAATCAAAATAAATGTGTACATCTGCGAACATATCTTGCATAAGCATGTCATACCTGAATTCAATGATGAATACTCCCAAATACTTTAATATAGCCTACATTTGAAACCTACATATGGCCGCATTATCATGATAGGCCTATCAATCATTATTTTCGTTGCCACAATCTGTCTTGTGACGTCACAGTGCCCCATGGCATTGCCCATGCAAACCGAAAACATTAATAGAGTTGCCTTGACGTTGCTCCGCAACGTCAGGTCGCTACGCTCCAGCAACCCCAAAAACCTTCAGCACTATTGCTCACAGCAACACTTACACTGTGTTGACATGAACTCTGTGTAGGATGAGCCTTACAATGAAAATATTAGGTTGTTTACACAGAAGCTTATCTGAGTTTTGTCAGATGGGCTTGACTTGGCTCAGAACTTCTCCAATAATATGAGGGCATATTTACACTGCAAAACGAAAGACTTGCTGGGCCATTTAACTGGGCGCCATCCGAGCATGTATATCATCATCAATGTTTGAGCTGTTTAGGACTTGAGTCCAACTACCTGTCACAGCAACCATCTATAACAGTAGAAACCTTCCTGAATAAATCAGGATATATTTATGAGGCTGAGGCAGCTTTGGCTGTTTTATGTTCAAATAATGAGACCAGGCTGAAAGGTGGAAGCGGACCAAAGGCGCAAAGTGGCATTGTCTGAACTCTGCCAATGAATCTCCCTCCTACCCTCTGCAGGCTTGTGTCTTAGGTGCTGACCCCTTCTGTTGTGGAATTTCAATTCAGTATGGATGCATATAATTTTGAATATTGCATTATATCTTTAAAAAAGACAATAGTTGCTCGCAGGTCAATGACTTTGGTGAAAATATTTACCATGTTAACCCATGTAACCAGTCAGGTGCTTATTATTTTTATTCCCAACAATTTTTATCTGAAACGCTCAAAGGAGACTGGCACTCATTTAAAACCTGCATTTAGTGCATCTATTTGTATCAACCTAATGATTGTCTCAAATTGGCACTGACCCTGGAACAAACCAACGGGGTATTTTGTTATCTTGTCATGATATTCAATGTTTGTAGATCTCTATCTACAGAACAACGCTCAACCCACAAACCTAGAAATATTATTCTCATGCATGCAACATCTCTGACATGCGACTGCGAAGGCATTTCTCATTTGCCTGTGGCATCTTTATGATTCCAAGCTGACAATAAAGTGCGGTAATGAAGCCCCTACAGAGCAATAACGCACGGTGTCTCTTTCTGTGTTGTCAGAAATTATGGGAGACCAATGCTTTATTTACTGTGCAGCCATTTGTGTGATAGTTGGCGCAGATTGCTATGTATCTGCATATTGCATGTCATAGCTATATAGATAACACTTCACAGATATTCTTTATAGTGGTTGTCACATACATAGATTAGATATATCTGTAGATTGCCAAATCACATGTTCTTTGCTTGTGTCCCCCCGGATCTGCAGCCAAGGGCTTTAAAACCTACTACCATCACACTGTCTTTTTTGGCATTTACTTTCACATAATGATTATACTCCTCATTTATTAAATCAATATTGTAGACTTTGTCAAAGGAATCCCCTCTTCCTCCCTCCAGATCTCCCCAACAAGCCCTCTTTCCCTGTCATTATATTTCCATACTGCCTCTGACAAAGTCAACATATAGACACTTGCGTCACAACCACCCCTATATCAGCTGCCAACGGGGCATGCACGCTGTAATTGTAGCCACCTAATTGGAGGTAGACTGTCGGGGTTGAGCCAATCACGTCCCAGCGGGCCCTGTAATTTAACCCTTTAATGGCCCACATGATGGCTAGAGTTGTTTTTTGTTGGCATGATGCACTCATGCAGCATGGTATTGATGCATCATGCTGAACCTTCAGGATTGTATCAACCTTGTAAGGTCAGCATGATGCAAGAATGAATGAAACACTAGCAAATTACTCACCAGTGCTGCATTCATGCATCATGACTACAAAGGGATATAGTGTGTCGTAGCACTATGCTGCCCCTAAAGGGTTAGCATACAGGCTGAGAGCATCTACCAGGAACCGGTATTGTAACTAACACCACCCCATCATACATGCCTGCTGCTCTAAGCACATTAGGGAAGCTAGCAGGAGTAGCTCTCGAGGAGGTCCCAGAATAGAGATCTTTCCTCTGTCAAAGTTAGCTTGTTATTAGGATATACCCTAGTCCCTATACCAGCCTCAACCAATCCTACTTCCAAGTATGAAAACAGGAACACAAGTACATTACTTTGCTTCCCATAAATGGTTTAGTATGCAGGTTCAGGGTATTACCAGACATGGGGACTATGCAGAGGTGTAGGAGGCATATCTCCATTGGGGGGCCACCCCAATCACCTTTAAGCATTGGATCTTAAGTACGATGGTGTCTATACATGCTTGTATTTGAATCATATAAAAAGGTAGTTTTGAGGCACCTTTAGTTCTGATTGGGGGCCAAGAAACTCCCCCCCCCCACTTTTTGTGGGAGAGGTACGATTGGGAAAATGTATGTATTTTATTATACGGTCTTGACAATTTTTTTGGGGGAGGCCAAACATAATCACCCCCCCCCCTTCCTCTGTGATTGGAGGGGGGGGCTGAATATGTTTTGGGGGGCCCCATCAGACACACCCGCTGCACTGAGCTGGCTGGGGCAGCTGGCGGGAGCAGCTTTCTAGCTGGGTATACATCTCCTGGCCTGTTATTAGGATACATGACTCCCAGGCCCACAGCCGAATCCCGGCTCCCGGTGCACCACCATGTATGCTATATCTCAATCCCCTACAAAGCATTGGACTCTGTTTTAACAACGCTAGTCCCGTAGATTTACACTTAGATTTCGTTCAGGTTTATTAAATTTCATTTTTAGGCAATATAGATCTATACTAGAAATTGATAAAGCTATAGCCTTGAACAGACCACATTTTACACCAAAATCTACTTTTAATTTGCACTTCCCTGATATCAGCCCCTGATTCTAACACATGGCAGTTGGGCTCTTCCCGAAACGGACTGAATAATATCCAAACATATGGACATATGGCTGGCTGGTATTGTTCCTTCAATTTTAATTTAGGGATGTCATGATAATTTTGTAAATGTAACCTTCACACACATTACTAAGTATTGCTCTCATAGTCATATAAAATTGAATCTACAAATTACATCTACCTTGAAAAAGTCAACATTCATTAATTGTATTTCTATTTCCTTTGGTGTATTTCAGATCGTGTTAGGTAGGCCCAGCCGTATCCACTTTCAACATGGGTAGGAACAAGAGAAAGGTACCTACACCACAACCCTCCAAGAGTCCAGCCAAAGGTAATGTGGTCAGCCCAACTCCAAAGAGGTCACGTGCACAGGATAGACCAATCACAGGGCATCATTCATGGAAAAGGACTAGTGTCTTATTGGCATTAGCAACTGGAGTACTTGCAATAGGGTTACACTTCCTGTATCGTATGAAATTCACGAAACATGACACCACAGACCCCCACCCCCACCCAGTGACCTTTCCAGAGGATATAGATGCAGAGTTCACAGTACCCTCCCACCAGAGGGCATCGCTGTTTAAGCCCTATACTGTAGACTTGAAGGAGTTGTTGCGGGAACGAGAAGCGAACATGTTGAAATACTCATACAACTATAGCCGCACGGGGGTGGACAAACGGTCAGACCTAAGCCTGCAGGAGTTCCACGACGTCTATGATGGCAAATGGTGAGTACTTTGAATTAGTTTCTCAGTCCTAATTGCAGCGTATGTTGCTTTGTATTTGATCCTTGCAGAGCCGCATAGTGTTATGATACCTTGTGCCCTTTACCGGTAATCATGTAGGTCTGGTGGGTCGACCTGCCACAGCTGCATTCAAGCATCATGTTGGCACTACATGGTCTGCATGATTGGTCGGCATGATGCATGAATGTAGGCCTTGCGAGTCTATGTTAGGTAGCACAGTGCATTGAAGCACTACGCGGCCCTTTAAAAGGATAAGCCGTACGATCCTCAAGTCGCGATAGTTATATGTCAACATTATGCACCAGCGGAGTACCGGAAACTAAACCTCTGCAGCTTTGTTTCTATAGCATTCTGACCCTTTGCGAGGATATCAGCCTCATAGGTATCCATGGATGCAAACCTAGTAAGTTTTTTGCAAGGATTGCATTCATGCAGCTTGACACAAAAAATAAGTATAGTGCTTTGAGTCGCTGTGCTCCTCTTAAATTACTGATATAGAATCTACCGTTGATGACTAAAATGTCTAATGTATTTGACCCGATAGCAAAGGTTTTAACCAAATTATGGGATATAATTATACAATAGCTGAGGTTATGGATTCGGCATAAAGTCACCAATGCTTTTCCACCTCCCAATGATAACATATAGTGTATATTATCATTTTATAGTTTTGTTGGACCGTTGAGCATGTACAGATATGGTTTTATTTCTGCCGTCCTTCCTGCTTGATGATTTTAGGTTCCAGTTTCCTTTTTCACATTTTATTAGTTTTTCTCAGAACCCCTTCCTGTGTTCCGCCTCCCAACTTCCCCTGTCATGTCTTTGGTTTCTCTTTAATTTTATTTCTCATTTCCACTCCTGCCTTCCATTCGGAAAGCAAAAACCTTTCCTTATTTCCTTAATTGGATCAGGAGATCCTCTTTTTTCCCTGTACCTGCCATTGATCTTTTTTTTCAGGCCATACATGATACACCGAGCCATCATTTTATCAACAGACTCTACTTTTAACATGTCCCTTATCTCATACTGAAGAAGATCCTGATACTTTTTGCTACTCCCTTGCCATTGATGGATTGACTGACATGCCTGTATTGTTAAAGGCCATACATGATACCTCCTGCCATGATTTCCAGATCCCTTTATAACATTTGGCTGGTCTGGTGTTCAATATGGCGTCTGCTAAGGTGGTTTTTGTCTCTATAACCTTGGCTATAAGGCTGAATGACAGTTATCATCTTTCATACCTACTGAGTGGGTTAATAGGCCTCAGGAAATGACGCTGGTTCCAGTCAATCCACATCAGAACAAAACTCAGCCGACCGCTTACCAGCTCCATACAGCTGTGGGTGCCCCCTATTGGCAGAGTGATGCACTACTCCCATGGCGGTTGGAGCCATCATAAACGATGATATCTCCCTGTCATTTTCCAATACTTCCACCCTTTGCCTCCTGCCAGGAGTCTGCTGCATGCTCGACCTTGATAAGAGTGTTGCCATGGTAACAGAGAAGCCATGGTGATGTCATGACAACGGTTGTTGACACATCGGAGTGGGTGTCATAGTTGGTTTAGTACCCCAATGCAATACATCACAGGTCAGGGCTATTATAAAACAAAATACCTGGGACAGCTCTGTCCCATTGCTCATGTGCAGACAACCCCCTGGTGGCTACTTACTGCAGGACACCCAGTGAAATTCTATTCCCCAGGTGTCCATGTCCCTAGGGTACACTGACTGCCAGTTACCATACACTAACAGGGCCACTCACCCCTGGTAACTCTGCCTTTAATGAGTAGGGAGAAGTGACACTTTGATTCATGGGTTCATAACTCACTGCACACTGAGAAGTGAAGTAATAAAAGAGAATCATGATATCAAGTTTTATAATACATCACCTCTTAAAGTAGTAGGGCCTACCCCATGTAGCTCAGGGTATAGGTCAAGGCATCTAAAGGAGTAAAACACCAAAACATACAAATAAATGAAATTATATATAATACAAAGACTATCCAGTTTGATACTGTTCTACCCACTCCATTACAGGACTACAGGATTATTCAATATTACCAGAATACCCTGATATCTGGAACCATGAAGCAGACCCCTAGAAAGCATCACAATCCATTCACCATAAGAACCAATAATATCTGCAAAGGCGTGTGGGACTACATTTTCAGCTCCCCATGGTTCTTCCCACTTTGATATAGTACACCAATGTTCATGGATGACTCAGTTGAACCATTTGTCTGCATATTTCCAGTCCATTTGAAAGATCTTAGCTGGGAGTGAAAATGTAGGGGCATACAGGGGTAGTACTTGGGTCTAATGTATCATGAGATTATGGCAATGGATAGTCAGATCATGGAAGGGGAATGATATCTATTGGAAAGAAAGTGTTTTTTGAGAGTCAGGGACTCATTAGTAATACACATCTGAACAAATAGTGTTTTACTGATTCCTTAACCTACAATATTAAATACAAAATAATATATTTCTGATAATTTCTGCTGTATATGGTCTCGCACATTATGAGGGTGTTCGTATTCAAGTGCTTAACTGAACAAGCGAATGACCTATCCCGGCTAGCACCACTCGTCTAAATCACGTAAATATTACGCAAAAATGACGAGAAACACGTCAGTTTTGCATAATAATGATGTAGTTTAGACGAGTGGTGCTAGCAGGGATGTGATAACAACTTATGACACCACAACTATACTTTCAAGACAAAAAATTCTACAGTATAAATATTTTCCTCCAAACTCATCCCCCAAGGTCTTACTCTTATCCTGCATGATCAGTATTGATTTGATATTGCCCCGTTTATTTGCATGAAAAACGTTGCCTACCACAGCTGCTGTCCTAGCTGAGTTTCTGTGGCATTGAGCTTTGCTTGATTGGTTCTGATCCATGTATGATCTGCTAAAACCAAAGCTGTGTACCGGGAGACAGGACATTTCAGGGTGAATTTGGAGTGGAGTCACCCTAAATGATAAGGGGGTATTGGGTTGGCGTAGTTGCTAGAGCATCAGACTTGGACACAGGGTGACATGCCGTCTCCACTTGGCAACCTTTTTCGTTTGGCTACAACTCCCCCCCCCCCCCCCCACCGTGGTTTGCACGCAGTGTCGAAGGTCAGTTGCATCTCACTCTATAGATATGTAATGTATGATGTAAGAGAACCATTGCGTTGGTATAACTGGAGGAACATGCTATTACCGTCACTCCCCTGTTAACCAATCCTCAAGCACAAAGTCAGCCGATGAGGCATTAGAGTGCTCGGATATTTAGGAATTACTATGACCATAAATGTGCAGAACTAATCACAAAATTTCTTTAACAAAACACTTTAATCTGAAGAGTTACACGATATTGATTGCATTATTGTGTTTTCTACTGTTCTGTCAGAAATAATGGTGACCGCTGGTCAGACATGTACAATTCACAGTCCTTTTCTACAGATAGCTGCATTAGTGACAGCATCAATTTTATTGATCTAAGTGAACTTGGTTATTATATATGCTCATACAAAAAACTAATTAGTTTACTATCTGAAGATGTCTGGAAAAGTTATCAAGGCTAGACAATTGGCCACTCTGGGGGCCCACTGCCTCACCATCCTATCAGCAGTGGAATCTACCGTCATTGGGGATATGCAACTGATGAAGAGTATATAGCATGGCTTTCTCCTTCAATTTCCAGGAAATATACGATGGAGATTACAATCTCAAATTCCATTAGCTATTTTCTGTTCTCAATTTGGGAAAAAGAGCACATCATGAGAAAAAGCTATTTTGATCAGAAGGATTTAAATCATAGTAATTCATTTCATGATCTGTGTAGCTTACCCTTCCGGTACCCATATTACAAAATGTTTAGAGGCCTCCTTCAGATATAGCATTAGCTTTCACCTAAAATACCCCGATATATAGTCGTTCACAATGGGTACCACCATAAGACTGAGAAGAGCAAGAGGTGGCTAATGGCAGCAATCAGTAGTTGAGTCACGTCAAGGCCACTTGCACTACATAGCTGTAATCCTGACTTAAGCCGGGGCTTAAGTTTAACATGTGCCCCACGTGAGCAGAATTCCCACTAAGGAGGCCCAGTAGTAAAGATGTACAGAGGATGCACAGAGGCAGCCCCACGGGGCGGGAGGGGATGGGAAGCAGACTCAACAGTACTAAGGCAGGAAGGACGAGCATCCAGTGTTTTGTTGACGTGGGAAAAGCAAAGCTACATTTTAGAATAAATTGTAAGTTCTTGCTAAGGTCCTTCTCGTTGGTCAATTGAGATGATTGGTAACATTTAGGAACTTACTCCTGAAGTTTAAATACCATACCCATTGGAGCATACCCTGTTGAAGAAGACTTTAATAGCTCAACATTATGGGATAGCATTGAGAAAATGTACAAGTCGGTACTTTCAACGTTTCAATGGGGAATACAGAGTACATTGAACACTGATACATTCTTCCCACAGAGCATTTCGGTGTAAAGTTTCTCAGTTTTGCCAATGCTGTAGCAGTTCTTATTGATAAGGTTGTCTCCATAATTATTTTTTTTGCAAGACTTCAGATTTGACATTCTCAATTTCCGAACACTGTCACCCTTTGATTGCTACTCAACTTGCATAAGATCTGGGTGTCATCCTTGGCCCCCTGCAATAACTCGCTCATTATTGCTTTCTCTCTCTTTATCTTTACAACATACACAATTTGCACTAAAAGCCATGAAACTGATATGGGTGTCATGAAATAATTTGATGAAAAAATGCAAACTCCAAATGAGGAAGTAAGCAGTCCAAAACATCCATGCCTTGGATTGATCCAATTGCTGATCTGGCATCATTGTGGTGAAAATAAGATCAATAAATGCACTTTTTCCAGCATGTTGAAAGGGGGTGTAAAAATGGCACTCTTTGTGGTGCCTGGAGGTCATTATGAGACAACTTTTGTTACAGGTTATTTCAAATCATCCTCCAACTGACATGCTGCCTGCTGTAAGAGGTCTTTAGAGTCTGACAGCTGTAATATCTGTGCCCGGATTCAAACCTTCAGGTACAGGCTATACAGGTTTTCATTGAATGTGAATGGGTGTTCTGGTCTGTGTTATGTCTGTATGGATGTTGGTTGTAGGTTATAATATGGGAATGAATATTAGGTAAAGCTCACAAGTACACAATGACATAGAGAAAAGTATAAGTATACGGGAAAAAGATTCGAAACACAGAAATTACAAAAACTACTATTTCTATTCAGTATAATACTGTGGTACCAACTCCAATTCAGGACTACATCAGTATTCAATATGACCAGAATAACCTGATATCTGGAAATATGAAGGAGACACACAAAACAAAACAAAATCCAGTTGCCATAAGAACAATGTCTTCTGATACTACATCTTCAGGAACCCAGGGTTCTTCCCAGTACCCTGAATAGCTGCCAGACCTTGATATAATACACCAATGTTCATGGTTGAGGTAGCTGAACCATTTGTCTGTGTGTTTCCACACCATTTGAAGCATCCCAACTGGAAAGACAAATGTAGGGGTGTACAGGGGCAGTGTACTTGGGCCTAATGTATCGTGATGGCAATGGAGAGTCAGATTGGTCAAATTCATGTACTGGAAATTAAAGTAATCGGGAAGAAAATATTTCTTGGGAATCATGGATTCAATTATTTTCATACTTTCTCAGCAAATAGTGTTTTACTAAATTGTTAACTTACAGTATGTGGTACATTGTAATATATTTCTGAAAATCACAGTTTTATTGTCTCTCAGATCTGTGTGTTGTTGCCAGATTTTAAACAAAAAAAATCCTACACTATGAATATAGTCCTTCACAACCAGTGGGGGAAGGGCAATGGGTCAAGGTCAGTTTAAATACTGTCATATATGACTATGTATCATGAGATCAGTGCATTTCCCGTTCCTGTCCGACCTGCATTAATATGCTCAAATCAACTAAATATTCACCATGCTTATCGTAGTCCTTATGATGCAGTGCACTATATTTTTCTTTTTTCTTATCTAATGATTTTTCTCCCATTTTATCTAATTAAAATGCCAATTTTCCGTTCCTGTCCGACCAGAAACAATTGCCCTCAGACAATATGTATTTCTTATACACCACAATTATAATTGGCCAGCATATTATATTGTTACTTTATTATAATTAAAGGTTGAAAACATCAGTTTATCTCCCTATCTCTGGACAGAATGTGACTTTTTTACACATTTCATCAGTGCCTAATCTAATTTTTTTACTGGGCATACTTTTATTTAGAAACATGCAATACGCACCCAGATGTATTGCCAAGAGTCATATCTAACCGATTTACAAAGTAAAAAATAATGTTTTTACATGGTTTATCATTTATTAATGGTCAAAGGGCTGGACAGGAACGGGATATGGCTGGACAGGAACGGGATATTTGATTTCTGTAGGTATTTCATGTACTGTGTTCATGGTAAAACAAATTATAAGCATCCACATGTATTGCCAAGAGTCATATCTAACCGATTTTCAAAGAAAAATAATCATGTTCTTACATGGTGTATCATTTATTCCTGGTCAAAGGGCTGGACAGGAACGGGATATGGCTGGACAGGAACGGGATATTTGATTTTTGTAGGTGTTTCATGTACTGTGTTCATGAGAAATAAATCATAAGCACCCAGATGTATTGCCAAGAGTCATGTCTAACCAATTTACAAGGAAAAATAATCATGTTCTTACATGGTTTATCATTTATTAATGGTCAAAGGGCTGGACAGGAACGGGATATGGCTGGACAGGAACGGGATATTTGATTTCTGAAGGTATTTCATGTACTGTGTTCATGGTAAAACAAATCATAAGCACCCACATGTATTGCCAAGAGTCATATATAACCGACTTTCAAAGAAAAATAATTATGTTCTTACATGGTTTATCATTTATTCCTGGTCAAAGGGCTGGACAGGAATGGGATATGGCTGGACAGGAACAGAATATTTGATTTTTGTAGGTGTTTCATGTATTGTGTTCATGGGAAACAAATCATAAGCACCCAGATGTATTGCAGAGAGTCACATATAACTGACTTTCAAAGAAAAATAGTTATGTTCTTACTGGTGTATCATTTATTCCTGGTCAAAGGGCTGGACAGGAACGGGATATGGCTGGACAGGAACGGACAGGAACGGGAAAAAGGGGACAGTTGGGCACCATATGAGGGTATAGAAATAGATAGGAGGGTACATATTTAGTGTAAGAGAAGGAATCTTTTAAAGTAGTATGCTCTATATAGTGGAAATGATTAAATGTGTTAACATTTTAAAAATCAATCAATATGATGGCTTGGACAGGAACGGGATAGGCAAAGAAAAAATGCTGAATATGCAAAAATGGTTTAAACATATTAAACAGAAATGAGGTGTATGGGAAGCAGAATGTTATACTCACAATCTATTATATTTATAGTAGAAAAAGATATGTGAAAAGGGAAATACAGTCTGTTATATGTGTCTCAGGCCGGACAGGAACCACTTTGATGAGATGAAAAATACTGAAAAATCATAAAATTGAAAAAAATAAAAGTGCAGTACAATACTGCATGAGTAGCAGTAAATGCATGAGAATTATGAGTTTGATTTGAGAATATTTTTGACAAGTCGGACAGGAACGGGAAATGCATCTATCTTATGATACTGAGTCATATACATTATGTATTGTTTGTATCATTCAATCCAATAAAACCTTTAATTGAAAAAAAGATTTCCCTGCAGGTCCTACCCTAAACCAGTTAGATCACAACGGAATGATATGGCCCTACTTACATGACAATTTCTGCCTACCATAGCTGCTGTCCTGGCTCAGGCTGTGTGACATTGGGCTTTGATCGATTGGTTCTTATCCATGATCTGCTAAAACCAAATCTATGTACGGGGGTGACAGGGCACGCCAGGATATATTTGGGGATAGCTGAACTACTCTAAAAGGCAATGAGTAAAGGGGTTGAATGCATCATGATAATTTCTGCTTAACCCTTGTTCGAATGGTAAATCCTGGTCAAAAACATGACCGTTTTATTTTGACATTCTGACCCTGAAATTCCTTCAGATTTTAGCAAAATTGGTTTACACTGACCCGAAAAACCCATAGGCCTAGAGATTAAGATTACACTGTATGAAAGGAAGGCAATGCCTAACCCTATCTCATTTAGGTTGGTGCAAAGCAGCCTGAATGTCTGTCTATTGGTTGGTGACAGTGTTAAACTGACTGTATCACTATGTATATATACATATTGATCTAAGGGAACTTGGTTATCATTTAATAGTAATGCATCTTTAAATGTCTGAAAAAAGGTCTTTAGTCTAGACAACTGGCTCATCTGGGGACCCATTTCTTCATCTTGAGGATCTACATTATAACGGGGACAACCAGCTCTGATAAAGAGTACCATGGCTGTTCTCTTCCAAATTCATGATCCCATGTAATGTTGACTTTTTATTTTAAACATTTTTTCCTGGTGTCAAGGGGGGAAATGTGTATAATGAGAGCTGGATTCTTTTCTAAACAGGATATTGATCATGATATTTCATTTCATAAAGCATAGAGATTACTATCTCAGTTTCTTTCCCTTTTCCATGACGTAAGATATAGAAGCTATTTTCAGAGGGCTCCTTCAGATGTGGTTTCAGCTTTCACTTAAAGGACACAATATACATTTTCTTCAAAATGTGTACCATCCATGGGACTCAAAAGGGCAGGAGGTTGCTTGTAGCAACAATCAGTAGTTGGGTCATGTCAAGGGCACTTGTACGACATAGCGGTAAGCCTGACTGAAGTCGGGGCTTAAGTTTAATTTGTGCCCCACGTGGGCAGAATTCCCACTAAGGAGAACCAATAGTAAGGATGTCCAGAGGCAGTCCCACTGGGTGGGGAGGGGATTGGGAAGTACAAGGGAGAGAAGATGAGGGCACAGGCAGCAATCCTCCATGATGTGGGATCTATGTAAAACTTAAGCTGTAGTTTGAAGCTTCTTGAGCATCATCGAGAATGTATTCATTAAAGGCCCATTTATTTTATTTGGTTACATTTATAATATTTAAAGGAGTTATGTGCTCTAGGCTTTGACACCCTCCAAAGATCAATATACATCCATACCTTTGAGAGAATACCCATGTTATTTATAAGAGGACAGCCTCGGAAGATGTTCAGTGAGGTTCCCTAATATAGTAGATGTAATGGTAATTAAGCTTTGACCCCAACAATATACATCATATTCATAGGTCAAGGGTAAGATAAAACAAAGCTATTATGAACATAAACTGACATCACGCCGTGGCTGGGTACAACTCGATCCTATTGTCATGTGCAGACAACCCCCTGGAGACTACTTACTGAACTAATGCAGGATGAAATAAAACACCCGTTGATATTTCTATTCCCGGGGAGATAATGCAGACTGTCCCTGAGGGGCACTGAACGTCTGCCTCCCTGCTGCAATCCAGTAGCAAACCAACTTAATTGTACTCTGTGTGGTAAGGTTTTAATGGAAATGAGAGTATAAGTCATGAATTCAGAAGTCATTGAAAATCAGTAAGAACGGTTATATTCGGGGAATCGTGGTATCAAAGCATATCCTTCTTCTTCGACAGATTTAGTACTGATGTATAGGCAAGGAATTTAAACCGATGATATTTTGTCATAAATTCCCGAAGACCTATGCTGAGTATAGTGGTAGTCACTGTTGGTTAACACTTTGATCTCTTTGGATAACTCTCTAATCTTGAGTGAGACAAATGGCATTAATGGGAAGTTCTAAGACATATCCCCATCATATGAAAAGAATTATTTACATCCACCAAAGACATGATTTCTTATGCAAGACCAAGAACAGACCCGCAGCGCAATCCTATAAATGGTCAGCCATCTTGAACTCCAGTTGAAAGTGGCTCCGCTTAATGACACACAACCTGCTCCAAGCAGTGAATATGATCCGGGGGCAATGAAATAGTTCGATTAAGAACAGCCAAAACACCCGGAGAATCCAGAGTGAGGAAATAAACAGCCCAAAACAGTCATGCCCAGGACAGGTGCAAATCTAAATAGGGAATCACTGCTGTGGGAATGATGCCCAATATTAAAAGAAACAGTGGGGCAAGGTTGGTTCAAAATGTTAGTTAATCACTATTTGCAGTGCCTGGAGATCATTATAAAACCATGGTTGAGGGTGGTTAAGAAATCTTCTAAAATCTGTGTACTCAGAATCAACATTATTAGATTAGTTTTAAACAAATTAAAGCATTGGATTAACCAACATGTGCCATGAAATAGCTCTATTGGGGGACACTAGAGGGTACACTACTCTATCATATTTAGTCTGGAATACTCTCTCGTTACATGCCTGCAAGTTACCTTCTCAATCTTGACTGGCTAAAGTCATTCTATGACTTCCACCATCCCTCACGTCTATTAGTTTTCTCCTTGTTTGTCATATTATCCTCTTTCTGTCAAAAGAAACCTCTTTCCCTTTTTCCTTCATTGGATCAGAAGATTCTTGGGCATTTTGCTACATCAATACTTCCTACCCATTGATCTCTCGACTCGGCCTGTTATTTTTCCTTTCCGGTGTCCCACTATGACGACACATCTGATCTGTTGTTGCATGCTCCATCTACTGAGGGGGTTGATGTCCTTATAAATTCATGTGATAGCTCTCACTGCCTTGAAAAAGATGTAATTGTTCGCAAGGAAGTGTAAAATACCAAGTTTCTTCATTCTAATTTATGTTTTTAAGGATACATCTATTATAGCATATGTGACACGATCTGTGAAAAGGTAACTTAGTGCAAGGCGCACTAAGGTCCATTTTCGCAGTACATGTCACATGTTCAGAAACCCCAACTGATGCACCAACTAGTCCTGCGTACAATGTCTATAGTTAACTGTCATTGTCATAATGCTTATGAGAGCATTAGACCGTTGTAAACAGCCAATCTATAAAAGACATCTGCAATATCGTCTGACCTCATTCAGTGTTACTTAAAAAACAATACATTGTTAAAATCACTTACCTGCATCCAAAGCCGAAAAATGAATTGGTGACAGTGCAAATAACGGATTGTATAAACGCGTCTGCGGGAATGGGATACAGTGTATATTCTGGGGAAATGGGAGTAGGGGTGAGGATGTGGGTCTAGGGGGTAGGAGTTGGGTCTCCTAATAACAAGCTTGCTTTGGCAGGGGAAAGATCACTACTCAGAGAGCTGCCCAAAGCAGCTCCTAGCAGTAGGCATGTCTGATTGGGTGGTGTCTGTTACTTTACAGGACCTATATCAGGTGCTCTAATCATGTATTATTACCCCTTATGGACGTTATAGTACTTTAATGCCTATTTTCATCATGATGCATAAATGCATTTCTAGTGATTAACTTAAATGTATCATGCTGATCCTATAAGGTTTTTAAACTCCTGATGGATCAGAACGATGTATGAATGCAGCGCTGGGAATTCAATTACCAGTGCTGCATTAGTGCATCATGACAACAAATGCATCATGACAACAAAAGACATAAGCCTTGGGCCATCATGCCCACCCTTAAAGGGTGAAATTACATGGGCAGCCAGGAGATGACTGGCTGAGCCTCAACCATCTCGGTACAATTATAGCATGCATGGGCTGTTGGCAATTGATATAAGGCAGTTCGTTATGGAAGTTTCTATAATATGTTGACTTTGTCAAAGGCAGTATGGAAATATAGTGACAGGGAAGACGTTTGGTTGACAAGACGTCGGGGGAAGGGGAGGGTTCTTTAGACATAGCTGACAGTATTGATTTAATGGAAGATAGATGTGTTTAATGAAAGGTAGATAATTCTAAGTGCCACACATGTAGATGACAGGCCTTAAACAGATACATATTAACTGTCGGTACCGCAGGGTAAGATTTTGAGTAAGGTCCCATTCTCTTGAACCCCATGAACGAAGCAACACGTATAGGAAAAACGTGCTGAAGAAGCCTGGCCCTTGTCAGGTTGAAACTGTAAAAATGCCATTGCAGAGTGGCAAATGCCTCCAGAGTCACATGTCAAAGATATGTTTTGCCTGCATGGAAAACAATTTTTCCATGTCTGAACAGAGAAATGAGGGAATGTCAATGTGTGATTTAAGTTATGAATGCTAAATTGAACTTTCATGACAAGAGTGTTTAATGTTTATTTTACCATTTCCCAAGCCTGCAGAAGACAGCATGGAGATTCATTGCTCGGTTAAGACAATGTCACTCATGCCATTGGCCCGATTCCACCTTTCAGCCTGGTCCCATTACTTGATGTATTTATGAGGGCAAAGCCACTTTGCCCTCATAAATACATCCTGATTTATTCAGGAAGGTCGGACTGTTATAAATTGTTGTTGTGACAGGTATTTTGTCTTAGGTTCTCTCCAGAGTGATCCAGCAGTGACTATAACGAAGATATACGGATCTGATGGTGCCGAGCCGGATCACGCAGCAAATCTCTTCTAATGTAGCACGGATATGCCCTCATATTAGTTGCGACATCCTGAGCCAAGTAACTCATGGCCGACTAAACTCAGATAAGCTTCCCTGTAAATAGCCTCATATTTTATTTGTCAGGATCATCTTAGACATAGTTCATCATCAAGATTTCTCATTCTCTCAGCATGTTTACTGTTATGAATAAATTGTGATTTATTGGATATATTAAATTGGAATAAAACACCTAAATGAATAAGTTATTGCATGGATACTTTTAAAAGTCAAGTTTTACCATACAAGATAAAAAGGCATTGCATGTATATTTGCCTTAACAACAGGTAATGATATGTTGCAGCTAAAATGAATGATACAATAACTGATATAAAGCAAAAATATTCAAAAAATGCATCTGGCCACAATAAGAAATTCCCTTTCCCATCGCTAATTTGTGTTATTAACAATACCGGCAGTACAAAGTACAGCAGACTGGTTGGATCAAGATTTAATGGGAATCAGACAGCGTTAAATGACCCTTCATATTCAGTCATGCATCCGTTGTTGTCTGCTCGTTATCGCTCTAAATGACAAACAGACAGACATTTCCTCCTGTGAGATCTCCTGACCCCAAGAGGTCAGGGGCCACACGTGGCTTTGACGTGATGTCAGAGGGACACCATCTGCCCAGTTCCAGTCCATGATGTAGTCCATGATGTATAAAAAGGAACGTTGTGATGAGCAACCGGAACAACCCTTCAATTCCATCTCTAGCAAACACTCAAGCTGTTACATGAAATAAAAGGAAGTATATACTCTTTTTTTTGTCCGCTCTCTGTGGGTTTGGTGTGATACGGAGGTCTAATACCAGTATTGGATGAAACAACCATCAGCATAAGAGGTAGGGCAGCCTAGCAGAAAGTGAGACAACCTACTTTTGCTCAATTTGATTAGAATACAGTAGGATTGTTACACGATACTTTTAAGTGAAAAGGCTGCTCCATAAAGGGATTTATTGTTATTCACTACGAGTATAGGCCCTATTCAGGTTACCAACTCCCGCATTATCGCCCCCTGGTCAGGCAGTTTCCGGTTTTGGCGTCGTAGGCTAGACCTGTCTGCTGGACTAGCCTGACTAGGCCTACCCAGAGCCACTGCTTTACTTAAAATATATATGAATTGGTTTGCAATGACATACATGTATATATATATATACATACCATCACACTATCAGAAAGATGATCTTCTGTTCCTCGGATCCAGCACAGTTTTTTTATATGACAAATTAGGAGCAATGTGTAAAAGTGAAATGAATACGGAAATGGTGGAACTCCAGTTTATGCCTATAGCCTAGACATAGACACAAACCTTACCTCAAAACATTGTAGGCAAATGTCATATGGGCCCAACGTTGTCTGTGAATATAATGTCCATGGTTTATATTATAGGGCTTCTATAACTCCATGTGTAACTGTACGTCCTATGTTGAATAATCCATGTCAATAATCCATAAAAGTAGCAAGACATATATATGTTAGCCTTCTTTCCAAGACTGTCATTCTCCACCCAGGTTACTGGACCAACTGACTGGAGTCCTAGCATATGTATACTAACTTTGGCTTTCTTGATGCCACCCCCCCCCCCCCAAGCCTACAGGTGTGGCAGTCTGCCTCCACACCTCCAGGTGTGATGTACCTGTGAGATGCTCCTGTCACAGTTACCCCCACCAGCCCTTAACACCTCTGGGCTGGGTGTGGCACTGGTCACTATATCAAAGTGGTGTCCCACACTAGGCCCACCCTTTGAAGTGGAGAGCTGGAGCACACCTCTGGGAGGGGAATATAATTTTGAAATATGATTGGCAAGCTTAATTTGAATCAATGTGAATACGCTATTCCCCTCTACTTGTAGGAAAGGGAACTAAAGCCAAATAACTCATTTCTTGTGCTTTTTCTTGCACTTTCTCACGTGTCTACAGGCCTCAGGCAGTATCTAAGAAAACTTTATCTCTCTATTTGATTATATTATTTTAGATAATTTTGTTTCAAAATTGTAAACCTCATCTCATGTTAGCGTCACAGCAACTCATAGGACATATCTAACTTTTCTGTCCTTATATTTTCATTATATTTGACGTCATATATTCTAAAAAATGATTATGTATGATATTAGCCCCTCCTATTGAGCCCCAAAGACGAAATGCCCAATATATATATTATTTTGTAACTCGCTTGCATGACTTGTAAATCGTTTGCATGACTTATAAATCATTTGCATGGTGTATAAATCATTTGCATAGCTTATAAAGTATTTGCACAATTTATAGGCCTAGGCCTATAGGCTCTCCGCCCAAACAAGGGCCCTAGTTGGGGCTTGGGCTAGCCTATACCATTCTGGGGGGGGGGGGGGTCCCCATGTCACATGTCGATTTTAAGAAAAGGCTGTGTCCTATGTCTCTGTCACTTAATAATCAGCACGCCCCATCAGGCGCAGATATACATGTACATGTAAACATTATGATCTACCGTAAAACCCCGCCTTTAAGACGACCCCGCCTTTAAGACGACCTCCCAACTTGAGAAAAAAATCTGTCTTGTACAAAATAAAGATTACATTTAGGAAAGCCCCACCTTTAAGACGACCCCCGATTTTGAGGATTTTTGGGGCTCAAGGCCCCGTCATAGGCCCCCTTCATATCAAATTTTCTAGTTAAAAACAGCTGTGGCGGCACTAAATTATTCACCACAACCCATTATCCCGACTTATTACTATTGTAATTGGATAAGTAACCAAATAAACCCCTTTAAAAGGTAAATGAAAACCCTTCATACTCGCCCCTTTTCTTCTCTTTTTTTTCAAACATTTTTTCAAATCAAATTTTAGAAAACCCCGCCTTTAAGACGACCCCCTAACTTGAGAATAAAATCCGTCTTGTGCAAAAGAAAAACACCAAATAAAATCTGTCTTAAAGGCGGGGTTTTACGGTATTATGTATTACCGGGTACAGTAAAACTTTGTTATTACAAACACCTTATTACCAGCAATATTACTTTGAATTTCGTAGTAACCAAGTTTCGATTTTTTCCCCTAAATTGGTAGGTGTAGGTAATTGGTATAGGTGTGTGGAAACTGCAGGAGATGCAAGGGACTTGCTGGCGGAGGTGTAGGGGAGGGGGGGAGGAGCGTCGGAGTTTTTCAAAGAAAGAGGCCCCCTCACTTAACTGGCCAGTGGTCGGAGTTCAAGGGATTGAGGTCCCCTCAACTGACTAGTGGTCGGAGTTCAATCACCTGGATCCGCTCAATCACCTGGATTTTATTTCTGAAAGTCCTATTTTACTTCGTTATAAACGAATTTAGAGCAACAGTACTTCGTTCTAAAAGAGGTTTTTTTTACTATAGAAATGTATAGAGTCTAGGAGAAAGTCACCATCTTTAGAATAAGTTATTATGATAATTATGTACCAATAGTTGGCAATACCTCCATTTTTGTTGTTTGCTCATTTGAGTGTGTATTAATACAAGTAGGTCTACGATTTTCAGTATTGATGTTGTCATCCCTTTAATATCCAATAGTATTTGACTAGTGGTTTAAAAAATATATATACCCCCCCCCCTTCCAGAAGTGTGCTTCAGCTCTCCACCTCAAAGGGTGGGCCTAGTGTGGGACACCACTTTGATATAGTGACCAGTGCCACACCCAGCCCAGAGGTGTTAAGGGCTGGTGGGGGTAACTGTGAAAGGAGCATCTCACAGGTACATCACACCTGGAGGTGTTGAGGCTGAGTGCCACACCTGTAGGCTTTAGGGGGGGGGGTGGCATCAAGAAAGCCAAAGTTAGTATTCATATGTTAGGACTCCAGTCAGTTGGTCCAGTAACCTGGGTGGAGAATGACAGTCTCAGGAACAAGATATTGTTATTAGCATGGATTATTGACATGGATTATTCAACATTTGATGAAACACATGGAGGCCATTATAACCATGGACATTTCTATATATTCACTTGTGTCTTTATTAGGGCCTAGGCCTATTATTAACCCAACATCAGTGGACTTGAAGCAAGGACCAAGGTTAGTTCGGTATGGTACTACAGGCCTAGCCTAACTGAATGCCCAAAATGCTATGTAGCCTCATGTTTAACTCCCCTCAAAACTGTGTTACACATTTTACAAATCGTTCAAAATTATAAAGGTGGATAGATCAAACAAATACATTTCCAATCAGGTGTTACTTAAGTTAGTGTGACGACTTAAAGCCAAATAAAGTAAGTCATTAAGCAGGTGACAGGCATAGCCATAGGCTCAGTGAGTGGGGTGAGGGAGGGCGAGCTGGACCGGAAACTGCCTGAGCGCGGGCATTATGGGAAACCTGAATAGGGAGAATAAGGATCCGCAGTCAGTTGGGGTTTAATATACACTCTAAAATTGTGTCCTGTCTATAGAATATTCCCTTTGAGAAACTGCAGAGGCAGCCTAGAGAATGTGAAGCAGCCACAAAAAGGTTTACATTTAAAAAATGCTTGATCATCTTGAATCAAATTTTGATTTTGAATAGGCCACATTTAGAAACTGTTCAGAACAGGAATTCGTGAACACGTGTGACCACAAGCCATCATTAGCTAATTGGACATAATTCATCGTAATTAATCAGTTGTCTTTCACAGTTGTCTTTGCTCGTCAAAAATGTTCTGGCAGTGCAATATGATAATGTTAGATAAAGAGGGGTGAGAGGGGGGAGCGCAGATGTGTTGGTTATAGCAGTGGTAGAAGTGCATCATTCCATATATCAGAAGCGGTAGTAAAGTATGAGGGACTCAATGGTAAAACTATAACCTAACCAAACGATGGATGAATGCTCCACTGAATGCTGAGGCATCACTCAATCGATACACCTGTAAATGAAATCCGCCCCCAAAGTCTCACTCTTATCCTGCAAGTTCTGTATGATGATTTCATGTGTATCTGTGTGAAATGTGCAAACATTCCTACCTACCACCACCGTTGTCCTGGCTAGTGATATTGACCGTACACTGATCAGTACTGATAATTGCATTCCATGATCTGCTGAAATAAAACCATTGTACAAGGTGTGTACCAGTTACATTATTTTGTTTTAGTGAGCCTAGGCGAATCCTAGCCTGAAGCCACTTCGTGGCTTCAGGCTAGGCTTTGCCAAGCACTATATGCAGTGGTCAGAATTCATGGGGATTTGCAGCATTCTATTAACAGATTCAATGGTCGATTCCCATGAAGTTAATTCATATTAAACTTTGAAAACAATAACAATTATCTTAAAATATCAATGAATTGACAATTAATTCAACTAGTCACTGTGAATCTTAAAGATTTTTGGCACAATATGCAGTAAAATCTTTGAGTGGGGACAAGATGGCGGATATCATGTATATTTTCACATTCTCCTAACACATTCAAGTATATAAGCATAGTTTCATTGTAACTCATCTACACCTCTGGGTGGAGAGTGTCACAGGCAGGGACGTCACAGTACCAGTGACATCACAGATTTAGTGACGCTGCTACGTCACGAAGCAACGTCGCTACGTTACCTAGCAACGTCGCTACGTCACCTGGCCATGACGTCACTTTCTTCACAGTGCCAGTTTATTTTTATTTTGTTGCATCAGTTTGCCGTCAGAACGGCCCAGTTTGTTGTCAAAACGGCCCACAGTTGGCCGTCAGAACGGCCGACAGTTGGCCGTCAGAACGGCCAACAGTTGGCTGTCAAAACGGCCCACAGCTTACCGTCAGAACAGCTTCGTTAGGGCAGCGGGGAGGGGGCCGTGATCAAATTTATCAATGGCTAAAGTTTAACTTGATCATTGGCTAAAGTTTGCCGTGATCTTTGTCTAAAGTTTGCCGTGAGAACTTGCCAAAGTTTAGCGTGAGAACTTGCTAAGGTTTGGCGTCAGAACTAGCCAAAGTTTGTCATCAGAACTAGCCAAAGTTTGTAGTCAGAACTACACAAAGTTTGCCGTCAGAGCTAGCCAAAGTTTGTCGTCAGAAGGGGCTCACTTTTTCCCCGGATCATCTCCAATTTTAATCTTAATTTCAATACAGAAAGTCACATATTCCGCCCTCCTGTGTTACATTAAAGGATAGGTGAATATAAAATGATATCTATATTGAAACATCTCAGCTCTCATATATATATGGTATTTCTACATGGCAATGCACTACCCAGCAAACTGGGGTGACTCGTGGCCATCCTGAGTGAGGTCCTCACTCAATGTGCTAGATGAAATAAAACTGAGTGATGTGTCGCCATCAATCACTCAGCATCACTAGGGATGGCCACGCTGGTGATCACTCAGCATCACCAGGGATGGCCATGTTGGTGATCACTCAGCATCACCAGGGATGGCCACGTTGGTGATCACTCAGCATCACCAGGGATGACCACGCTGGTGATCACTCAGCATCACCAGGGATGGCCACGCTGGTGATCACTCAGCATCACCAGGGATGGCACATTGACCAATCAGCACTGAGGCAGGGGAGGGGGGTATTTTATTCATAACATTGACAACATCATTTAAGCTGTTCATCCAGAATCTCTTCTTC
Source organism: Harmothoe impar (assembly GCA_947462335.1). Lineage (NCBI taxonomy): Eukaryota > Metazoa > Annelida > Polychaeta > Phyllodocida > Polynoidae > Harmothoe > Harmothoe impar. The sequence goes on from OX381716.1 coordinate 24,191,233, forward strand.
TCTTGGCAATGATGAATAATTGAAGTCCTTGTGGGAGTGTCTGTTTAAATATAAGCAAACATAATGGATTATTATGGAGGAACACAGTGTACATGGCAAGGTTATAAAACTGTTTAAATGTTACTTTGAAAGTGAAATTCCCCTTTTATCATTAATCAATTATGTTATACATATATAACAATACAAGTAAAGTAAAGAAAGTGCCAAAAACTACCATAGAACTTACCAATAAATGTGTCATTCCAGTCAGTGAATATACTTCCTACCTATAATTATAAAAAGAGCAAAGTAGAATATATTAGAGAAAAATAGAGACATAAAATAGGCAAGAACAGTTACTGTAGAATTCACAATCAGCTGATGGCTGAGATTTCACCATGACTTATATAGGACAACCCACCTCACATCTGTTCTCCTTGCCAGTCTCTGCCTGTCTGTTGTGAATGCTAGAAGTTTCCACTGAGAACAAAGAAAGGGCGGGAAATTTGAAATGGACCAATCAGAACTCAGGAAACCAGGATGTGTGTGACCGTGAGTGATCATGCGCCATCCTGAGTGAGACTCACCACAAGTGGCGCCTAGTCACTCAGTGAGTGAGAACCATGTTGGCGACTGTGAGTGATGATGTGCCATGCTGAGTGAGAGCTACCATGCTGGTCAGACAAAGAAAGTTCCCCTTTTATCACTCAATGCAAGAATGTTTTACCATACTGTTGTAAATCCTTACTTGTTACTCATGATTATATGATACCATGATGGTCACTGGATATCATACTTTCCTATTCTTGTTAGAGCAAGGCTGATCAATGTCTATATACTATGTAAAATGTAGACAATTTCATTTCAGTGTTAAGTCCCATAGACAAAGGAAAATTGTATTTTCTGTCTTAAATCTTAATCTAAAATCATATTGTTGGCTATCATGATGTGCACATTTTCATAGTGATTATAATTATGTAAAAATCTGGTCCATATGTGCGATAATATTAATGAAATCAACATCAACTTCTATTCCCCCTCTGCAAAATAAAAGCAGTATACCTCCAATACTAATATCCTGGTGATGCTGAGTGAGCTCACCACAGTTGGGAAATGAGTGAAAAGTCACCATGCTGAGTGAGACCCACCAGGAGTGGCGCGTTGTCACTCAGCGTGTGATCACCACAGTGGCGAGATGAGTGATATCTCGCCATGCTGAGTGAGACTCACCAGGAGTGGCGCATTGTCACTCAGCGTGTGATCACCACAGTGGCGAGATGAGTGATGAGTCGCCATGCTGAGTGAGACTCACCAGCAGTGGCGCATTGTCACTCAGTGTGTGATCACTCAAATAATAGTCACCATGCATCACCAGTCATGGCCAGGGATCACCCCAGTTTGCTGGGTAACTACCTCACTCATATCCCATGTAAGTAGTCTATAGGGAGGACAATTTGGTCCAGGCTAATATAGGTTTCACACATGGACCCTCCCCCAAGTCTATGCCACAGGCTGTGATGAATAGTAATGAGATTATATCAATGGTAATGTGTACACTTTCTGTACTCCCCGAATCCAAAATAATCTAATTGCACATTATTGAAATGAAACAGAATATTTCTGCTTCAAGCATTGAGCATCAGCACATAGTTGGTATGAATTATGGCCTAGGTAGTTGAGATGGACATGAAGGTTGATATACGTTTGCTATATGTGATTCTAGCTCAAGAGAAAGTATTGATTTAGTGGATGATGCAGTGCTATGTAATATCATGTGACAAAGGAAGACCCTACACGGTTCATGGGATATTGACATCTTCTTAATTGGCACCATATCTAATACCGAATAGATTAATCCACCATGGCAGAATATTCCTTATCAGAGCCACATCATGGATGAAATTAGCCCCAGGAAAATTACATTTTTAATGGTGCTTCTTAACCTATATCCAGGAGCAGATTTCCTGGTGGAAATCAATTATACTATAATCTAGAGCTACCTATACCGGATAACACGGTTGCATATTAGGCTGCTGAAAAGTGACCCGCTTTTATAGCTTTTCTCGTGTTGTTTTTCTAAAGAAAAAGCCAATTCCGTTCTAGTCTACAATTGCCCAACTGTAGACTTATTGCCTTGGTAGTATGTATGTAAAGCAGTATTGTGCTGTGACTATTGGTATGTCTGATGGGTTCTTGATATGCCACAGTGCTTGACAGTATCTGGATAACCCCTGCCCTATACTGGATGTCTATGTATAGTGACACATCCCCTGACCCTCTCCATCTCTGTCAGTGGCTGTGGTATCCCTATGTAGATGCACTTCTAGATATACACTTCACAAGTCCTTTAGGTCCTATACAGATAAAGTTATCAGTCCAAATACCAATTAGAAACAACTGGGTAGATATCAGCAAATAAAATATAATTTTGACAATGTTGATGATCAGTGCGGATAGAAACATAAGTAAAGCTTGGCCCTATGTAGATGCACCTCTAGATATAAACTTCACAAGTCCTTTAGGTCCCATACAGACACAGTTATCAGTCCAAATACTAATTAGAAACAAATGGGTAGATATCAGTAAATAAAATATAATTTTGACAATGTTGATGATCGGTTGGGATAGAAACATAGGTAAAGCTTGGCTGCATATATTATCAATACTAAAGGAAAATTGGCAAAGAACTACTTATTATATAATAATGTCTATATCCTTATCAAAGCAGTACAGAAGATGGAAGAAGAAAGTATACTTGCGAAATAGAATGAAGGCACCAGGGCGATTCCGCTACTTGCCTGGCACCCATCTCTACAGCCTCGTTCTCACATGACTGACCAAGCACACTATCTGGTCTTTACACACCTCTAGCACAACACAGCTCCTGCATAGTTCTCCACTGGAATGATAGGGGGCAGCACAATTGGTTGCTATGGAAATGGTCCTCTAGGACCCTGCAGCGCTTTATCTCTAATTGTGGTTCCTTGTTTTTGCCAACCATAAACAATTGTGGCTTCGGTGGTGGAAAACCAAACCCAGATTTATTTTCTCCTCTCATTCTCAGTGACCAATGATCTGATGGGACAGCTTTAATTGACTTTGATTCTTTGCACGAAGATGTCATTATCTGATACAAAGGGGATGAAAGGAAAATATAGTGTATGAGACAAAACTGATCTCTCAGTTATATTGCAGTAGCATACGATATACTCTACAGTCAGCTCTCCAAGAAGAGCAAAACTAAAATTAAAGAGATGCACAGATTTGGAGTGAGATGACATCAGTCCTTCACTTCACCAACATGAATCCACTCAAACGTCGTCGCCAGACACTGACCATTGTGGCTTCGCTAATTTTCTTTGTTATATACTTAATTAAATGACAGCCTACAAGCCAAAATGTTCAAATAGTGTGCCAATTCACAGTTAAGCTTATTCTCAGAGTCGGACGTCGTGCTGTCAGCTGTTTTCAGCATCTTTCTGCTAAAAGGGCAGCTCTTCTTTTGGAAATGAGTTCACTTATGATTATTGTTATATAATGTTATGTATTTTCAGATGACTCAAATCATTTAGAAGTGAGCGATATAAGGTGGAATCTTAGTTGTATTTCAAGTGTAAGATGACAGAGGCTAGTGGCAAGGGGGTGGATGCCTATCAGATAAAAAGTATGCACACATCTCATGATATCACACCCACCCAGCCCTTTAAAACTTAAAAACTCTCTCTTATAATACTTTTGCTCACACAAACTCTCTTAAACTGATAGGAATTGAGGAAAATAGAAAATCTCCTCCATTCAAAGCCAACTTTGTGGTTTGATTACCACAGTTCTGATTGACGAAATAAGGACAAGGGTGAGATTTATTTGTGTTCAGCCGAGATAACTTACCAGTCCAAAGGTATTATTGATGTGAAACCCCATTAGTTCTGTATTGGTGTATTATGCAGACCCTATGGGAGTGTATCAACCCCATAATGTCGGTATGACACTTAAATGCAGCACTGGCGAGTTACTTGTCAGAGCTGCATTAATGCATCATGACGGCCAAGGGCATGATGCATTAAGGTATCATGCCATCCTCAAAGGGTTAAAAAGACATGGGAGCCAAGCAAAGCATATCGGCAGAGATGAAATTTCTGTGAATTAGCCAAACCAGACTCTACATGAACACAGGTCTGATGAACCAATATTAAATAATATATAGTTTTAATTTAAGGACATAAACACTGTGTTTCTGTCACTGTTCAGATTTGGCAAGAGAAAACTACCTAGGTGGAAAAATAATAGTTTTGTGCCAAGTAATATCAGCTTACCAACACTTTCTTTTACAAGGCCATATTATGTTTCATGACAATAGGCAGTCATTGTTTTAATCACTGTAGTGTGATTTAGTATTTATAATTTAAGGATAGGATGATTCACATGTTACACTCAATAACTCAAGATATGGTGATCCTTATTTAAGAGGCAGTAATATCAGCTTACCAATACACGTTACTAGAGACTTGCAAGCCCATGGATAATATAATAAATAGCTTGGGTTGGATTCTACAAAGGTCACATTTTCTGCTGGCCCCCCGCTTTGCAAGTCATGGACATGCTTCCCCAAGGAGATTCAGAAAAGATATCTCCGGTCATGCTGCACACATATATATGATGTATTACTACACTGGCCTGTTCTGAGCTTATTCTTGGCACACTACAAGCAAAGGCTTTTTTATGGGGCACCTGGGAGTGGGGTATTTCTTTTATATGGAGGGGGCAGTTAAAGGAACAACACGATGTATGTTTATGATATTGCCACCGTGCCTCGCCCTGTCACTATTAAAGGAGTCCCGGACTGTTTAACCCTTTAAGGACGGATGTCGCTAAAAGGTGACATGATGCACCAATGCAGCCCGGCAAGTAACTTGCCGGTGCTGCATAGTTACATCATGCAAACCATTTGGGACTGTCTCAACCTTATAAGGTTGGCATAATGCTTGAGTACAGCACTAGTGAGTTACTTGCCAGGGCTGCATTCATAAATCATGACGACCAAGGGCATGATGCTTTAAGGCATCCTTAAAGAGCTAACTTGACAGGTGTGCTATGTCACCTCCCTCATTTACCCACCTCAGCCACACTCAGAGGTGCTATACCTGCAATATCAGCCCCCTCATCCCCAACATGGTCGCACTAACCCGATCACATCAGCTGCACCTAGTGTTACGTAAGGATACCCCCGCCCCAAGATCACCAGAGAAATGACATTCAGGCATTATCACCTATAAAAGAGGGTGAATACTTTCCTGGAAAACCATGCCTAGTGATGCAAGACCGACCCATATTTCTGTTCTTTTGTGGAGTTATTTACCAATATGCCAAGTTAGCTCTGTCCCTGAAGGGTTTGCTTGTTAAATTCGCATCATATTTATAGTGACTAAGGCCGCTCAAAAAAGGGTTTCTCATCACCAGGCACTGAAAAATACGAAGAGGGTGATTTTTCTGGATTTATTTCCCATGGGGCAATGATGTATGGGAAATAATATTATAGACTTTTCGCGACCAAATCTCACATTTAATCTAGACTGATCACGACTTTTTCGATGCACGATGAGAAACCAGCTTTTTTTTTTGAGCCCAAAACAGTTATCACCAGTCTGATCACTTGCTTTTAGTATCTGGTAGATTTGAGATTTACTATGGTCGAAGTACATTGACATATATGAGAGTTTATGATTTAAAACGATTTTCATTGTAACCAGCGCCTTCGGCGACTGGATACTGAGGAGACAAATCTTGAAGAACATATATTCACGGCAAACTGACCCTGACGCCCCCCCCCCACCCCGGCATGACCATGTAGGCCTACCGTGGGAAATTGTAGCTGAGGGACTGTGTAATATGTCTATAGTTAGGGCCTATAGGCCTATTCCGTAACATTTCCATTTCCCCTCCCCCCCCCAACCATGTAGGCATACTGTGCAAAAACTGTGGCTGAGGGATTGTGGATTGTGAATATTCCGTGACATTTCTACTCCCCCCCTCCCTCTATGTAGGCCAAGGCCTACTGTGGGAAATTTTGGCCGATTTCTCTCCCCCCCTCCTGCCCCCCCCCCCCCCTACTGCTCCCTGCCCCCCTCGCTGCACACACGGCAGGATTGGAATACGGCTTGAACAGACAGGGACGAGCCCCCCCACCCCCGACGAGCTCTCGTAGTTGATGCAGCAAAGTAGGCCCCGCAGTTATGCATTTCTTAGTTATGCGTTTCTAAGTTACACGTTTCTTAGTTACCAGGTCACGTGACCTTTGACCTAAATAGCGCTGTAGCTACGGAGGAGTGTCGATAGATAAGTTTAGGTTCGATTTTCTCAATAATTTGATTGATTTAAGGTGTTATTCTCGAAGGGGAAGGACAAGGGAGCATTTAATGTGGAATTTCGGTGCAGTTGATCAACAGTCTCCGATAGTAAGGTTAATCTAGGGACATTTCTTCACAGAAAAAAATGGTGGATTCAATGAAAACTTCTTTCTCTTGTTGCTATAGGCCTATATGCGAGAGTATTTCTATTATTTTGTTGCTTTTAAATACAACTGGATTAAATATATGCAAATTGGTTTGATAGGAAGGACAATTGTTGAATGCAAGTTGCTGTAAATATTACTTGAAGTAAAATGAAAGCTAAAAACGAGTTACCTTTGAAAAAAAACATACTTGCAAGTAGCCTCTTTTGGTTTATCTGTTCCTGGCGACCACTCAAGCCAAATTCAATGGGGTGGTTCGCTGGTCCCAACTAATGCCGTTTTATATATAGGGGAACAAGCTCTTTCTGCAGCTGACATTTAAAGAAGCTTGCACTCCAGCCCATCAGTATGTTTTGTAGTGAATGCCCTTGGTAGTGAAACTAATTGATTCTTCATGAAGGTTTCCATTAGCCTAGAATATGGTTGATGCTGTAATGGACTCTATAATTGAGCCTGCTATATGCACTAATGTGGCATGCATTAGTGAGGTGCTACGGTATATTGTGTAAACCATACAAAATATTGACATGAAATACATTAACTTTGACATAGTGTATAGCACCTTGCAGCTGACAAATCTAGAACGTAAGTATTACAGATGGAAAGGAAGCAATGGTAACTTGAGATGAAGTATTGATTTGGTGTATGATACAGTGCTTTGTAATACCATGTGACAAAGGAAGATGTCACCCCTTATACAAGATCCTGACAGTTACTTAATTGGCAAAATATCTTAGATCACATAGAATTTAGCCACTGTGACAGAATCTCCTCCATCAGAGGCATATCCTAAATGAAATTGACCTCAGCCAATTTGCCTTTTTAATGGTACTCATTACCCAATTTCCAAGAATGCATCTTTTCCAATAAATTATACTCTAGGGCAGCAGGTATCTTAGGCTCACATTATGCATGCATGCTTACAGTTGGTTTAAGAAGGGACCACATATATATATATAACAATATGGCATTGATGTAAATATTTGGTTAAAATTAAAACACCTCAATCTATTCCACAATTGGACACCTATAGACCTAGTTTCATTGAGTTGCTCGTGAAATTGCCCAGCCAGTATAGGACAGAATTGTAGTGTGGATATTTTTGGTTTGTTGTCCCAGTGTTTGACAGTTTCAGGGTGACCCTGCTCTATCCTAGGTAGCAGATGATAGGGAGATACACTGTGACCCTCTCCATCTGTGTCATTGCCATCAGATATGGATGTAGATGCTCTTATAGATACGTGCCTTAGATGTCCTTTCAACTTACACATATATATAAATTCATTTGCCACAGACCGATGATATATCGGTTGATTTAAATTGAAAGTAGAGGAAGTGAAATGGATCCATTATCTCTATATCTGATAGTGTGTCTGAAATGAAAACATGTCCATATATGCAGACATCCGGCAATTAGTCCACTTGAGTTTTAGCCATGAACCTACTTATTTCTCTCACGTTTTGCACCTTGCTAAAGCTGTAAATACGTTTTAAAGAGACTTCGTAATACGGATACTTTTTTTGAAATAGAGTTATAACAGCCGGGCAAGTTACACAGTAATTTCTATACCCGGTTATCACTCATTCCCTACAGTCTTGTAAGCAGTGGAGTATCCTCTTTTTACAGCTAAGCGTAACACTGTCACATGACTTGCCAAGCAAACTACAGTGAAATATCATTATGATCAGGACTGTTACAAGGAACTGACTGGTATAAGTGTCGCTTTTCTATGGCCTCAATTGTCTATTCTCTAAATACCTGCTTGCAAGGAGCAAATTTGGTCTCAAAGCCTTTCGTGTGACTAGTTATTACCAAGCTGGTCTTGACATATCCCTAGCAGAACACAGCTGTAGTACAATTCTCCAATGGGAGGATACAGGCAGCAGACTTTGTTCCGAATGAAACAGCCATCTAGGACACTCAAGAGCTCAACAAGATCCCCTTTATGGCCGTTCTTACCTATACAAATTACAACCTACAAGTTCACTGTTAAAACTGTGTGCCAAATAAAGTGTTTCCTTTGTACGTTATGCCACAGGATAGTCCTCAAATAGTAGAAATGTGCTTGGTGGAATATCGCCTTAATGGCAGGCCTCTTTGAGCGGTTCAGTGTGCTGCTCAGTGAGGTGTTACCACTGCAGTGATTGATCCCCTCCAATGTTTCCACTGACATCTGTCATTTCCTAATTTGTAAAATGAATGAACCAGACTGAGGGTGTTTGCGCAACTCTTGAAATATTACAGAGTACAACAAAAACAAAGTCCTTTTGGATTAATAGGATAAGAACAAAGGTGTAATGAGATTGATTTATGTTCAATATGACCCATTTACCAGTCAAAAAGTGCTATTGATGTAACAAACAAATAAATCCATAGCATGTGAAAGTAAATCCCATCATTCTACTTTCATAACGAGAAGGATCATTACATAATTTGCATATTAGTTCTGGCAAATTCTGATCTATAATTATTCAATCAATCATTCCATGTCAAACGGGAGATAGGGCCACACATGAAATAATAGTGTTTGGTTTACTGTTTAGATTATATCTATTCAGTGCTCTTTATACTATTTATCGAACTGAGAATTGCATGATTTCTGATGATATCATCAATTTTGTATAAAAATCTAAATCAATTGAGCTTTCTTTTTTGTTTGAATTAGATTTTTTATTCCCAAAGTCACAAAGGGATTGACCAAAAAGTTCAAGAGATGTGCCATTTGGGATGACCAACACCTTTTTGTTAAAAGAAATGAGACAATTTTTGTGTGGGCGTGTCAGTGTTGGCGTGTCAGAGTGGGCGTGTTGGTGCAGACAGCGACATGGTCCCCCACTTACTGAGGGTGGATTACAGTGTCAGCCAACTTGTAACATCCTCCACTCTCACTTCAACCCACTCTGGGGCTCGATTCATAACAATGTACGATAGCTCAGAAAGGCTACGACCACAAAAAAACATGTCTGTAGGGAAAACAGGGCAAATCGTAATTTTTTACAGGTAGTAGTCCTGTAGTCGTACAAGGCAGTCGTACAGAAAAATGTTGTGCATTTCACAATTATAATCATAGGACATATTTCCTTTACTCAATCGTATCACTTGCATTAGAAAATTGTTGTAAAAGTAATTTGCTAAAAAATTAACTTTGTATTACAAAGTACATTAGAATATTACCCACACTACAATTTAGGAGGAAATAGTTGAATTATGGTTTTCAAAACATGTATGATATTTCGAATTTCTGAGCCACTCATTCTTACAGGTTAGTATACATGTCATTATCATTTATTACATCTTGGTTTGGTACAAAATAAACTATTATTAAATTTTTTTTGGATGGCTGAGATGACTTCAGAGGCTGTCTCAGCCATTTATTGTGCAATGGGCATTTTTGCCCTTGAAACCACCTAATACAGGAATTCTGTACAATTAGGTAGATGAGAAATTTGCTACAATTCTCTTTTGAAATGCACCCCTTTTTTTGTACAACAGTATTCTACAATTTTGTTGAGATAAGCTGGTTGTATGAGGTAAGCTGGTCGTATGTGTGCTAATTTTTCTCCACCCTAACAACTGTTCACCAGGTGTCGTAGGCATAGCATAAAATGACCCCTGGACAATCAGCAATAGTCGTAGCAGCAAAATGGCCCTCTATGTCGTAGAAACTTATGAATCGCCTCCCTGAGCCCTGACCAACCTGTCTGACAAAGGAGGAGACTTTCTGACAAAGCTTGCAGATTCAATTTCTGAAACCCTTACCATAGTCCTAGAGAAATATGATGATTCCATGTGACGTGTACTTTACTAGGCCACTGGAAATTGATATGATTAAATCCCCTGGCTTATTCAAACATTATGAAATTTGGAAAGCAGAGTATAGTATGGACCGGTTAGCCCAGGTACCGTGTCTACATTGTATTTTATTGTATACTACAGGTAATGGCTACATGGCATCAGATTGATCAGAATAATAGAATGTAGATATACTTACTGTACTGTACTGTGGGCAATATTTTCGGATTTTGCAATTCATTGGGGAATAGGGGACATGTCTCATTCGCCCAATTGCCCAATCTATAGTTAGAAGTGCTCTGGTGACTCCTAAGTTAGTTGTAGTCAAATGGCTACATGACTGCCAGCCACCGGAACTCAATGAATGATGCATGATCAGCAACTGGGCAGTGGGTGCTTGTGCCAGGTTTGCACTGGTCCCCAGGTTACCTACATTATGGGGGAGTTACAGTCTCACAGAGAGAACACACTATTAGTATATTCAGTCAGAGCTTAAAGCACAAAGGATCCAAGATTGAAGATAGTGTATTTGATATGGCAGCAGATCAACACAATGTTAAATCAAGTGACCGAGTTAGTGTAACTGGCAGATGAAAATTAACCTTTTGCATGATACATGATTGTATTCACTGGCAAACTATAGTAAAAAAGAGGGTCACATTATGTTTTTGATATTAGGCACAATGTCGAAATAGTATTCTTTTACAATTAATCAAGATAGCAGGCAAGGGTAATCGCTGTTGCCATGGCTAACCTTTTTTAAGAACATGTGTGAGGTTTTCAACCAGCTTACCATTACAAGTTACTAGGTAACTGCAGGTCCATAGGTAATTGAATATACATCTTCGACTGCCCGCTACAAGAGGGTGTTCTCTCTATTGACCCCTTGCTATGTAAGTCATGGATATCCTTCCCCTGGGGGATTCAGCAAATATCCCAGGCCACCCTGCACACATATATATGGTTTATTACTACGCTGGCCTGTCTTTTGCTTATTCTCGGCACACGCAGTGGGGCTACGACAAAAGGCAGTTTATAGGGCACCTGGGAGAAGGGTTTTCTTCATGGGAGTGCAAGGAAACTTAACGAAGTGCATGTTACACAAACACAAAGTGTGACATCAATATCGTCTGTAATAGTAGTAGTAACAGGGCTCTTGTAACCTGATATGTCATAAACTGATTGACCTGTGATAAAACATGCACTTCATAAGTTATAGTCTCTAATCTGGAAATCCATGTAACCATATACATCTTCTTTTTTTTTACTCCAGTGGGCATTGAATAGGTTATATTCTACTTCAAAAAGGCAACAAATGAGTATTCTGGCTAATGATCAATTAATATAAATTTGACCACATATTGCTTGTAGGAGTATTGAAATCTAAGGCAAAACAAAAAGTGAGGCAAACTTGTATTTTAGATTAATCTTGCCAGTGGGAGGACGGTATTTACAGAGGCAGGTGAGCTCTGCATACTATTCCAACAGAGAACTGAAGTGTAGGCTCACCAAAACGGCAATGCCTGATTTCTGCTTCAGTGGCAAACCCAATGCTGCGTTCAAATTGGTACTTACTGTGCTACTGAGCCGGTCAAACAGCCTACTAAGCAGGCCATTTGGTGGCTGGAGCTCACATTACACTGACCATCTAGAAAGGCTCTGTTAACCACCAATGTGGAGACGGCAAGCTTAGTGGGTCATCTGGGCTAGAATCACTGCAGTAGCGCCATTGTACACATTGCCAGCAGTTTATGCTCAAGGGTTTAGTGGCACCTAACATGTAAAGCCAATGATTACCTTGTGATATTATGAAGACTTAACCATTATTAATATACATGTACAGATCAGTATAACACATACTGTACTATATTATCGCCCCTTGCCATCAAGCATAATACATGTCCAGACTTGCTATGTAATACCTACAGTCACCACTGTGTGGCGCTGGGCTACTGCTCGGGTATATATGAGCCCACACGGCAGCTCACGCCAGAGCTCATTCTGGGTGTTACTGCAGTTGTATTAATATCTACACTGCATATATACATGTATGAATAAACCCAGCCTACACACCTAATTGCCTACTATTGTTGCCACTTAACTCATGTGTGTACTGGTACTTCTACAAGCAGGGCCTCCACCAACTACCTTGCCTCACCTACCTCCCACAGCTCCCAGCACAAACACGCAGCCAGTGAACCTTGTTAAGATGGTGTCTGACGCTGACATCGTAACTAGTCTCATTCTCGCAACCATCTGCAGGAGGTGGCCAGGGCACTTCCCGTACTAACCCGGAACTCACAAATTACCTCCTGGGAAGGGAGGCAACATTGATTAGGACCTGCCTCGTGAGACCTTGGTAATATGATTCCCTCAAAAGGTGTGCAAAAATGAAAAAGACAATTTATCAAAAACCAATAGGAGTGCAGTATAAAGGTAAAGTATTAAATGCACAGGCACTAGGAGTTTGAGAAGGAAAAATGTGAAATTCTGTTGGACTTCTCTAGGGCAATTTCCTACAGGGTAATGTAGGAACACTATTCTGTATACACAGCAAATAGTCTGAGTGGGTGTCTACTAGGGGGAAGTAAAACTGCCTGGATATATGCAGCGAGAGTCATTAGACAGCCACTCAACAATTTGTTTTATCTGACACTGCATATGCCATTTACCACCCTCCCTCTTGCATGTTATGAAGCTGTTATTGTCTACACACAGTTACACACACACATATATACATATAAATATATATACATATATATATATATATATATATATATATATATATATATATATGTGGATCAACAAGGGAAAAGGGACCTCCGCGGGGGATTTTTAGTACCAACTTTGGCCACCAGGGGGCTCCATATAGCCAAAAAGGACCAAGATATAGCAAAAACTTATCTATACTACTTTTATATGTAGAATATGATAGGCCACGTTAGAAGATTCCATTTTTAGTGAAAACGTTCCATATTTGGTATGGAAAAGAACGTTTTTGGGCCTAAATTGGTGTTTTTGCACATGTTGGTTGCCATGGAAACATGATTTTCATTCTAAATCGAAAATTTTTAAAAGTTGAATGAAAGAAGGCCCCAAAACGATTTCTATGCTGAAAACAGAGTGTAAATACCATTTTTAGATCAAAAGCTGTGGCCAATTGTTTAGAAAATTTGGATATTCGGTAATTAGCATAATTATGCTAATTAGATAGGAATATCTCTAAAACAAAGGAAGATAGAGCTTATTGGCATTTAAGATTGGACAGTGACCACACATATTCGGAGAGCCAGTACTCAAAAACTAGATGTGGTACCTGCTTATAAAAGATATCACTGGAAAGCTAATGACATCAATTTTATTATTAAGTTTTTACCTTGGAGGACCCTTTTCCCTCGACTGTCCACATATATATATATATATGTATATACTGCAACACTTTATTATGTACTCCTAGACTTGGGGATTGTAATGTTCAAGTTGACTCTGAAACAGCTAAGAAACAGCTATGATTAAATATTTCTTGACCATTCAACAGTTTCCTGAAGGCAGTTTATTGGCAAACATCTGACATTTTGAACTTCCTTGCTCCAAACCGCTTTTTAACATGTTTATTCAATGATCTTATTATTTCCCCATGAATGATACCGGATCTGGAATTGCACCTGTCCAGGATCAATGTTTTAACTGCTTATTTGATCATCCTGGTTGAATCATATTTTCATCAGATTGTATTCATGGCGCCGTTTCCATGTTCAATATTTCCTGCCCAAATTGTATTGACAACAAACTGAGGTGGGTTTTAACATTACAAAACATTCACATAATTTTATTGTGATCTGCCCATTGTCCTGAATGGCAAAGGACTTTGAATGTGCACAAGTGGTTGGGTGTCAGTTCGGTCTGACAGCTCAGGGAACAGAGACAAGTGAGCAGGTGAATTTGATTGTCCTAAAAGAATGTCTTCGATACAAATTACAAAAGAGCATTTTAACTATCCAATACTTTCAAAATGTTTTTTTTTACATTGCTGGCTTGCAAAATAAAGTATTATGGATAGAATTCAGTTGAGAAAATGTTAAGACAGGTCAGGGTTGGCCATGTATGCTAAATGAGGCTACTGTTATATCAACGACTGTGTGTGTGTTTTATCTCCCTCTACTATAGTTCAGTAAGAGAATAGTAATGTTAAATTCCAAGCCAGTGCATGGTGTTCATACCTAAAGCACGCCATTTTTATGTGACTTAATATGGGCCTTGAAGACAGGCATTTTATCTTAAAGTTATACTGCCTATGCCCTCCTCTTGTCTCCTTTAAACTACTTCCCAATCCCCTCCCTACCCCGTGCGGCTGCCTCCATCGATTCTTCTCCATTTCTACATTTTACTTCTTGCTCATGATTGCAGCTTATATAATTACTCTTCCTGATAAACATCTTACTAATCTTCCTTTATATACACTTTACAAATCTGGCCTTCCATAGCCATCATCTCCTGATACGTTAGACCTAAGGAGACAACCACTGTATGCCCCTGCCATTATGTTTCCAGCTGAGAAGCTTCAAATGGAGTGGAAACAGGCAGGAAAATGGTTCAGCTACCTCAACCATGAACATTGGTGTATTATATAAAGGGCCCGCAGCTATTTGGTTTGATGGAAGGATGTAGTATTAAATCATAGATATTAGCTACGGCAAATCCAGTGTGGGGCATATTTTTTTACTTGGTGTCTCCTTCATTGATTAATGTTGTGTATGCAGGCGCACTGTTGTAGTCATTAGTGGTACAGTGGAAAAAATAATAGAGGGATAAACTTTAATGTTCAAAGCTCTAATCCAGTAGAGAAAAAAATGTTATACAATGTTATACGACATTATATAACGTGTCTCTATGGCTCCTCACTGTGGCAAAATGTTATTTAACATTAAAACATTATTTTGACATAGAATCTGATAGCTGGGAGGGCATTACATCATGGCTACCTTTATTGATTGACCGTTTTAACCCCTGACATGCCTATTAAAACATGTACTGCCCATACACTGAGCACCAAACCCAATATTACAGAATTTATCTAAAATACTCATTCCCGCCCTTGAAATAACCTCAGTTGTTAATTAGGGAGTAATGCAACCCAACAACCAACCAAACCAACCAACGGAAATACCCATTCCTGCCACTGTTGATATTGATGCTTTTAACCTCTAAACCATTCCCATTGCCCCTGTCCCCTTATCCACAGTACAAGTACAACCCCAGGCACCGTCTTAAGCAGGCACGTATCAAGGTCATCATAGCCTGCCCCTGGAGGAATAGAATCTGGGCATAGATAGGGAGCCTGATCCTGTAGAATCCATACAGGAGGCAGAATAGCAGTGTGGGGGTGTGACCCGGTGTAACCTGTAAGTAGGGGTAGACGGAAAGCTATTGATATAGCTTTGCTGCACACTGCAGTAGAGTCCTTTAGGATTGTCATGAAAACATTTGCTGGAGAGCTAGCTGGTTAATCATTAGCATGCTTTAAATCGTTCCATTCAATGGGAAACAATTCTAACAGTTTAAATAGAGTCATTGAGAGAAGCGGTGTATCTCTTATTTGGATCAGGTCTGCAGTGAGTCGTGGGTATCCTTGCGCCAGGGCATTTAGAAAATACAGCTGTGGCACCTGGGAGTAGGATATTTCTACCTTTTTGTAGTCTGATATCAAGTATAGTAGCTGACCTAAGTTTAAACATGCCCTTGTTTAATCATACAGGTCCCTAGTCTTGCAATTCATACATTGCAATCAGTTGTTTTCTAAATCGATTGCTAGAGTATTGAACTGCAAGGAACTTAAATATGCAAGTCCTTAGTCTGGCAATTTATACACTGCAATCAGCTGCATTCTAATTCAATATATTGCTTGCAAGGGTATAGAACTGCAAAAGTGATAAGGAACAAATGTAAATAATTCATTTGAACAAAAACTGGGGAGCCAGAGGAAGGTTGTTATGGAGATGCCTAGTACACCATTCCAACAGTGATCTGAGGTAAAGGTTCATCGAAACTGTAAGCAATGCTCGTGTGTGCTTCGGTAACAAAGTCAATGCTGCATTCAAATCGGTACTTACTGCAATACTGAGCCCGCCAACAGCCTACTAAGCAGGGCATTTAGTGGCTGCATCTCACATAAGCCTGACCATCTACAGAGGCTGTGGTAGCCACAATGTGGAGACATTAAGTGTAGTGAGTGATCTGGGCTCAGTCGAGGCATTGTGCTCAGGGCTGCAGTTAAGGTTTACAGCTTTAGTTGCACTTTACATGTAAATATAATGATTACCATATTTTAGTACATGGCACAGAAACTCAGCAAGCCCTGTATTCATGAGTGAAACAGATAAACTCTTTGGTTATGTAGGCCCTATTAACATGCATATTGCAGTCCGGTCTGGGATACTGCTTTGTAGCATTTCTGGCTGGTCTGGGATGTTGTAAACAAGACATGTATAGGAAATAGATAGGGCTGGAGCAAGTGCCTAGGATCATTGACAAAGGAAGCTGGTGGGAGAGGTGCTAGATATCTTTATAGCTTACACCAGTTATATCACCTCTAATAGTTCTTGGCACCAACACACTCCCCATTAACCCTGTAAACATGTTGACCGATGCCCACATCCCAACCAGTCTCATTCTCACAACCATCAGCAACAGGTAGTTGGAGCACTTCCCATGGAAATGGAAGCCTACAAATTGCCTGCTGGTAAGAGAGGTACCCTGGGTTTACACCTGCATGGTGAGATCTTGGTCCTGTACATGCATGAATATTGTGCTCAAGCGCAAATGACAATGTCACCATAGCCAATAGAAGCACAGCAAATGGTACTAAAACATTCACTGGTCATTTGGTGGGAGTTTGCAAAGAGAAAACATGATATTCTGTCTCTTGCTGCAATTTCCTGGTGACATTTCTCAGTCTGATGGGAGAAAACATGTTTCTGTAGGCACAGCAAATAGTCTGATGGGGCGTAGTAGGGTAGTGTGTGAGAAGGAAAACTAGCCTGGCTACTTAAGGGGAATAAAAATGCCAGCACATGTTTGGCAAGCAAAGAAGGAACTACTGGGGAGGTCTGCAACTTAGAGAAACGTCGTTCATACACTCAATATCTAAGAAAAATTACAATTTGACAATCCACTGCATTTCTTTGCATTTACATTATACAAGCTACCAGTATCTAAACTATACAGGGCAATACCAGTAAAGGCCATCAGTGCTGTCCATGATACAGTTTAAAAATACTGTCATTTGACATGTTGGCGGGGGCGAATAATGTAAACTAAGCAGTCATAGAGAGAGCAGAGAGAGTAGTACCTTTGTTAATGAAAGCTTTTATACTCCATTAGCTTCCGAAACAGTATTCACACTACAGCTTTCCTGAAACTAGCACTGGTATCTGATAATTATGCTTCATCCTAATCCCCTATTACAGTCAAAATACCTAGAATCTTAAAGAATTTAGAAATATTCAACTCAACACCTTTTTCTTTCAGGAACCACTGTGTACTGACTTTTTTGCATTAGTAATGTTCGTTACAAAAAGCTGTAGCCAGAATTTATTCATGCAAAAAGTCTGTGAGTGAGCGATAATGGTGGAAATGCAATACAGGGCACCGGAAGTTAAAGACTGGGGAGAGTGTGACTTGGTATTGTTTGCTGGGGCACAGGGTAACCCGTAGGGGTAGTGTTCAAATGTAAGAATATAAAGTGAGGGTTAAAATTTCACCCATGGTACCTTTAGATTATGGAGCTGTCACGAAAGACTGCACGAAAAGGTGCTACCCTTGGTAAATAAATGAATGTGTCTATGATAGGCCTACTGTCTTATCTGCAATATGTATTGCTATTTGTCTTGATTGATTGAAGGTAGAAGAGTAATGTTTTCCCTAATATTATCTACTTTGTTTGAAACTTGCATGGTGACAAAATAAGGGTCTTGTCACTGCAACACTTGTCAAAGAAAACATATTTTATATCTGTATTATCTACTCCTAGCTGTCTTTATCTCATCACGCAAAAACAGCATTAATTTATTGTGATTTTACATGCATTGTCCAGTTAGTATGGTAGGGAGATTTATAGGAATGTGTCTGATAGTGACACAGAGGCTCGTACGCCTACTATAAAAGGTAACATACAAGCATAGTCCCCAACTGTTTAACGAGACAGGTGTGCTATGTCACCTCCCTCATTTCCCTACCTCAGCCACACTCGGAGGTGCTTTACATGCAGGATCTACCCCCTCATCCCCAACATGGTCTCGTTAGCCCCGTCTCCAGCCGTGAAGACTCACTTAATGTTAAGTCAATGCAGAACAGGGGCCTTCTTAGTGATTGTCAGAATGTGACACAGAGGCATTAACACCTATGATCGAAGCTGATTTTACTGTAATACTTTTTTCATAGTTTCGAAGAAAACGGGGGCTAATGCTGTTAACTAAGCAGTCATAGAGAGAGCAGAGAGAGTAGTACCTTTGTTAATGAAAGCTTTTATACTCCATTAGCTTCCCAAACAGTATTCACACTACAGCTTTGCATATTATATGTAGTTTAACATCTGGAATATTTACCGCAAGTGAACTGTACAGGAACACTTTGTATTTCAGATGCTATGTAAATTCACACAATGTTTTCCTATCTATCAATAGGTAACAGTCTTCACTCGCTTTAGGTTCATGGTAAAACCGAGCTTTTATCATATTATATGTTAGTATTACAAATGCTTGGTAATAGAGTCACTTTGTATCAGGATAAAGTACCTATATGCCGCTTACATTAGCCTAGCATATGGTTAGTTTTGTGAGGGGCCCCGTTATCAAGTTTGCTGTATGCACTAATTTGAAATGCATTAGTGTGGTGCAGTATCATGCCGTGATACATTTTGCAATCTAAACAAAACATTATACTCAGGAACACTATGTGGCTTATATGGAGCTGTACAGATATATTGCTTCTTCATTTCAAAATCACATTGTGCAAATGTAATGAAAAAACCTTTGCTTTTAGGACATTGTATCTTGCAGCTAGAAAAGTCTAGACCTAAAGATTACAGATGGAAATGAAGATTTATGTATAAAAAAGTAACTTGAGATACAGTATTGCTGTACTGTTACAGTGCTTTCTAATACCATCTAACAATGGAGCACCCCCAATGGAAGGGGTAGATTATAAATTAAACTGGCTTTCCAGAAAAGAAAAACTAGAAATTTGAGCTGTTTAACAGTGTTTAAACTAACCAGATTAAACTTCAATATTGGCTTTCATTACCAATCTAATAATTTCATCTTTTTAAATGTTGAATTTTTTGAGAGGACACTCATCCTCTTTTGAATTTATCATATTTTACAAAATACTATGTGAATAAGAACATCAGGAAAAGCATCAGTTATATATCTAACCCATGTTTTGCTTACTTGCAATTGGTTTGATATGAAACAAAGTTATATAATATGGCATGAAAAAATATGATTGGCTGAAGTAAAAAGACTTCATTCTATTCTGTAGTTCCACAAGCATAGCCATTTTCTCCTTGGCTCGCCCATGAAATTGCCTTGTCAATATAAGGCAGCATTGTAGTGTGAATACTGGTGGGTTGTTGACATGTTCCAGTGTGTGACAGTATCGGGGTTATCCCTGTCCGATCCTCTAGGCATATCAATTTTCAATCAATTCAATTTGCAAGGTTTTTATCCTGCTGATCTCAAAAAACATAAAAGTATGAATACAATTACATTTGATAACATTGGATAATAGAAGAGGTTGATACACCTTTTAATTAGCATTTTTGGTAACAGCACATCCATTCTTTTTGTTTAATAATGATAACTAAAAGATAGCCTATCATTGTGATTTTGAGTTTGTAAAGTGTTTATTCATAGAATGATTTTCAAAAACACAGTACATTATCAATGAGATGGTACAATGATGATACAGAATATCAATCAAATATACTTCACGATGGTATGTGAACATCTCAAAATAATACCTCGTACAGGACTACAGTAGATACTACTGTATTGAAAATAAATACATAGCCTCGATACAAGCAGGCCTACGCGGGGTATCGATTGGTTACATGATCTTACATTAAGTTGCAATTGCTTATTGTTCACACATATAATATTACGGTTATTACAAGCTCGAGACTTATTCAGTCTATTCTTTGATAATTAATTACATATTCATACGTGTTGTGTTTGGCACTTTCAGCCAAGACTTTCTTTTAATACAATTAGGGCATATACCATACAGTAATGCAGTGTTTAATCATAATGTATCAAGTGTAGGCAGGATAGACTTTTCAGCCTAGCAATACGGTAGCACCTCTTTATTTGCCAGTATTGGTCTTGGAGTTGAACGTAGCTACAAGCCAGTTCAATGCCTTATCTCTAAAAGCATTTTTGGATGGGGCGAGTCTGCATGATTTGTTCAGATTGTTCCACATATCTATGCCTCGGTACAGCGGGCTCTTTCTGTAACCTAGTTTGTTGGATTTTGGGTACACTAGTAGCCCTGCCCTGTTGATCGGGTGACTCTTCACCCTATAGGGGTCGGTTGGTGTATTAACCCTAAGGCTGAGGCATTATGCTTAACACTATGTAGGTATTTATACAGCAGTAAGAGGAGTTGTAAGTCATATCTGATGCACAGGTGGTGAACTCCCGCGTCCTTGTGCAGGTCAGTTACATGATATTTTATACGAACATTCAAGCTGATTCTTAAACACCTATTCTGTGTTAGTTGTAAACGCTTATGCTGCGCCTGGGTGACGCCATTAAACAGGTATCCACAATATTCTAAAACAGGCAATATTGTTTGTTTGTAAACCAGAACTGCAGTAGTAAGAGAGATTTTTCGCCTCATCTTGGTAAGCATTACATTTCTATAGCTGGCAGAACTTACTGTTTTACTTATGGTCTTTTCCAGTGTGAAATTACTGTCTAGGATGACACCCAGGTACTCGTATTGTGCACATACCTCCAGAGTAGTATTTCCCATCTTAATTACAGTACTAGATGAATTTTGATATGGTTGTTGGCCGAAAATCACTACTTTGGTTTTATCCGTGTTTATACACAAAACTCCCTTGGTGAACCAAGAGTGAATAGTCGTTGCATCTTGCTGCAGATCTATTATTGCCTTGTTAAGATTTTTATTTGATGTGTAAAAGACAACATCGTCCGCATACAATTTACTTTACAATTTTCAATTATTTCTGGCATTCCATTTACATAGCAGATGAACAATAGCGGGCCCAATATAGATCCTTGGGGCACGCCAAAAGTTATTGGTAATACACTGGAGACACTGTTGTTACAGGTTACAACTTGTGATCTGTTTCCTAGATAAGCATGCAACCAATCACAGTAAATATGTGGCAGTCCAAAGCCTCTCATGCGGCTTAAGAGCTCTCCATGGTGAATGCTGTCGAAAGCCTTCTGCACATCCAGGAAGCAAGATACCATATAATTTTGATTGTCTTTTGCCAGAAAGATGTCATTTACTAGTTGATATTACCTGGGGAGGGGAGGGGGGAGGGGAGATAAGTGGTGAGATGATACTAAGTTCACATAAAAAGCATGTAAGTGTAGTCAGGTTGGATGGATGGATGATATACCTGTGATCAATATTCAGATACATGTGCTTTTCCATTCAGATATATACATTGTATTCCAGTGTGTACTTTATGATCGAGGTTCCTAAGGTGTCTACACAGATAGAACACTATATACATAGGGGCATGCACTCTGACTCTCCATCTCTGCCATTCTCATTAAATGCTGATGTAGATTTCCTAATATGTGCCTCAGATGTGCTTCCAGTATTGTATACGTATATAAAATGTCATCCATCACAGACCGATGAGATAAGAGATGGTGTATAATTAAAGTAGAGGCAGTGAAATAGATCAAATTTTCTGGTCTCAAGGCCTTCCTTAGCATCCGATTTTACTAAGCAGGTCTCGCAAAAGTTCCTCACTGAGACTATACAGGGCAGAATACTTTCTTAGGAGACAATCTCCTATAACCCTTGAGAGATTTTTAGTCTTTTTTTTAGTTTTTTAGGTGGAAAATTATAATTGTGGATGAGACAAAACTGAGATTCCAGTTCTTTTACCAGGAGAATTTATTTTAAAAGCTCTCCATGAAGATCAGATGATAATGAGACCAAGAGATTTGTCAGTGAGATAACACTGATGCCTTACTACATTACTATGAATCGACAAAGTCCCATAATGGCCACTCACTGACTGTAAGTGGCTTTGCCAATTTCCTTTCTTATCTATCCGAATAACAGCCCACAAGTTAAGTATTCAAATTGTGTGTCAAAGGGACAGTAATGCCGCAGACAGATTTTAATCAATATCAGCTTTTAAAAGACTACCTCATGCTACAAGCTGTGGTGAGCAATATGGAAGTTAGGCTATTTGCTTTCTAAAGAAGACGGCCACTGAAGAGAACTATCATGTAAGGGGGAGAAATAATTATGAGTTGTAGGATAGTTTCATTGGGTGAAAGTGCATCTCTAGGTATTGCCCATATACAGGCCTAAAATATGGAAAATAATTATTCTAAATAACTCATTGAACCATTATATGTTGGACAATCAAATTATGTAATATTTTATTTGGAATTATAAGAGCTTATATAACTGAATAGGCTAATACTCAAAACTAACCCATTTCCTAACTGTTTAGGGTTTAGGCTGTTTTGCTGGTTTCAAACTTTTCCATGCTACAGGATGCATTTGGTGGAATGTGCCCTTAATGGCTCGCCTCAGAACTTCTCTTTGAGCTGCTCAGTGAGGTGTGACTTCTGCTGTGATTGATCCCCTCCAGTGTGGCCAACCCCATCTGTCACCTCCTAATTTGCAGAATTAATGAACCAGACTAAGGATGTTTCCACCCCTCTAAACATCAAAGCCACCCAATCCCCGGATTAAATACTGAATAAAATCTTTCTCTGAAAACATTGCTCCTGAAAACCTCCAAAACCCAATGAATTTGAATACAATAAAAAGTTTGTGGTTTGTTTAGCATTATTTGAATCAATGGGATAAGAACAACAGTGTAATGAGATTGATCTGTGCTCAGTCTGACTTATTTACCAGTGTTATTGATGTGGAATAAAACCACAAGAAGTGAAAGTAATTGATTGACCAAATCCAATCATTCTTCTTTCAAATTAGAAGGGATCGTTACATCATTTGAATACTTATTACATTTTTTACTGGTTGGTACTCTTTTTCCTTTTAGAGAGAGTGTGATAAACTCATTGGTATACTATACTTGTACAGCTAAATCCTGATCAATCATATGACAGATTAATGAACAAACAGAGGGTGTGCCTGTTATGTTCTGCTATTCAGCTTGTAATTTTTCAGTGCTCCATATGCGCATTATTTCATGTCAGTTAATAGAAATAAGACAATCTAGGGGTGTGCCAGTGTGGGTGTGCCAGTGTGAGTGTCTCAGTGTGCAGACAGTGACGTGGCTCCCCATTTACTGAGGGTGAATTATTTTGTCAGCCATGTTGTCAAACCTTCATTATCAATTCAAGTAACTGTCAACCCTGACCAGCCCAACAATTGACTGACCTCTTTTCAACAAAGGTAGGCTACTTTCTGATGAAGGAACTAAACTACACATCTAAAAGCATCATCATAGTCTCGCACAATCTCATGTGATGTTTGTCTTGGAATATAGAGTCTGAATATGACACACACATTTACAACAGGTTACCAATGCACTTTACTAGGTACTTGCAAGTCCATGGGTAATATCATGTTCAGTTTAGACGGCCCTTGCTTTATAAGTCATCAATATCCTTCCCCCGTGGGATTCAGAAAATAGATCCCAGGCCACCCGGCACACGTATATATGGTTTATTTCAAGGCTGGCCAGTCCTTAGCTAATTCTGGGCATATGTAGGGTAAAAGATCGTAAAGGAGGTGCATAATATACAGATACAGGGAGCCCTGCATGAACCATCAATGGTCTATAACAAGTCCTTGAGGTATTCCACTAAGAAGTGTTTTTTTGTATCTGACTGATGTGCTGTCACTCTTATCATAAAGTATAATCTATCATCAGATGTGATCATGAGTTGCATGGGCCCTGCATACCAAACTTTCAGAGAACTAATATAAAGGCTTGTCACAACAGAATGCTGCATTCAAACTGGTGCTTGCTGGAGGCTGTGTCTCGTGAAATGGGGCCAATGTGATAGTCTTTGACAGGATGCCATCTTTTATTGGATGCCATCTTCGACCTGGTGCCATCTTTGACCAGCTGATAGAAAAGGCTATATTTAGGGTAAAATAGGGCAAAATAGGGCAAAATATATTATATAAATGGGCTGCTAACTACTAATTTGAAGTGTTAACATCCATTAACCTTTTTGGCTCATTTTTATCTTCATCTGTCCTACACAGCCAGCACTTCTCGGCCTGTCAAACATCCTACTAACCATTTTGATAGTTCCAGCTGACATTACATCGCCCATCTAGAAGGGCTGTGGTAATCACCAACATATAGACAAATCGTGGCTCACAGATTTAGTGGCATTTAACATGTAAAACTATAATTGAAACGGTAGGTGGTACATTGCTCACTAAGTCTGTTTCTTGTAGTAAAACAGCAAAATAATGAGGTCAGTTGGTCATCTTTGCATGTGCATTCGCAGCGTAAACTCACGTACTGCTTTATAGTATTTTCGACTGGGATGGCATTGTGAACAAGAAATGTGTTGAAATATAGCCAGGGCTAAAGCAAGTGCCTAGTATCATGGACAAAGGAAGGTTGCAGGGGAGGTGCTAGATATCTTTACAGCCTCCACCAATTACATCACCTTTCCCAGCTTCAGCGGCAACACACTGCCCATAAACCATGCAAAGATGGCCTCTGACGCCAACGCTGTAACCCGTCTCGTTCTTACAGCCATCAGTAGGAGGTTGTAGGGGCACTTCCTGTGCTAACTGGGAACTTACAAATTGCCTGCTGGGAAGGGAGGCACCAGGGATTAGCACCTGCCTGGTGTGACCTTAGTTGCACATTCCGATTTGTTTTCTTTCCAATCCACCATAAAACCAATAAAAGCAGAGCAAAACGTTCTAGCCTACAATGCACAGGCACTGATAGTTTGGGAAGCAAAAACATGACATTCTGTTGGACTCCCCTGCTGCAATTTCCTGGGGGAACGTAGTTATATATACATACAGAGCAAATAATCCTAGAAGTTTTTGGGGAAGCATGTGGAAAGAACAACTACCATGTCTACTACAAGGGAATGAAAATGCCAGGGCATGTTTGACAACCAAAGGAGGAAGGCTTGGGGAGAAAATATGCAGCAGAGAGAGATATTTATATGGCCAAACATACTGCTGTGACACTGCATTTTAATTTACTAACCATCCTCCCCCATTCCTTACATGAAGCTGCTATTATTATATTTCCAAGAAAACTATTGTGACTTATGGTCTAAATAAAACATTTGAATCAAGAAGAAACAAGTGGTAGTTGGGACTGAAACAGACAGTATATTTCCACACCAAGAGACTCTACTGGAAGCGGGGGAGAGTTTAGGCCTAATGCAGAATTGATTTGCACGGAGTTCGCTAAATAAATATTCCGTAATAATTATACACCATTTAATGTATGGTATTGTGGCTAGTTATATAAAGATATTCTTACACAAAGAATTGGATGGTGTTCAAAGCTAAAGTGCAATATTATATGCTTGAACATTAGGAATATTTTGAATGAGCCTTTAGGAAAGACATGTTAGAGTAAACTTCAGAGGCTTGAAACTAAGGGTTTGGTTTGGCATAGATCATGATAAGACATTATTGAAGAATGCTGCCTGTACCCTGCTCTTTTCTCTATATCTTAATCCCCTCCCTACCCATGTGGCTGCCTCTTTACATCCATACTACTTATCCGCCTTAGTGGGAATTCTGCTCACGTGAGGCACATGTTAAACTTAAGTCCCTGTCTTAAGTCAGGATTAGGCTATGTAGTGCAAGTGGCCTTGACATGACTCAACTACTGATTGCTGCCATAAGCCACCTCTTGCCCTTCTCAGTCTTATGGTGGTACACATTGTGAAGGACTGCATATTGGGTACCGTAGGCTAGAGTTTGGCAATGCCTTCCAACTATTAATGAAAGCAAATAGAGTTTATAATACCTTTAGTCCATCAAATGAAATATAATAAATAGCATGTTTATTAGAATAATTTTATAAGCTTATGAAGCTGTTGAAAATAGAATTGAGAAGGACGTCTACAATATATCAGTAGTAGGTTGTAAGAGAAAAGTGAGGGCGGTTTTTATCAACTGTTTGTCATACTGTTTACAAATATGGCCATCCATAGCCATAACCTCATATAACAGCCGACCTAAGGAGACAACCACTGTATGCCCCTGCCAGTATGCTGAGATTTTTCGAATCGAATGGAAACAGGCTGGACAATGGTTGAGCTATTTCAACCATGAACATTGGTGTATTATAAAAAGGCCCCGCAGCTATTTGGTTTGATGGAAGGATGTGGTATCAGATTGTAGATAATAGTTGGGGCAAATCCAGTGTGGGGCATATTTTTTGCTTGGTGTCTCTTTCATTGATTAATGCTGATTATGCAGGGGTACTGTTGTAGTCATGAGTGGTACATGCACTGAGCACCAACCCCCAATTGTACAGGATACATCCAAAATACACATTCCTGTCGCTGTTGATATTGATGCCTTTAACCTCTATACCATTCCCATTGCCCCTGTCCCCTTATCCACAATACAACTACAACCCCAGGCACCATCTTAAGCAGGTGTGTATCAAGGTCATCATAGCCTGCCCCTTGAGGAATAGAATCTGGGCACAGATAGGGAGCCTGATCCTGTAGAATCCATACAGGAGGCAGAATAGCAGTGTGGGGGTATGACCCCGTGTAACCTGTAAGTAGGGGTACAAGGTAAGCTATTGATATAGCTATGCTGCACATTGCAGTATAGTCCTTTAGGATTGTCATGAAAACATTTGCTGGAGAGCTAGCTGGTTAATCATTAGTTGCTCCATTCAATGGACAACAATTTTAACAGTTTAAATAGAGTCATGGAGAGAAGCAGTGTATCTGTTATTTGGATGAGGTCTGCAGTGAGTCATGTGTATCCTTGCGCCAAGGCATTTACAAAATATAGCTGTGGCACCTGGGAGTAGGATATTTCTACCTTTTTGTAGTTTGATATCAAGTATAGTGGCTGACCTGAGTCTAAGCATGCCCTTGTTTAATCATACAAGTCCCTAGTCTTGCAATTCACACATTGCAATCGGTTGTACTCTAATTCGATTTATTGCTTGCTAGAGTATTGAACTGCCAGGAACTTAATTAGGCAAGTCCTTAGTCTGGCAATTTATACACTGCAATCAGTTGCATTCTAATTCAATATATGACTTGCAAGGGTAATAAACTGCAAAAGTGATAAGGAGCAAATGTAATTAATTTATTTGAAATAAATCTTGTGAGCGGGAGGAAGGTTGTTATGGAGATACACCATGGAGTACACCATTCCAACAGTGAACTGAGGTAAAGGCTCATCGAAACTGTAAGCAATGCCCATGTGTGTTTCGGTAACAAAGCCAATGCTGCATTCAAATTGTTACTCACTGCACTACTGAGCCCGCCAACAGCCTACTAAGCAGGGCATTTAGTGGCTGCATCTCACATAATGCTGACCATCTGCAGAGGATGTGGTAGCCACCAATGTGGAGACATTAAGTGTAGTGAGTGATCTGGGCTCGAGATACCTCAGTAGAGTCATTGTGCTCAGGGCTGCACTTTAGGTTTACAGCTTTAGGTGCACTCAACATGTAAATCTAATGATTACCACATTGTAGTACATGGCACAGGAGCTCTGCAAGGCCTGTATCCATGAGTGAAACAGATAAACTCTTTGGGTATGTAGTACATTGCAGTCTGAACTAGGATGCTGCTTTATAGCATTTTCTGGTTGGTCTGGGATGTTGTAAACAAGACATGTGTATGAAATAGATAGGGCTGAAGCAAGTGCCTAGTACCATGGCCGAAGGAAGGTGGTGGGAGAGGTGCTAGATAAATTTATAGCCTACTCCAGTTATATCAACTCTAACAGTTACCAGCGCTAACACACTCCCCATTAACCCTGTAAAGATGTTGACCGACCCAACCAGTCTTGTTCATACAACCATCAGCAACAGGTGGTTTGGGGTACTTCCTGGGGAAAGGGAAGCCCACAAATTGCCTGCTGGTAAGAAAGGCACCCTGGGTTCACACCTGCCTGGTGAGATCTTGGTCCTGTACATGCATCGATATTGTGCTAAAGTGCAAACGACAATGCCAGCATAGCCAATAGAAGCACACCAAATGGTACAAAAACATTCACTGGACATTTGGTGGGAGTTTGCATAGAGAAAATATGATATTCTGTGTCCTGGTGCAATTTCCTGGTGCCATTTCTCAGTCTGATATTTATGTAGGCACAGCAAATAGTCTTAGGGGGTGTGGTAGGGTAGTGTGTAAGAAACTAGCCCGGCTACCATTGGGTAATGAAAATGATAGCACATGTTTGGCAACCATAGAGGAAACCACTTGGGAGGAAGTCTGCAACTTAGAGAAACATCATTTACCCACTCAATTTTTAAGAAAAATTACAATTTAACAATCCACTGCCTTTCTTTGCATTTACATTATACAAGCTACTAACATCTAAACTATACAGGGTAAACACCATCAGTTCTGTCCATGATACAGTTCAAATGAAGTTGTTGAAAAAATAGGTGTAAAAAAGGAGGAAAGCATGCATGATGTGAAATCCTGGGATAATGTCAACAGCTATTGTGAATATAACCCTTCCTACTTCCTGTAACTAGTATTGGTATTTGATGCTTCATCCTTATCCCCTATTACAGTCAAAATACCTAGCATCTTAAAGAATACAGAAATACTCAACTCAACACCTTCTTCTATCAGGAACCGCTGTGTACTCACTTTTTAGCATTAGCAATGTTCATTACAAAAAGCTGACGCCAGAAGTTAAACATGCAAGAAGTCTGACAGTGAGTGATAATGGAGGAAAAACAATACAGGGTACCGGAAGCTAAAAGACTGGGGAGATTGTGACAGAGTATTGTGTGCCGGGACACAGGGTATCCCGTCGGGGTAGTGTTCAATTCTAAGAACATAAAGGAAAGGTTAGATTGTTCACCCATGTTAACATTAGATTGTGGAGATTCCACAAAAAAGGCTTTACCCTTGGTAAATGGATGAAAGTGTCTATGAAATGTCCTATGGCACTGTATTATCTGCAATATTTATTGCTATTTGCTTTGATTGATTGGCAGTGAAAGAGTGATGTTGACCATAATGATATCATCTACTTTGTTTGAAACTTGAATTGGATGGTGCCAAAATATGTGTCTTGTCACTGCAACATTCATCAAGGAAAAATTACTTCATATCTGTATTATCTACTCCTAGCGTTATCTCATTATTAAAAAAACAGCATTCACTTACTGTGATTTGACATTGTGATATGGCATTGTCCATCTAGTATAGTAGGGAGATTTATGGGAATGTGTCTGATATTAACACATGACCTTGTACACCTAATATAAAAGGTTACTTACAAGCTTAGTCTCCGACTGTTTAACGTGACAGGTGTGCTATATCACCTCCCTCATTGCCCCACCTCAGCCACACTAACAGGTGCTTTACATGCAGGATCTACCCCCTCATCCCCAACATGGCCTCATTAGCTCCGTCTCCAGCCGTGAAGACTCACTTAATGTTAAGTCAATGCAGAACCGGGGCCTTCTTAGTGATTGTCAGAATGTTTTGAAGAAAACAGGGCCTAATGATGTAAACTAAGCAGTCATAGAGAGAGCAGAGAGAGAAGTACATTTGTTAATGAAAGCTTTTATACTCCATTAGCTTCCGAAACAGTATTCACACTACAGCTTTGCATATTATATGTAGTTCAACATCTAGAATATTTACCGCAAGTGAACTGTACAGGAACACTTTGCATTTCAGATGCTATGTAAATTCACGCGATGTTTTCCAATCTATCAATAGGTTACAGTCTTCACTCGCATTAGGTTTATGGTAAAACCGAGTTTTTCCATACTATATGTTAGTATTACAAATGCTTGGTAATGGAGTCACTTTGTATCAGGGTAAAGTACCTATATGCCGCTTACATTAGCCTAACATATGGTTAGTTTTGTGAGGGGCCCCATTATAAAGTTTGCTGTATGCACCAATTTGAAATGCATTAGTGTGGTGCAGTATCAATTTGGCCCGATCTTGATGTGTACTTTATGACCGAGGTTCCTAAGATGTCTGCACAGATAGAACACTATACACATAGGGGCATGCACTCTGACTCTCCATCTCTGCCATTCTCATTAAATGTTGATGTAGATTTCCTAATATGTGCCTCAGATGTGCTTCCAGCATTGTATACGTATATAAAATGTCATCCATCACAGACCAATGAGATAACAGATGGTGTATAATTAAAGTAGAGGCAGTGAAATAGATCAAATTTTCTGGTCTCAAGGCCTTCCTTAGCATCCGATTTTACTAAGCAGGTCTCACAAAAGTTCCACACTCGGACTATACAGGGCAGAACACTTTCTTAGGAGACAATCTCCTATTACCCTTGAGAGTTTTTTAATCTCTAGGTGGAAAATTATAATTGTGGATGAGACAAAACTGAGATTCCAGTTCTTTTACCAGAAGAATCTATGTTAGCAGCTCTCCATAAAGATCAGATGATGAAGAGACCAAGAGATTTATCAGTGAGATAACACTGATGCCTCACTACATTACTATGAATCAACAAAGTCCCATAATGGCCACTCACTGACTGTAAGTGGCTTTGCCAATTTCCTTTCTTATCTATTACCCAGGGGGCCAAGAGGTCATATTAGGGGGTTGGGGTGTTGGGTCTGCTGTGTAAGGTTGGTGTATTTTTTCAATAACTAGGACCTTTACTGAGTTGATTCTATGTGGACAACCTTTCTGGAAATCCACACAGGCCGTACGGCGGCCATTTTGAATTTCCGGCGGGGTGAACACATAGATAATCTATAAATATGGTTATCTCTGCTTCTAATTAACTTAGAGACACAAAATTAGATTCAAAATATACATTTTGGAGGTCAAGGAATGCAATGGAACAGTTTTTGAAAAGGTCAGTGGCAGCCATTTTGAATTATTAATGAGATTCTATATAAAACGGGTCTCAATTGTCACTAATATCATTGTAAGTTGTAATTGATGCGTAATAGACATATAATTAGGTTACATTTAAATATATATCAAGTAAATGAATCATTGATACTATTTCTAGGAAAACTGTTGCAGCCATCCTGGATTTTAATGGAGGGTCAGTGATTTGATATATCCACGAATCACATGCACTTGCCTTATTGCACTGAGAGAGAGAGACAAACCTTTAGATTCATAGGTTTTATTATGCATTTATTTCAGCAATACTCAAAAGCCATTTCCCTTACACAGCATCAAGGGAAATGGCTGGAGTGTCTTTCAGAAGCAGGCAATATGCTGTCCGGAGGGTTCGGAATACTCATGCCCTGGTGATAAACGTGCAAGGGGGTATCACTCGGGTAATCATGCTCCCCTCTGTACCATACCAATCCAGTAACGTGGGACATGGTCTATCTGATGTAACAGGGGATATAGCTCAGTGGTAGAGCACCCGCTTTGGAGTGGGAGGCCCTGGGTTTAAGTTCTGGTGTCTCCGAGAAACATCATTTTTGGAGAAACTGTGTCCCTCACACTGTCATATATTGTCATAGTAGGACACCACAAATTTAAATATGGTGTCTTCTTACCATTAGTCAAATGAAACTGTTGCCAGATGTGCCACGTGAAGTCCATAAACGATTTCTTCTACATGGGAATCTCACAGGAAGGCACGATGGTGTGTCAGCAGACATGCCTCTAGAGCAAACATATAATGCAGGTGTGAAGATCCTAAGGATTGAGTGGCATTACTCTGAAACCAGCAGCCACAACCAAGCGTTTATACACAAAGCCAATTGTGAACTGAAGGATGCGCTGCATATGACTTCAACAGTAGAAATGCACCATGAAGCTGGCAGTTCAGCAAATGCATGGGATCAAGCGGTTATTGGCAAAGCATTGTCTGCTGTCAAAGATCACATGATCAATCCCTTTTAGACAGAGGCATCTGATCTTGTAAACATTGCTTCTGGTAGAACCCCTGCCCCCCTTGCAGAAGTCTCACAGTGCATCACACCTGTCAAAGAGCATTGAATAACAGCACTGATGAGTTGTCTTGAAAAACTTCCTGGCTTGTCCTAAGCTATCCACCTTTGAAACCAGCACAAACAAGAAGAAGACCAAAGGAGCCACACTTCATAGTTTATCTCAGTTATTTGCCAGTGGAGATGAAGTTGACATAAAGGATTTAGTCTGAGGCATGTGAGAAATGTGAGAAATACCACCCTTTCTCTTTAAGGATGAAATCAGACTGAGACGTGGCAATAAAGCTACACTGATTGCTACAGTAAGTTCTGATCTATCATTTTAGGATGTGAGACCAACGGCTGTTGTCATTATGGATGCTATGCACATGATACAAAGATGGTCATTGTTGAAACGAGAAACTTTTGATGACATCTCAAAACATCCCCATGGTACAGAAAGTGTTTGGGAAGCATTGACCATTTAAGGACGGCATAATGCATTAATGCATCATGCCATAATGCCTTAATGCATCATGCCTTGGTTGTCACATTGCATGAATGCAGCTCTGGCAAGTAACTTACCAAGGCTGCATTCAAGCATCATGCCGACCCTAAGGGGTTTAGACATCCCCGAAGGGGCAGCATGATGCACCAATGCAGCATGAGGGAGTTAGTTGCCAAGGCTGCATTGGTGCATCATGACGACAAATGTCATCTTTTAGCCACATTCGTCATTAAAGGGTTAAAGAGTTTTATCTCTCAGATGGATTCAAGAATGAGTAGAAGCCCGAGGTTGTAACTAAAACAGATACACAGGTTGTCTCACAATTATAATCCAACCATGAGGAGGCTGACACTAGGATGCTCCTGCATGCAAGTGTTAGTGCTGTATCTCTAGGCGTTGAGTGTATCTATTATACAAACAAATGTCTGTGCATCAAAGAGTTGTTGGTCAAGAATGAATCCGGTGCATAATTAATCATCCACACATCCAATAGGTGAAGCACTTTAGGAAAGAAATGTCAGCTTTTGCCATCCCGTGATGCCCTTCAAAAAGGATGACAGCAATTATATCTACAATCTTGGAGAGGAAGTGATGTGGATAGCACACTAACATGTAGACTGCACTTTGCTGGCAGAATTTGCAGATAATTTGCCAAAAGAAGCACAAGACCACACA
This sequence comes from Harmothoe impar, assembly GCA_947462335.1. NCBI lineage: Eukaryota > Metazoa > Annelida > Polychaeta > Phyllodocida > Polynoidae > Harmothoe > Harmothoe impar. The sequence continues at coordinate 24,224,996 of OX381716.1, forward strand.
GATGATAAATATGAAGCGGCCAGACAAATTGTCCTAGGAACTTGCAAATTATTTCTGTTCTGACAAGTCTGAGAGCCCACAAATTTCTCAATGAAACAGGTCTAGGGTTATGATATTATCTGCCTTATCTCCATACATGGTATTTCCGAGTAGCACCTATTTCTATACTAGACTTTTGCCTTGAGCTAGCACACACAGTTCCTGAAAGAGGACTCGGGTCCTCTCCTGGTTACCCTGTGCTGCTCTTAGGTGGGAAGTCCACCCTCACCTGTCCACGTGACCAAGGCAGGCGGTTATAAAAGACCCGTCTGTTTACTCTAGAGGGCAGTCAGTGCAGGCCCGACTGATGGCGAACTTCCTATAGTGCTGATAAGATTGTAAACTATTGCTATACTGATTGTTGTCAGAAGCGTGACTACTTCTATTCCATTGTGAATAAAGTGTATTATATTCTCGTACATGGAAACTGCTGTTCCTTATTATTCTTTAATTAGAGTAAACACAAACCACCACACTGGAATCATGCCCATGTCTTCATGGCCTGCCAACCTCCAAACCATGGTTAGCTGCAAATACAAAGTGATGTTCAAGGAACTGCTCTTGCTGGAAAAAAATTGGTCATGCTACATCGCAAGTACTTCTTCAGACCAGAAAGGTTGAATATCATAAGCAGTCCTTGTCCTGCAGTATAAATTGTTTCACCTTTCCATCTCTCCCTAGCAATGGTTCTTAGATCAGTTATGGGTATCTATCATTTGAAGCTCCCATAGTATAGGCTGTCATGAAAATATAAAACAGAATGGGACTTCAAGACCAAACAAAAACCACTTAAACTGTTTTAAATGGTGATGTTTCATATTAGCAATAGATGATGCTTTTAGCTTCTCAGAAACATCCTTCAATTTCAAAATAGCCATCCCCTTATCATAATAATTAACTATGACTTCATAATTACATAATAGAGCCTATAAATCTAAAGGTTTGTCTCAGTGTACAGTTATCAGTGCAAGGCCAATGCTTGTAATCTCAGGATATAGCAGCTACCACACACTGTTTTTGTCACTTACCCCTGTCAAAATTCAAGATGGCTGCCAACAATTTTCCTAGAAATAGTATCATTGATTCATATACCTAATGTATATATTAATGTAACCTAATGATACGTCTATAACGTGTCATTTACAATATACAACAATATTAGTGACAATTGAGACCCATTTTATAGATGATCTCATTAATAATTCAAAATGGCCGCCACTGACCTTTTCAAAAACTGTTCCATTGCATTCCTTGACCTCCAAAATGTATATTTTGAATCTAATTTTGTGTCTCTATGTTAATTAGAAGCAGAGATAACCATATTTATAGATTATCTATGTGTTCACCCCGCCGGAAATTCAAAATGGCCGCCGTACGGCCTGTGTGGATTTCCAGAAAGGTTGTCCACATAGAATCAACTCAGTATAGGTCCTAGTTATTGAAAAAATACACCAACCTTACACAGCAGACCCAACACCCCTAACCCCCCCTGGCCCCCTGGGTATATCCCAATTATAGCCCACAAGTTAAGTATTCAAATTGTGTGTCAAAGGGACAGTAATGCTGCAGACAGATTTTAATCAATATCAGCATTTAAAAAACTACCTCATGCTACAAGCTGTGACGAGCAATATGGAAGTTAGGCTATTTGCTTTCTAAAGAAGACGGCCACTGATGAGAACTATCATGTAAGGGGGAGAAATCATTATGAGTTGTAGGATAGTTTCATTGGGTGAAAGTGCATCTCTACGTATTGCCCATATACAGGCCTAAGATATGAAAAATAAGGATTCTAAATAACTCATTGAATCATTAAATGTGGGACAATCAAATTATGTAATAATTTTATTTGGAATTATAAGAGCTTATATAACTGAATAGGCTAATACTCAAAACTAGCCCATTTTCTAACTGTTTAGGGTAAATGCTGGTTTCAAACTTTTCCATGCTACAGGATGTGTTTGGTGGAATGTGCCCTTGATGGCTGGCCTCAAAACTTCTCTTTGAGCTGCTCAGTGAGGTGTGACTTCTGCTGTGATTGATCTCCTCCAGTGTGGCCAACCCCATCTGTCACCTCCTAATTTTCAGAATTAATGAACCAGACTAAGGGTGTTTGCACCCCTCTAAGCATCAAAGCCACCCAATCCCCGGATTAAATATTGAATAAAATCTTTCTCTGAAAACATTGCTCCTGAAAACCTCCAAAACCCAATGAATTTGAATACAATACAAAGTTTGTGGTTTGTTTAGCCTCATTTGAATCAATGGGATAAGAACAACAGTGTAATAAGCTTGATCTATGCTGACTTATTTACCAGCGTTATTGATGTGGAATAAAACCACAAGAAGTGAAAGTAATTGATTGACCAAATCCAATCATTCTTCTTTCAAATCAGAAGGGATCATTATATCATTTGAATACTTATTACATTTTTTACTGGTTGGTACTCTTTTTCCTTTTAGAGAGAGTGTGATAAACTCATTGGTATATATTATACTTGTACAGCTAAATCCTGATCTATAATCATCAGATCAATCATATGACAGATTAAATGAACAAACAGAGGCTGTGCCTGTTATGTTCTGATATCCAGCTTGTAATTTTTCAGTGCTCCATATGCGCATTATTTGATGTCAGCTAATAGAAATAAGACAATTTAGGGGTTTGTCAGGTTGGGCGTGTCAGTTTGGGTGTGTCAGTGTGGGAGTGCAGACAGTGACGTGGCTCCCCATTTACTGAGAGTGAATTATTTTGTCAGCCATGTTGTCAAGCCTTCATTATCAATTCAAGTAACTGTCAAACCTGACCAGCCCAACAATTGACTGACCCCTTTTCAACAAAGGTAGGCTACTACTTTCTGATGAAGCAACTAAACTACACATCTAAAATCATCATCATAGTCTCGCACAATCACATGTGATGTTTGTCTTACGAAACCATCTGGAATATGGAGTCTGAATATGGACACACACATTTACAACAGCATACCAATACACATTACTAGGTACTTGCAAGTCCATGGGTAATATCATGTACAGTTTAGACGGCCCCTTGCTTTATAAGTCATCGATATCCTTCCCCCATGAGATTCAGAAAATAGATCCCAGGCCACCCGACACACATATATAAGGTTTATTACAAGGCTGGCCCTTCCTTAGCTTATTCTGGGCACATGCAGTGGGGGCGGTTTATAAGACACCTGGGAGCTGGGTATTTCTTCTATGTAGGGTAAAAGATAGTAACGGAGGTGCATAATATACAGATACAGGGAGGCCTACATGAACCATCCATGGTCTATAGCTAGTCCTTGAGGTATTCCACTAAGAAGTGTTTTTTTGTATCTGACCGATGTGCTGTCACTCTTATCATATTGTCTACGATCTATAATCAGATGTCATCATGAGGTGCATGGGCCCTGCATACCAATCTTTCAGAGAACTAAGATAAATGCTTGTCACAACAGAATGCTTCATTCAAACTGGTCCTGGCTGGATGCTGTGTCTCATGAAATGAGGCCAATGTTAAAGTCTTTGACCGGATGCCATCTTTTACTGGATGCCATCTTTGACCTGGTGCCATCTTTGACCGGCTGATAGAAAAGGCTATATTTAGGGTAAAATAGGGCAAAATAGGGCAAAATATATTATATAAATGGGCTATTAACTACTAATTTGAAGTGTAAACATCCATTAACCTTTTGTGCCCATTTCTATCTTCATCTGCCCTACACAGCCAGCACTTCTCGGCCTGTCAAACATCCTACTAACCATTTTGATAGTTCCAGCTGACCATCTAGAAGGGCTGTGGTAATCACCAACATATAGACAAATCGAGGCTCACAGATTTAGTGGCATTTAACATGTAAAACTATAATTGAAACAGTAGGTGGTACATTGCTCACTAAGCCTGTTTCTTGTAGTAAATCAGCAAAATAATGAGGCCAGTTGGTCATCTTTGCATGTGCATTTGCAGCGTAAACTCACGTACTGCTTTATAGTATTTTCGACTCGGATGTGACGTTGTGAACAAGACATGTGTAGAAATATAGCCATGGCTAAAGCAAGTGCCTAGTATCATGGACAAAGGAAGGTTGTAGGGGAGGTGCTAGATATCTTTACAGCCTCTACCAATTACATCACCTCTCCCAGCTTCAGCACCAACACACTGCCCATAAACCATGTAAAGATGGCCTTTGACGCCAACGCTGTAACCCGTCTCGTTCTTACAGCCATCAGTAGGAGGTTGTAGGGGCACTTCCTGTGCTAACTGGGAACTTACAAATTGCCTACTGGGAAGGGAGGCACCGGGGATTAGCACCTGCCTGGTGTGACCTTAGTTGCACATTCCGATTTGTTTTCTTTCCAATCCACCATAAAACCAATAAAAGCGGAGCAAAATGTTCTAGCCTAAAATGCACAGGCACTGGGAGTTTGGGAAGCAAAAATATGACATTCTGTTGGACTTCCCTGCTGCAATTTCCTGGGGGAACATAGTTATGTATACACAGCAAATAATCTTAGAAGTTGTAGTGGGGAAGCACGTGGAAAGAACAACTACCATGTCTACTACAGGGAATGAAAATGCCAGGGCATGTTTGACAACCAAAGGAGGAAGGCTTGGGGAGAAAATATGCAGCAGAGAGAGACATTTATATGGCCAAACATACTGCTGTGACACTGCATTTTAATTTACTAACCATCCTCCCCCATCCCTTGCATGAAGCTGCTATTCTTATATTCCCAAGAAAACTATTCTGGCTTATGGTCTAAATAAAACAGTTGAATCAAGAAGAAACAAGTGGTAGTTGGGACTGAAACAGACTGATAGTATATTTTCAAACCAAGAGAGTCTACTGGAAGCGGGAGAGAGTTTAGGCCTAATGCAGAATTGGTTTGCACTGAGTTCACTAAATAAATATCCCGTAATAAGTATACACCATTTCATGTATGACATAGTGGGTAGTTATATAAAGATATTCTTACACAAAGAATTGGATGGTGTTCAAACCTAATGTGCAATATTATATGTTTGAACATTAGGAATATTTTAAATGACCCTTTAGGAAAGACAATCATGTTAGAGTAAACTTCAGAGGCTTGAAACTAACATGGGGCACATGTTAAACTTAAGCCCCTGCCTTAAGTCAGGATTACAGCTATGTAGTGCAAGTGGCCTCAACGTGACTCAACTACTGATTGCTGCCATTAGCCACCTCTTGCCCTTCTCAGTCTTATGGTGGTACACATCGTGAAGGACTGCATATTTGGTACTGTAGGCTAGAGTTTGGTAATTCCTTCTAAAAACTAATGAAAGGAATTGGAGTTTAAGGAGTTTATAATACCTTTAGTCCATCAGATGAATATCATGTTAATTAGAATATAAGCTTATAAATATGTTGAAAATAGAATAGACAAGGATGTCTACAATATATCAGTAGTAATTTGTAAGAGAGATGTAAGGGCCGTCTTTATCGGCTGTTTGTCCACATGCACTACAGATTCAACTCCTGATATGAGGACTAGGCGATGGGTCCCCAGATGAGCATATTGTCCAGACTATAGAGATCTTCCCCAGACTTCTGCAGATGATAAATATTGATAATGCCTTGGCGAGACAATCAAATATAGATAGATAGATATATGACAACCAATTTCACTATATAGTGATACCGCCATTAATGCAACCGTTTTGAGAATAACCTGATAACACTTCTGTGTCTCATTCTAACACTTGAGGCCCTAAGGTCCCATGGACTAATGCTTCAATGTCATCTTTTGGGTCAGGGGACAGAGACTCAAGACAGTCCTTTTTAAAATGTTTTATTAGGTTGAATAAATACAAATATGACAATTGTCCAAATAAATATAATATTATATATGTGCATCTAAACCCAGCACGGCCGCATTGCCCTACTCCCGCTAGGACCTCTCATTGACTAGATATATCAATACAACATTTGTAATTAGAACAATGAGATAAGATGAGATGAGGTAATAAATGACAGGAACAAAAGAGCGATTAATTTACATTCATAAAACAGATTGGGTAATTATTTACTTGTTAAGGTCTTCAATTTCAGTATATTTTGGCTTCAGCTCGTTCCATCTTTGGATACCCCTATACAGAGGACTCCTTAGCATGATTGGCTTTAAAGACCTTGGGAGGAGCAGTCTCTGACCATGACCCCTTCTTGTGGGCATGTTTCTATTGCCATTATATTTATCGTTATCATTATGTTGACCATGACAACACAGGTGTCTTAAACATTCCCAACAGCTGCTCTCTTATGACCTATAGGCACTTTGAAACTGCTCTTTGACATGTTTAAATGGAATTATTCAATTGTTTGAATTAATTCCACCGCAAAAGTGGATTTGCACCTGTCCTGAAAAGAATTGTTTTGGACTGCTTATTCAATCATCGATCATTTTGCATGAATTTTATCATTTCATTTCATTACTTTTGTATCATACTTATTTAAAAGGCAAGTCAAGAATGTCAAATAATGGTAAACCACCTGATGTTTTAGAAAGATAGCACCAACCCTTGATATCATATTCCATATCAGATTGTCTCCTATTTGTGAACCCATGAATCAAACTGTCACCTTCCCCTCCTCGTTAAAAATGAGCTAATGGGGGTTGAGTGGCATGGTTACTGGATGGTAGCAGGTACTCAGAAAGTCATGGACCCCATAGATAGTAAACATTAACTTATGAAGAACAGACATTTTTATGGTATTCTATCTTACAATGCTTTTATTTAAAGTAAGTAGTCACCAGGGGGTTGTCATTAAATGAGCAATTGGCTGCAGATATCAGACACCAGGGAAGCAATGTCAAAATTTGTGATGTATAGTATTGGAGTACAACGCCAACCATGACATCCACTCTGATGTGTCATCAACCATTGCCATGACATCACCATGGCTTCTCTGTTACCATGGTAGCTGTCTTATCAGGCCAGAGCATGTGGCCAATGCCTGGCAGGAGGCAGGGGATGGAAGTAGTGGAAAATGACAGGGAGACATCATTGTTTATGATGGCACCAACTATCATGGGAGTAGTGCATCACTTCCCCACTAGGGAGCCCCCACAGCTTCATGGACCCGGTAAGAGGTCAGCTGAGTTTAGCTCTGATATGAATTGACTGCAACAGAGAGAGAGAGAGAGAGAGAGAGAGAGAGAGAGAGAAAATCAGTGGTGCGAGCATAAAATATGAGACTAGTCAATGTGGTCTGGTATCAGGATCTGGAAATAGTAGAATGATCTGGAAATGTAGTATTAATATAAAGTGTAAGGATGTTTTTTGTGTATACGAAAGTAAGCCCTCAGATACCTCCTTCAAATCGGGCTACACTTACAGTAACCAATAAACAGTTTTTCACAATGTGTATCACCCAAGACTTGAAAGGGCATGAGCATCACGAGACATGAGGTGGCAACAAAGTAGAAATAGCCTCTCTATGTTTTTTTGTCATCTTAAGCCATCACCCAGTCAACGTTGCTTAATGGGGCCCATATGTGTTTTACCTCGGCAAGCTGATTTGTCAACCCTGGGTTTTGGTCCTTTTTTGTCGAGGGCTACCAGTGGGAACCCAGATGGGTCAGCCCAGATTCAAAGTGCCCAGCCCTAGCCCAGATTTAGCACACACTATAAAAATGCACAATACATAGTAATTTCTGGAGGGAAATCAGCTGTCAGTCTGTTTCAAACAAAAAAGACCATAACCCATATATATGCGCAAGCCCAGCTGGCCCAAGTTAAAACACATATGGGCCCCAGAGACCAATACTGACTGGGCATTGACTGATGTATATCAAGTTCAGCTCTTTGTTCTAGACTAGCACTAAAACTGTGCTGGCAGAATGACGCCTTTGCCTTAAACTTGAGCCAATCATAGCCGTCTTTCAAACATGCCCAACCTTGTCAGTTTAAGACAGGAGGTGGCTTCTGGCAGCAATCAGTAGTTGAGTCACGTCGAGGCCACTTGCACTACATAGCCTTAATCCTGACTTAAGACAGGGGCTTAAATTTAACACCCTCCCCACGTGAGCAGAATTCTCACTAAGGAGGACGAGTAGTAAGGGTGTACAGAGGCAGCCCTACGGGGTGGGGTGGGGATTGGGAAGTAGACCAAAAGGAGACCGGAGGAGGGCAGAAGAAGCAACCCTTTGTTGATTTAGGATATTAGGTTCAAACTAATTTAGAGTTTTAGATATGTAAGTCTTTGTCTTGTAAAGCCATCCGTTCAATTAATTCCAGCCGACAGCTGCAATAAACTAGTGCTTACATTAGAGGACCTTCTGAAATGTCCCATACTGTTCACAATCAGTATTACCGTATACATAAGAACTTAAAGTTTGCTAGGTGTGATATACTTGAGAGATAATTCAGACTTTTTACATCTATGTACTTCGGGCATTCATGGTGTGGTGTGAATTGTGTCTAATAAAATTATACATGACCTTATACAGTTAATGGGTTCATGCAGTAAATGTATCCTCTACAGTAGATCCTGTTGTACGTTAAATATCACCGTATCTAAAGTAGGTCGTTACCTTCACTTTCAAATATCAGTTGCATAATTATAATTTGTAGCACTTTCTAAATATGACTCATGACCGTGAAATACATCCAAATGTGAACTAACTTGATATTAGACATGAATAGAATGCCGTCTACCTTTGCTGGCTGAATATATTTTTCTTATTATCTTGGAGTTTACCTGGAAGAACACCGCTACATTCCTCACTAATTGATAATCGTGTTGTTTATGCTAAGGTCACTTAAAAAATATAAAATGGTTTCTCATCACCGCACGTATCATAAAAATCTGCTTTTGAGTAAAACAGTTTTTTTGTATTTTTTGCAAGTTTTTGATGAAAATTATGATAAAAATGGACAAATACTGGCATAATTCTTAGCAAATTATCACTACTGCTGCCAGTAATGCAATTAACTACTAAAATTTGTATTTTTGGTTGTGGAAAAAATATATATTAGCCTATACATTTTAGCCCACGAGTTTAAAAAAAAAGGGCAAAAAAGCCTGCCTCGTCATATTTTTCAGTCCTTGGTGATGAGAAACCACTTTTTTTGAGTGGCTTAAGGTGGGTCGATCCCATTGAATCAAAGTGTTCAGAATTTCATAAATCTTTTTCTGCGAGTACCCTAAATCATTTGAAAACAGAATATGAAAAGAAAAGTAGGGGTTGCCGTGCTACTTTTTAAAATATGGAATTTTGAAAAATAAAAGTTATTTAATTTTCCACTAAAAAAACGGAAATATTGTCAAAATCTGTCTAATTTTATTTCCTATCAACCAAAAACGGTAGAATTTTGTAACGTCACACAATTCACCCAGGGATATATACCTTTATTCTAATAATAGTTTTGGAGTATTTTCCCTTTGCATTCTGGGTAAAAGTTTCATCTATCGGAGAAAAGTAGGAATAAATTTTCATTTTCTCTTTACATAATCAAAAAAAAAATAGTTTAAAAAATGTTCAGATTTTTCTTAAACTTTCCCAAAAGATTGCTCAGATGATTTGCCCATAAATAAAAGTAATTTTGAGATGGGTTCCCATGCATAATTTGAGGATTTTGGCTCTTTGAAATACAAAAGTAATGAAAAAAAGGACTAAATCAAATCTTTGAAGCATTGTATTATGGGTTAATTCCCAACAATCTGCATATAAAATTATCTTGTCATGTAGGTTTGGATATATTCAAATAATTTATTCACTTTTGTGCTCTTTTAAATGCCATTTATTACTTCATAAATGACAGTCCCAGAAGAATCATAGAAAATGACCAAAATACCTATAATCAGTATGTCAAAATATAAAAGTGCTCTAAAATGCTCAATTTTTCTCAAAATCGTCCAAAAATTTGTTTGGGTATAGAGAATTGTTCCGAGCATATGCTTACCAAAAATGGCAATATTCGGACATATTTAAGCTATATGCGCAGAAAGATGCGCAGTAGTCCATTCTGCAATGGCCGCGACCCACCTTAAGTGGGACCTGTGTAAATGTAATGATTCTAACCCGTGTGTTGTCTTTGTATACTTTCAGGCCAGTGGTGATAACGGACGTTGTGCCCAGGTGGAATGCCTTTAATTGGAGCAGGGACTTTTTCTTTGAGAACTATGGCCAAGAACGCGTTACAATGAAGGCCGTTGACGTAAGTAACACGTCATTTCATTACGTCATCAACAGACGTCATGGTGTCAGATCAGTGTTTGACATTGACGACATCATCAGATCTTAAGTCGTCACTGCAGTGGCCGAAGTATTTGCTTTAATTTTGATGCTAAGTCATTGACATCCTTTAGCGTGCCTCAGTATATACCACAATTATTACAGCATGACCTAAATAGGTCGGCTAAATCAGGTCACGTGACGGATCTCTCTAGGCTCTGTCTATTATTGCCTACAAGATTGAATGATGGATGGAGCAAATCTCCATAAACATTCATCTGCGGAAACTTAGGGAATAGGCCTTGCAATGGCACACATATAATACTTGCTGGGCTAATTATGATGTAGGTGTAACTAGATTCAAAAAGGACAATGATATGCTGTGTATTTCGACATAATGTATAACGAGACTCAGGCAATCGAGCTCATTGTAGCACAAAGATCTATCCTGGAATCAGGGTGCTTTTGGGAATGCATATTCCTACATTTTCCATGAGATATGTACTATGTGAAGGATTAGCTTTATTTTGTCCTTTGTTGGTAAGAGTGTAATATTATGAGCAAAAAGAGTGCTTATCATGCATGCATAACTACAAATTTGAGTTGGCATCTCAAGGTATTGGTAAACCCTAGGTAAATATACCCCAGCCTGGAGGGTGCATTAGATTTGACCCGTGTAGAGAGGCCTTTGGGAGGCTCCTTCTGCTGCAGAATGGTGTCTAGCTAGTACTACACTGTAGGTAGGGGTGTCTGTGAGTTCTTGTGTTGCAGACACTAGACAGGCCTGCTACTGCAGCCCCCACAGTGAACACTGTGACACATCTGGAACTCTACACTGTTAGAAATTAGTGTTGTAGCTGCACAGCGAGATATACTGTAGCTGCTCAGCATAAAAGGAGGTATAATTATTTGGTTTCCAGTAACACATACTGTACAGCGACACTCACCGACTGTAGAACACAACGCACAGGAGATCGTGGGTTCAAGTCTAACCTTGGCAGAATGAGACATATGTTTTCCTTTTCATATTTCTTTAACCCATTTGACATGCATTCCCACCTATATTGTCATAAAAATGTTACTTAGTGAATATTCCTATATGTACATTTGTATAATTTAGATGTTCTATAGATAAACAACAGTACTGCCTAATGTGCAAAGTAGGGATTCGAACCCACAATCTCGATCCTGTGAGTGGTGCTCTACAGTAGATGGGTGTAGCTGTACAGTATGTGAAACTGGAAACCAAAAATACCTCCTTTTATACTGTGCAGCTACAGTGCTAACTTCTAACAGTGTAGTTGTGCAGTCAGCTTTACTATGGGCATGTGTGGCAGACACTGAGGGCAATAACCAGAAGAGATGTTTCTAGGTTTTATATATGTTAAACTTGAATATTGCGGTTGAAGCTGCTGCCAAATTCACAAAGCAAGTTAGAGTTAGTGAGGCCATATCCTGTGCGTATAGAATTAATTAATATGATAATGTCTTCAACTAGTGCACACAACGCTTCTTGTTCTTTGAAGTATTCCACTGACTACAAATGTACTAATGGATACTCATTCATCATTCATCTGTCAAAGTCTACGATTATACTACAGTAAACTTACCCCTTTGAGGTACAAACTATGGCCCACTAGATAGAATGACTCGAGTTAAATGTGTCAGTAGTATATAGGGTTGGCAGATAGGTGAAGGCTCAGTCTAGTTGCACAATGTAAAATGTAGTTTACATTGATTCTTGTTATTTCAATTATCTGCATCATGTTTATGATGTTTCGTGCTCTGTTTTCCATCGCTTTACCACATAAGCGGTCTTACTTTATGAGCACGCTGATACGGGAAGTCTATGTCCAAATTTGTAACAATGTTTCAAAATGTACAATATAATAGACCCTACATTATCATAGCATTATCATAGATCCCCGTACCACTGTATAAAGATTGTTTACTGTCGTGCTCCTCGCACATTTCCTTAGATATTTGACGGTTGCATAATACTTTAATGCATTAAAGTATTTCAGCGGTATGCAGTCCTTATAAAGGACGATTGTGGGTCCTTTACATTGCATATGGTCTAGATGGATGACACTATTCAATACATAGATCTATAATCTATCATCATTTATGTTAGGCAACGACATTACAACACCAAATTATCAATAGCAGCTCACAAGATCATTAATCTAGTTTTAGAAGTATATATTCAGTATAGTATGCTAATACACACAACCGAAATCTGGTCTACTTTATCCTCTGAACGATTTTCTTTTGCGGACAGACGCAATTTTCTTGTCCTACTAAAACCATCTGGATGAGAGGCGAGAAAGCATCAATATGTTCAGTGCTCCCATTACATAGCAATATGGCAGAGATCTCCACCTCCGTGCTAACACCCGATCCAGGACCCTGCACCCGATGTCCTGAGCAGACACTATTAGGGTTCGGAAACTGCGAGCCAATTATTCATGCTCAGCCTATTTTTTCCAAACAGAAATTGGCTTTCTTTTGTGAGAGAATCCCCGTTTGTTTGTTTTTTTTCTAAAAAAGGAGGACTTTCTTCAGTCTCACTTTGTTCAAATTTAAAAGTTTATTGTGGCAACATGAAAAGTTGGTAAGACATGCTCTGCATATCCCGTCATATCATAGGTTTTTAATGGCAATTTAGGGGCATTAAAGGTGGCGCATTCCCATTGGAAAATTGGGTGTTTTCAGCCTTGAATACATGGGAAAGTGGGTGTTCCTGAACATTGATGGTGTCTCTTTTGTCACTGGAGTGCACGGGAACCTAATGATGGTGAAAGGAGTAAAAACTGCCTGTGCACAGATCATTGCTCACCGCCTGAGGCCTCACCGTTATACTGCCCACCACTCCACTTGAATGGGGTAATGCAGTCGTACACCAGGCAAATAAATGCATGTTACTTCTTGTTTTAATAATCCTTCCTGCTATGTTTTGTCACATTGGTGTTTTATCGGCATTGTGTGGTGTATCCATCTATTCTCATGGCCACCGTTCACTGAGCTCACATCGGCCCGAAGTTATATAGGAAATTTATGGGCTTAGTGGGTCAACGTTCTCCAGTGGACGGTGGCCATCACCAATGTGAGCTTTGCTTGCATACAAATAAAACGAGCCTGATATAACATTTTGTCCCGGCTTCTACTTCGATTCAAATACTCACTCACGAAAAATAACATAGGGTATAATATGAGCCCTTTCCCTCTGGGTTTTCTGTTTCTATTCGTCTTTGTTTCACTTTGAATGTGTCCCTGTGAAAATCTACTTCTGTTTCGCTGTCTTTGCACTTCTCTGTTTATCATCATGTCTCCATGTCTCTCTTCTTATCTCTCTTTTTTCTCTGTTCCCATATTATCATCATCATAATAATAATAATAATTATTATTATTATTATTATTATTTTATCATAGCACACAATCGTCCCTACCGGACGGTCTTCTGTGCGCCACACTGATTTCATTCCTCGTTCAGGTGTGGCTCTATTGGCCTATATATATTATACGTCTCTCTTTTTCTGTGTCTCTGGCTGTCTGTCTCTCAATTCTTTTCTGGCTCCCCTCCCCCTCTTTAATCTATCGTGGACTGAATATACCTGGCTGTGTCTCATGAGGTCGGGCCAATGTGAAGGTCTTTGACTGGGTGCCATCTTTGACCAGGTTCACATTGGCCCGAACTCGTGAGGCACAGCCACCTGCAGTGTTCCCCATTGGGCTATCAGCCCAGTGCTGTGGGCTGGTCCTGTGGTTCTATCTGTAACGTGGAGAAGGCAGTAATTTCCTGGTGCCACTAGTCCCTATACGGCCTCCCTAGCAATCCCAGAAGCACCTGTCAATGGAGCTGGGTGTTTCCGGTTTGAGGCACTATAGACCAATGCAGCAATAAAGGGTGACTTGTTCAGAATAAAGTTGTGTCCATGTTGGTTCTAGCAGAACCTTCATAGCATTGTCTGTATGGTTATTCTGGTGACATATCATATCAGGAGATTCACAGACCAATTATCTTTCAAATAATGTATTATATTAGAATGCAGGATTTTCGCATTTGTTGGTCAAACTTGAGAAATGTTCAAAAACTTTATCAACCATTTTTCTGAAAAGTCACCCTTTCTTGCTGCATTGATCTATAGTGTTTGGGGGTGTGAGAGGTTGGAATAGATGCAGCGGGTGTGGCCTAGATGAGTACCAAGGGGGTAGTTTGGAGTATTTTGGGATCGGCAGTACTTGGTGGGAATGAGGATGGAAATGGGATAGGTTGGTAGCACTAATAGGATTGTAGTTGCAAAGCTTGATGGAATTTAACTAGGGAATGAAGCTCCAAGGTTTAATGTTATCTTTTAGATATACGATTATATGAACAAAGTAGGCAAGGCAAATTCAAATCTGAAATTGCTGCTGTAAGGTTACAGAAGTAATGGGCCCCAGGGCACCATGGACTGATGATTTCCACTCTCAGAGGGCAATGGGGAGCCTCTTCGTGATCTCGTGACAAGCTACCGGTCTATGAAGTTTTTCATTTTAGTCCTTCCTACTCAACCAATGGCATCCTGCTATTTTGTTCACGTGCTATAGAGCTGAATGATATTAGATGGGAATCTCAGGGATGATTTGGATGAGAGGGGAATTTTAGTGGTGAATCCTGCTTTAAAGTATGTTATAGTGCTTTAATGTGCTATGCCCTCTGTTGTCAGGACGATTGCAGGCCTAGTGATTGACTGGTAAAGGGATGCATTGGAGCATCATACCAACCCGCCAGGGCTGATACACTACAAAATCGTCGGCATTGTGCACGAATGCAGCCTTCATGAGTAGACTCGAGCTGACTGCGTTCATGCATCGTGAAACAAAGGGCACATCACATCGCGGCACTATGCGGCCTTTACAGGGTTAGAGACTGAGAGGGGGGATATAGAGAGAAGATGGCGGGATTATTGTCTGTGACAAGGGACTGAGGCTGATGGAAGAGGTGCAAGGGAGGCGGCTAAGTAACCAACTCCAACCGCTAACCCTTTAAGGATGGCATGATGTCTCAAGGCGCCTTATAAATCTACCATCATGATTCACCAATGCACTGCAAGAAAGAGTGCATTATGCCCAACCCTCATGTGTCTGTCAACCATTTCCTGTAAGCCTAATGCATAAATCCAGTATCAGAGTCTTTATTATGTTGCATTCACGTTAGCTGAAAAGTATATAGTACATTAAAGCATTCTGCGGCCTATACAGGGTTAAGTGGGGATCCATTCTGCATGGGTGTCAGCCTCTCTTAGTGAAGCCACATTCATTTTCAGAATGTCATCAGTTGTGGCAATCTCATGCCATCAAGTCATCGTCCTATTCACTGATGGTCTAGCTGGTAATGGATTTGAGTAGGTTCTATTTGTGTTTCTTTATTTATCTCGTTCTTTCTCCTGTATCTTTCTTTTTTTTTGTCCCTTCTATACCGCCGGTCAGTTTCTAATTACTTATTCATATTCTCCCGCATGTAGCAACTGGTCATGTGTCGTCCTCATGTGTTTTTAGTTGACTGCGCCATTCCCTTTTCACTAATAAAGGTCCAAGAGCGTTGTTGTTTATCTAAGAAATTACGCAGTATTCATATACATGTTGCTCGTTAACCCTTTCCCTGCTGGCGTTGAAAAATGTCATTTGGGACTTAACCACCGGCCCTTTGCCATGGAAATATGCAAATTGCAAGTATCTGCTCCCTGGGACAGTGGGTAAGAAGTAAAATAACTTGTACTGGAGACAGAATTTACCCATTTTTGACAAGGGGATGTTGTATTCATGTTAAATATTTTTGGATTCATTCAAAAATTCTTATTCTTTATTTCATAGCAGGAGCTGTAACTTAGTGGTATTGCTGCCCTAGGGTAGCAATTTTGCTGCCCTATGGCAGCAGCGGTTTTTCAAGAGTGTTTTAAATGCTGCCCAGAGGCAGCAGCGGCCCTTAAAGGGTTAATATCAAGGTTTGTCCTTTTGCCCTCTATCCTTTTCCGCCTGACGTTCATTCTCTGTTGGGCTTTTGTAAAATGGATAACTTAAGTTTTCGACAATCAAATGAAAGTCCCAATGATACTTTACTAACTTTCTATTCCCGGTGGTCTGTGTACATTTCTACAACTATTTCTATTACTATCCAACGTTCTTTATTCTATCAGTAATTTCTCTAATAGTAGCTTATAGTTATAATGTCAAAGGCAGCGTCCTATGATTAGTTTATTGCGCGTCATGAAATATTTCATGTTTTATTGTAGTTAAAGTAAAAAGGTCAAAGACAGCGTCCTGTGATCATTTGTTCTGTACTTATCAACGGTCGAGTCAAATGAAAGGGACAACTATGCATGCCAGACTGAGTTATGAAAGGTTGTTTTATATATCAAGTCAGATGGATGGAGACGCATAGACTATTGCCTGAAGCGAACAGTATATGAAAGAAAGAACATCCTACTGTTTTAGGGGAATATTTGCGCAGACAGCTAGCTATGGCTGGAGTAAATATAACGCCAACCAAGTAAGGAGTGTTTTAGATGGAGGAGCATCCCTACTCTGGATAATATAGGGACCAGACACTAGTTTATACCTGTGATTCAATTTGTGTGAGCCTGTTATACTGTTTATAGAGAAATATAAACGCTAACAGCTAGCTGTGGCCGAGTAATGTAACGCCACCTGAATAATGACTGTTTTAGGGAGTGATCATGTTTTTAACAACAGTTGGGTGGGTTTTCGCGCGGAGGACATGAAAAAAGTCGACATTTCCCCCCCCCCCCTTCGGCATGCACACGGGGGCCCTTTGAAGCATATAGTAATGCACAGGCTTTTTGGCCCAAAACAGGTTCCATCTTTTTTACCCCCCCCCCCCCCACAAGAGGGGTCCTAATCTTTTACACCCCCGGTCAAAGGGTCCAAAATGTTTGCACCCCCCCCCCCCTGTTGATAAAAAATGATCACTCCCTTAGACCGAAGAGGCCCCTACCCTGCATATATATAGGATCAAGACAATCTAGTTCACACCAGTGTGAATCATTTTGTGTGAGCCTGTTTCAGTGTCTAGCCGTGACGAGAAGATTAAAGTCATGCACGTCTTCTTTTTGTGTTCCATGTTGTGTGGTAGTGTTCATAATGCTATGGACTCACACAACATAAAAGTGACATGGTCCGATGATTAGGGCTCATAATGAACCGGTATGTTCCCAATGGCCATACTTCATGTACTAGCTACTTCATTTAATCTCATTCCCTAGGACTCAGCTTAGAATTCGACTTGTTATCAGATTATGGCTCAATTTCCTAACTTCTGGAGTGCACGCTATAACTCCCCCATTAAAAATACACTGTAAAATATTATAATTAGGCCACATCTGAACCTCTGATTGATGACATGAATGATATTGTACTGTGCCCTAATCTTCAAATATGACAATGTGCTAACATGTAAAACACATTTAAGCAAGAATTAAAACATGGACCGTGTCACTTTAAACAGTATCACACAGAGTCATGATCATCTATTTAACACATGCAGGGCCACATAGTGCATTAATACAGTATGCACTTGATTGTTATGATGCGTGAGTTTCGCCCTGGTGAGCAACTCACCAGCATTGCATTTGTGCATCTTGCCGACCTTTTGCGAGTGTATCCCCACCAGAGCGTCAGCATGATGTTTTAACGCACCTTTGGCAAATTGTTCAAGCGTCATGACGGTAATGTGCATGATGTATTAAAGCACATGCCATCAACGGTTCAACTTTTTGATGTGCCATACATGGCTCCAGTTATTCACGATTATTCATGTTTAGTTAGCATTGTTTTTGTTAAGTTGAAAAAGTTTCCACCTTCCTCGCCCCTCCCCCTCACCCCCCCCCCCCTTTACTTTGGTTAATAATGGTTTCTGTGGCTGAGGCAATGCTTATGTAGTAAGGCTGGTGACCGGATGTTGTCCTTGCCCCCAAACAGGAAGTCCTGGACCAGGTCATACCGGATGTCCTACCGGATGTATACCCCTTCGCCTATAGTGCAGACTTAGAGGCGTCCTATACAACACAGGTGATTGAAACAACATTGACATGTTAACCATTTAAGGGCAGCATAGTGCTATAATGTCCATGTGCTGTGCTCCTTTTGTCATCATGATACAGGGGTCCAGTACCAGCCCCTCCAGGCAAACGCAGGGTGAAGACTAAGTCCAGACTTGCTCTCTACCTTCGTCCTAAACCTGCTCACCATTGCCGCATACCTGTATCATGCCTACCTACAGGCTTGATAATCCCCTAAAGGCTCCGTATGATACGGCATATGCAGCACTGGTGATTGACAAATGAATATAAAGTCATGAGGCCACATGCTGCCCTTAAATGGTTCAGATAAGCTAGTTTTATTATCAGTACCATTCACTGGTTCAGCCCCTCATTCCCTTTACAAAATCCCAGGTCATATTTGAAACAGGTTAGGACATCATATCTGTGCCTTGGTCATTGCAGCTGCTTTCGAAAAAACTTTTTCCATTTAGTCTGTGAACACTACTGCTTTCCTCATCACATCATCTATCTAATAAAATGCTGACACTTTTCGCAGCACACTCAAGTCATCACAATTATTATGAAATCAAAACCACAATGCAATATCAAAACATAGAAATGGTGTCCTAACCATCCCAATTTGGTTCATCATTAAATGGGTAACATCTCAATGATTTGCACAGGAGAGTAAGCTACCTTCACATCGTACATTTATCCACCAGTGTCCCCTCATGAAGAAGGGGAGTCCCTCGTATAGATCCTTGAACAGCATGATTCTTCAATGTATATATCAATGTGTCATCATGATGGACCAACTCATGTACTTTCCTAGCAACATTTACATTTTTAATTTGAAGGAACTTCCGCCAAACCTATAATACATTCAAACTGATTTGTTGTCATCAATTAGACTACTAGAAATTCAATATGAATGATGATATTACAGCTATTTCAATTTAGATAACACATCAGGATGATTCATTCTAGTTGTTGAAACTTGCAAAGAGACCCTTGATTTCATTACTAGTTTACTAGTCACAAAAATCAATATCAATATTAATTGAAATTTTGAAAAAAGTTTCATTTCCAAAATTACCTTTATTCATTCTGACTGAATTGACTGCCAAACCTCTGTTTGTTACCCCGGCAGCCCAACTGTGAACTGATGGATTAAGTTTATTGTAAATGACTAACCCTTTTAGTGCAGCAGAGTGAGTGAATGTTATGTTGTCCTTATACCACACGAATAAATCCCTCGTGAGTTGCACAACAGCATACATGAATGGAGACAAACTTTGGGTCATCATGATGTAGCAATGCAACGCCTTGGAGCTACTCACTGGCATTGCGGTGGGGCATTATAACGGCAAATGAACTTGAAACCTTGCGGCATCATTCAATATTAATTCAAGGGTTAAATTTCTTTCTGAAATGGTTAATCAAAGTCGGGGTGCATTGATGGAAGCTATGATTGATGGGAAACAAAAATTGTGTTTGAATTAATTCGTCATTTCATAAATCAATAACCACGTGTGGTTCTAATAAAACTTGCTTTCCTGTTCTCATTTCAAAGAGCCAATATTCATGAGGGGTAATTCTGTTGGACGTGAGCTAACAATAAAATGTAATGAAAAATATTTAGCTGTAAAAGTCAACAAATTTGAATGGAAAACTTAACTCTGCCAACAAAGACATTTTTCATCAGGATCTCTCAGTGGCAAAGAGTTTAATTTGTAGTGCAAATTTTATTGATAACTCTGGACCCATCGATTTATGCAGACGTTGTCTTTAAAGTTGATATTTCAACAATAATACTTTATTACGTATGATTAACATGTGACATTAGAAACGGTATTAATAAAATAATATTTGTAAATTTGCAGTCCTTATTACAGGCAGAACTCTCAAGGGCTTATTGAAATTTTAACAATGATTGATGAACGAAGTAAACTTGAATATCGCTTGAATAGAGTTTTCATATCGCAACTGCACTATTCAGATCTGTGCAAAAACAGTGCGAGGAGAATATTCCCATTATCAGAACATATGCCTACCTATAGTGGTCCAGCTATCTAATTTTGTACATGGTTACCACTTTGCCATGGGGCGTTGCTTAAATACAGATGGGGCGCAAATTGTTTTTTGTTCTCTCTGTGGGTTTTTTCCAAAGAAATACGTCCCTTTTACGGATGGCCCATAGGAATGTATACAAGACTTCTCACGAGAAGACTTTTAATTGGTTTAGTCAGGCTACAGATTTCTGTGATCTAGTGCTTGGTTGGAGCACTGTTTAAAAACGTCCTATCTTTCCCTGCAGTGTTGGAGCTTTTGCTGTCACGTTGACCATGGCCCAGAAAACCAACCAATGAAGGGCTGGATATCATACTACTTCCCTGGTTTGACCTTCTTCATGTTTCCCCTTATTGCAGAACTCGTTGGACCAGGCGGTGAGCCTCGCCCTGCCGCTGGAGCTGTTCTACAAGAACACCCACAAGGCCTTCCCCAACCGTTGGACGTACGTGGAGGACGAGCTGTTCATCACCACACGGCCTCACCTCAGGAAGGACATAGGCCACTGTGTGAGTACTGCAGTTTAGTTCATGGTGAATACTGAATCACAAGGGTAAAGCAATGGGAGGGCCATTCTCCAGGGGAGGGTGAAATAACCCTAGGCCGTATTGCGCGTTGTGGGTGTATTGCACGCTCTGAGGGTCATGGAATCCCCGGGAAAGCTAAATTTCATGTTTTTTTCATTATATGTAGTTCTAGTATATTTTACAAACACTTAAAAGTGTCCTCATCAGTGGTTATTACACTCGCAGTGCTTGGGCCAGCTCTGTCTATATGTGTGACACTCCCAAGACCCCACCTCAGAACAAAAGCCACTGTGTGGGCACTGTAGTATGTGTTACACCAATTTAGGAGATAGGTCACTGTATGAGTGCTGTAGTATGTGACACCCACCCCAGGACATAGACCCCTGTGTGAGTGCTGTAGCAGTATACATGTGTGACATCCACTTCAGGACATGTGGGGGTTGGTGGATTTTTGTGCGGGTGGGCTGAAATTCTTTTGGTCCCCCCATGAGATGGGTCAAAATATTTTGGATCCTCTCAGGGAAGTTGAAATGGAGCGTGGCCGACCCCTTTGAGCTATAATAACGCGCTGACTTTTGCACTAAAAAGGGGTGAAACTTTTTTTTGGTCACCCCTTGGGAAGGGTGAAAATCTTTTTGGTCCCCCCCCCTTCAAGGGGTCCAAATTTTGTTGGTGCCCCCAAATCCACCACACCCCTCTCTTGTTAAAAATGACCAATCCCTTATGTACATTACTTTAATGGAGTAGACCATCAGCATGTCAGGAAAGACTGTAAAGAAAATTGGCGCGGAATGTCTAATGATGAACCTTTTGGTCCACTTGGTGTTATCACACCAACTCAGTACTACCCCCAATAACAAATAATTCTCAGCGGAGAGCTCCTTTATGGATTACGGTAGCATTCTACTGCTCTAGATAGATGGTCCATACAATAGTATACCCATTCACCATATCGACAGATATCAACTGATATCATCCTGAGACTTTATGCATTAAGCCCCAGTAGTGTTACTCGGTAACAGCATCCTGGAATTGTCCGAGAAGGTTTTTCATACATGTACCTCTTCAGAAAGTCATGAGTTGTATTATAAAAGATATAAATGAGATATTCACGAGGAAAGGGAACATATGGCTCAGTCTCATGAGTTTGTAACAATTGAAACGTCGTTGACCGGGTGTAGTCTTTGACCGGGTGTAGTCTTTGACCGAGTGTAGTCTTTGACCGGGTGTAGTCTTTGACCAGGGAGTGATAAGATGGAATAAATGAGGCCTATATAGTAAGGAAATTGGCGAAATACTGCAATAATATGTTAATACACGTTTATTGGAAACATAAATAAAAATTTATATATTCATATACTAAGCTGACTGTGCACTGTGCAGCTATTTAAACTCAAAGTTATATATAAAGTGACGTCTTTAACCGGGCAGAGGGAAAAATCAATATTAAGCTCTACTTTGCATAGTATGCTATAAACGTGTATCAATATATGAGTGCATCCTGCTTTTCTTATTACATAGGTCTTATTTCTGCCATTTTAATGCTGCCTTGTCAAAGACTACACCCGGTCAAAGACATATCAATTGTTACAATCTCATGAGACACAGCCATATATGTGCAGGTTTCTAGAGCGACATGTTCAATGGTGATGGGTATTTTCGTATTTCACCTGTGCTAATAATGGGAACATTCTGGGAATTTGACACAAGAATGTCTCACGTACCTCTGGAGACAGCTGTCCCCATTACATCAAACCACCCACGTGCTCATTTCTCGAAATACTCCCGAGATTTTGTTACAGGACAGAGCTCGGATTTATGTCATGCCAGATACGAGGGTTATTGAAGATGAGCACTAGAAATACTCAAGGAATAATTATTGGATAAGCTAGCACAAGGGTGAAGCCGAGTGCCTTAGACATGGATAACTAGCCCAAGTGCTAGCATATCCATGTACTAATCCGTTTATACCACGTTTGTCAAATTTAGAAGAATACAGCTTGATTTCACCATGAAACTTGAAGAAAACTCTTTATTCATTAAGTGTGACGTCATAGCAGTGCGGTTATCCACTGCTAATGCATGCTAGCTACCCACATTTTGAGTGCCTAAGCATTGTTTCATGTATTCTATGCCCTCCCTTCCACATATCCAATACGACCTTTAGTTCCTCATGGCCTAAGACGTCATAGTATAGGCCTTTTTAGTTTTGATGTGAATCAGTGTAATATATGCAAAATTGATTATCATTTGAAAATTATAAGCACCACTCTGTGGAGTTGGTGTAAATAGTGTTTTTTTACTGGTTAGCCTTTCGGCTGTGTCACACTCGGACTATGACATTGTACTCACGCAGCCATCCTGCAAATAGGGTGGTACAGAGAAAAGAAACAGCGTCAAAAATGAGTCCAGGTTGCCTCCAGAATGACTCACTAGGGGAGTCCATGTCGCCTAAGGGAGCCTTGGTGACTATGGTTGCCATAAGGGAGTCACCTGGGGAGTCATATTGCTAAGAGAGTCACCTGAGGGAGTCATATAGCTCTCTGGGTCATATGACTCCTCCAGGTAACTCCCTTAGCTCCCTTAGGTCAGCCAAGGTCAGCCAGAGAGTCAACTAGGCTCCCTTAGGCGACCTGGATTCCCCTAAGCAGGGGAGTCATTCTGGAGGCAATCTGGACTCCCTTTTGACGCTGTTTCTTCTCTCTGTGTGTTTTCTTTTGAAGCAGTAAAACGCTGAGAGCTGTCAAATCCATACTTCATCTGCTAGCTACAATATTCAATCTCATTCCCTAGGATTGAGCTAGAATTTGACTTATTATCAGATTATGGCTCAATTTACTATTTTTGGAGTGCACACTGTAATTCTCCCAGTGAGAAAACACTGTAAAGTACTATATTTCGGACCACATATAATTGGGCTCTTAATGCCCATAGATGACATTGCATTGTGCCATATCCTCCAAATGTGATATTGTACTAACATTTGAAACACATTTAAACATGATTTAAGATATGGAAACAAATTGGACCATATCACCTTAAAGGGTTAATGGTGTAACCTTTTTAACCCCACCCAGGATTACCTGGAGGAGGATTTCTACCGCTTGTTCCCGGAGGAGATCCGGCCGTGGAACGCCATGTTGCTGTGGGGGACACGCTTCTCCCGCTCCTCCCTGCACATAGACCCCTACAACTGGACGGGCACCAACGCCGTCATCACCGGCAGGAAGCGATGGAAGGTAAGAACCCAGCCCAGGGGGTTTGAGATGTAAAAAATTAAAGATATTTTTGCTGGCGATCAGCACAGACCTCAAAAATTCTTAAATGAGTTTTTTTTCTCATGAATATAAGAAAAATATGAAAAAGGGGTTTATTTCGACATGATAATAGAACTTCAAATTTCAATTGGGGAAGGGTCGCTTGGGAGAAGTCCCTGTAATAAGGGTTATTTTAGGGGGCTTTTCAATGAAAAGGGGAGTTTATCCAGGCAAACTTAATGTGAATAAGGGCCGTCATAGTGAGGATGGTGTCAGCTTGTAAATCAAGTGTGGGGACCGGGGGTAAGAGCTCTGGAACCTTTATTGAATATGTAGCATACTCCAACTGATATTTGTGAACACTAAGGTCAATCTATAGAACCAGATGAACATTGCACGAGGAAAGACATCTTCACCAAGGGCCCATTGTACAGGGGAACCAGACTCTGGGACGAGCTCACCCCTGATACCCGAAGAACTGACTCGCATGCAGACTTTATGAGGGCTATATCATAGACTAGAATATAATATCTGCTAGACAATTGATAGATAATGTTATAGATTAAGCAAGTCCTAGACTATGAACTCTTGAGATGAAAATCGCTCGATTTACTCTCCTTGGCTTTCATTGAAAAACGCCCCATGTATGTGAATTCTTATGGCAAATAAAATAATCAACTGATCAACTAACTAACTAATGCCTGTCCTGTCACCTTGCAGCTGTTCCCGCCCGGCCAGGACCACCACCTGTCCGTCATGTCGGGCAGGAAGTCAGGGTTTCCTCTCAACTGCTACAAGTACAACAGGTGAGGGAAACCTGTCCTTATTTTTTTGAAATGCGAGGTTCACTATGCTTAACTATAGGAATGGCCGTGTTCCATGCATTGAATAGAATGTGGTTGTATTCAATGGGTTTTGTCTTCATTAAATGGCTTCAAATCAAAAAATAAATGCAAATACCAACTTCATTGAAACCTCTCTACCATATATCATTTGTGGGGACAAGGGCATATCCCACTCAGCGGCTACGTGGGATATGACCCCAGCCCCAACTCATGAAATACGGCAGAGACGATATCAATGGGATTCATACATAATTTTATGTGTACATCCCTCCTCCCCCCCTCTCCCTCTATTAATTGCTCCCCGCCCTTTCCCTCTCCTTCTGTCTACCTCCACAGTTCCATCCTATTACATAATACATCTGCCTTTTACCCGAGCTCTTATACCAATGCATATATATATATATCCCTCCCTGTCGTTCTCCCTTTTTACATTAGTCCGCATGTTAACGACTCATGGGCCTTATGGGCTTAACCCCCATGTTCCATGTCGATTTTAAGAAATGGCCTTGTCGCCATATTGATGACAAGAAAATGTATGACCCCCTGTTCCCTATACCTGCAGCCCCGTGGACGGCTTTGACGTTGACGTCAGCAAGTACCCGTCCTACCTGAAGGCTGACGTGTTGGAGTTCGAGCAGCAGGCGGGCGAGCTGCTCATCATACCTACCGGCTGGTTCCACCAGGTGGCGGCACCTTCTGTTACTAGTAACCATTCTGAGACAGAGGCCGACTGAGGGAGTAACTCTCTGAGCGGTTCAAATATGTAGCAGAGGCATCACTTCTCTCACTCATGAATAGTTCTCTTGTGGAATGCTAAGTTATAAATGAGATTTTCACTCCCATTATTCTTAACATGACGGCCATAGGATTTATAATTGTATTGTATAATATAGTTAATATCTAATTTAAATGTTAATTAGCTATTTTAATTCGACAAAAAAGTGTCAAAGATATCACCAAAGGGTCAAAACTGGCCAATATACTACATGTCACATGCCAAAAGAAAGCCCCTGATGAGCTGTAAACGAATATGGCACTATCACAACATTCCTAATATGCGACTTTCGACAAGCAATTTTTGACATGAAAGACATAAATCTTCCTATACATTTTAGTCCACAAGTAAAAAGAAAAATTCCCTCATAATATTTTTCAGTTCTTGGTGATGAGAAACCACTTTTTCGAGTGGCTTAAGCATGAAATCATCAGTCTATTAAAGTGTAAGAGTTTAATGTAGATTTCCATTTCAGGCGTTTAATGTGGAGGAGACGATAGCTATATCCAGCCAAGTTATGAACCGGAACAACTTCCGCATCGTCTTGGAGGAGATTATCAAAGTAGGAAATATCAGGAGGAACCAATTACCACCAGATATC
Organism: Harmothoe impar; assembly: GCA_947462335.1. Taxonomy (NCBI): domain Eukaryota; kingdom Metazoa; phylum Annelida; class Polychaeta; order Phyllodocida; family Polynoidae; genus Harmothoe; species Harmothoe impar. Next base: position 24,251,358 of record OX381716.1, read on the forward strand.
GATAGGAAACCACCACAAGAACAAGTGAGTCTCACATTCGACTGGTTGACTAAATTTGATAACTGTAAATAAGGCCAGTGGGAAAAATATTCTGGTAACCCGACCCTATTGCTGCACGATAAGGCCAACTTTTGAAGATTTTCCCAACTATCTGGATTTGGCGGATCATTGGAGATGGTTTGCATCAGACAATTTTCATCTCTGACTATCTTGTTTACACCCAAAAATCTAAGATTCATAAGATTGTGAAATGGGAATTTTTTCTGAGAAGAAACTGCTTCATTAATGCAATAGGGAAACATGATGACTTTGTTTAGAGAGCAAAAAATTATGTTCTTCATGTCTCGACTCTCTGTAACTCTATAGACTGCTAGATGTAATCTAGTCTTCAAGAGCGTTTTATTGTCTTTATGAAATGTATTTCACAATTTCCGTGTTTTTAAAAAAAAGGTTTCCGTTTGTTAGGGTTCTCTGTGGGTTTCTTTACTATTCACTGCTGTGGCCCCGTGCTCAGCATGCACTATCCTATAACGGACGGTCACATTAATTCTCTGAGGCTATAATGCACAGCCAAGCATTTAATTAAAGGGAATTGCTAGTTCCTACACAGAAGCCACCTGGCGACAAAAATCGAAGCTCATGAAAAGTATTCTTTAAGCTGTATTCATATTCCTTCATAGACCACTTTCCATGAATCAACTATTTGTATTTGCTATTTTGACAGTATACCTCCATTGTTCACACATATTCACTGCTAGGACACCCATAGGATCCTATAGTTAAGGCAAAAGATATATTCTCATTTCATCCCTGACCCCCTGTTTTATTGATCCTAAAATTTGTGTATAGATGTCCTTTACACATTCCCAAGGTTTGGTTGCAATATCAATAGAAGAAGGGGATTATAATGTGAAAATGCTGTTTTCCTATTCATTTCTATAGTTAAGGTACTCCTTTGCTCAAATGGCCGTATCTTGAAAGTTAGTACCGTGACATGGCAATTTCTTTTGATTTTCTTTTAGATAATAAATCAAACTAACATAATCCTGAGTTATATGCAAAAGTCAATAGAGCATATCAGTAATCCTGCTAGAAGTAGCAAGTCCCTTTAAAGCTGTCATTTGTCGGCATAATGCATGATTGCAGTCCTCACGAGTCTACGTGTAGTACACATTCATTACAGCAACAACTGAAAGTGGGTATATCCGATTTTTCTTTAAATTCTAGATTTTACTTCCAAACTCTTTGAAATTATAACATTTATAGGATAAAGGTCAATCAAATGTCATCAATGGGTGTCAATAGGTTACAAATGTATCCAATGTCCAATCATGGGCTTTCCAAGTGTATTTTGAAGGGGGTGGGATTTCCAGATGATAATATTTTGGGCAATAAAATATGATTGGAGCAAAGTCAGAGGGAATTTGGAGAAATTGGGCAGATAGGAAGTCCGATATATAACTTGTGAACATTCTGATTCATTTTCAAGGAAATCAATTTTTTTCCCATACATCATATCAACTTGAAATACCTTTTCTTTTCCAGATACAAATCATCATGTCCTTGCTGCCCAAACACATACTTGAACGCGGCCGGGAAATAACTGCTGATGCCTTATATCAAATCCAACATGGCCACCAGGACAAACAGTACCAGCTGCCCCTGGACGACTACTGAGTGCTGCCACCTGTAAAGCCTTAACTCCACCAAAGTAGCTGTAAATAGACAAAGGTTCACGAGTATAGTTCCCCACTGAGGGTTATTTCACGAGGCAAAGCATGAGGCAAAGCCGAGTGAAATAACCCTCGGTGAGGAACTATACAAGTGCTCGTTTGTGTTTATTTCATGTCATCATTAACAATGTCCCTTAATTGATCTGAAAAAGCTATTTTAGAGCTATCAAATCATCAATTTTAATGACTTCAAAGGCCGTGAAATGCAGGAGAGGGTTGTTTAACAGGGCTGTAAAATACGGCCTTCCTTGGTTAAGTCAATGGGACTGCCGTATTCACCATAAAATAAAACCAGGACCGATAGGCTCCCATCCAATTGGCCCTCCTGATCAACTCTTCAAAGTGCAAATGGTTTAGCTCTGTGGGGTCTATTGCTGAACCTGTGTGGCTGTAGGGCATATCGGCTGAAGAATACATTTTTTTCTCAATTTTGAAAAAAATAAATCCGGTCGCCATTGTCTCTAATATTCTAATTGGCTCAGGTGGAAATCTAAGGCTATCACTGGATGTAGCTGGGTGTAGTTAGAGATGCCGGCTCTAGTCTCACTGTGCTGCTGGTTGCTGGCAAACCATGCAGTGGTGGAGGCTGGTACCAGCCTAACTCCCGCGAGATCGGTGTCAAAATGACCGTGCATAGCGCTCCACTCGTTTTATTATGACACAGCAGTGCCTCCAGATGGTAGTTTTTGAATAATACAAGATCCCATAGGGTCAATGGGGTAATTATTGTCAGTTAACAGTTTAAGGACTGCAAAGCGATATAATCATTTTGCCCTGTTGTCGTCATGGTGCATTGTTGTAACATTCGCAGGTAAATCGCCAGTTCTATGAGGCTAACACTAACCTAGAGTAGTGGGCATGATGCTTGAGTGCATCATGTAACTCGCCCAGGCTGTATTTATGCATCATGACGACAAAGGGCATATCACATTAAAGCAATATGCAGTCCTTAGAGCGCTAATTCTTAATGACTAGAGTAATTATTTATGGAAGATGATACATCTAGCAAAATCTGTAAAGTGTGTCCAATATGAAGGGGATATCTGATGAAAACTATTTTCAAACGCTGCCCTGAGGTCCAATGTTATTTGACATCATGATGCATCAAAGAAGCACCAACGAGTAACTTGCCACGCACTGCTGCATTATTGTGACATGTTCACCCAGGACATGATGCATTAATGCAGCACCAGCTATTTACTTGCCGGTGCTGCATTCCTGCATGCATCATGGCAACTAAAAAAAACACTTTGCTGTCCCTGAAGTACCGGTACCACCAACAATCATTGTTCATATCCTATTTTACAAGACATATATTTACAAGAAATGTAACCATGTAAAGGAAATAATCTCAGAAATAGGCATCAATGATTATGGTATCTATCATTATTAATGGAGTATTATTGTCATTTTGAAATGTACAAGCTATGATAAACCTCTAGTAATCTGATCATTCGCAAGGCATGTTGTGTCATTCTGTGTTAATGCTTTATTTGGGGAATAATGTAACCATGACAGCACATTCTAGTCAGCTATGAGTGCTATCTATCTAATGTGTCCAATTGTTTTTTCCAGATTGTTTCGCTTCTGTTTTGATATGATTTAGTAGTATCATTTAAGTGGTATGCAGTGGTATGCGGCAAACATTGGGTGTGGCAACTAAACCAGACAATTTGGAGATATCCATATAAGGGGGTAATATGGCTCTTGCGGCAAACATCGCAAAACATAAGAAATCTTGGTTTGCTGTGCCAGCTAGATGGCGCCATTTTGCTTATGTGTATGCATGTACTGGAATTTCAGGGGTCCCCCAACTGTTGGAATGAGTTAACTCTTTAACAGCCGCATGGTGCCCACTGACTGAAGAGTTATTAAGTAGTAAAAGAGCATTTCTCAATGTTAAACAGCTCATGTCCAAAGCATGGAAAGGGACCATATCGAAACTAAGCACCGGAAAGATGTGATATTTCTACATACTTGATGTTCTCTTAAACCCACTCCCATAAAACTTGAAATGTTGTATGTATTAGTGAATAAGATGATGTCAAGATGCATTAACGCAGCACTGGTAAGTAACTCGCCAGCACTGAATACTGTTATTCACCAGAGCTACATTCATGCACCATGATGACAAAGGGGTGTAGTGCAGTAAAGCATTCTGCGGCCCCAAAGGGTTAAATTTGATGCTATATACCTGATTTGAGTGGCGAAAGATACATGAAAGTCTTTAGATGTGTTCAGCAATGTGCTATTGTAAGTACAGTATGATTTATGGTATTAAATGTTGAAGTTTCATGAAGATTGTATGGACCAAAAGATGGTGTTGTAACAGAAATAAATCAGTTTTATTTTAAACAAATAAGTGGGAAGTAATCTGAATGTTAATAGATTATATATACATACAACATACGCAGAGTTGGTGGCTCATAATGTACTGTACATAGGGTTTCTGATAAATTGGATATAATCTAAATTGTTAGAGTGCGGGAGGGGGTAACAATGCATTGACTTGATGTGCCCAGAGCCATAGCGGCACATCAATAGAGGGAACATCAAATGTATAAAATAAACTCGTGTGATGCCTTATTTTTCACTGCATATACACAATGAAAATATTTGAATGCTGTGGAATGCTGTGAAATGTACCAATGTGGAAATAAAATGATATACTATGATACTGTCGTCATTTTCGTTTATCAGTCAGTGGATTTGAAGGAAAGCATTTGTTAACATTCACATTTGATAATCGGTTTTACTAAAACTCAACATAGATTACGTTCTACTAGCTGAAATGACAAATCCATATGAATTCATTATCAATTTATTATGCGATGGCAGCAGTTTGATAACTCCAAACCTGCAAAACATGGTATTTTAAATGGAAAGATATTACATGGTGTCAAGCTATTATAGGCACAATATGCATGCTTTCAGACAAAGTGAAAGCATTGCCAAAGAAATCAGAAATTGTCCAAAGATCTTGTAAAGGTGAGGCACCACTAACCGATTTAATTCATAAATCGGTGCTATTCTCACGAATCTGACTCAGTGTTTCGGCTCCCGATCCCATATGATTTTTTTAATTTGATTTTTATTCGTCTGAAAAGTGCAAGCTCTAGAGCTATGTAGTGTCCTAATAAAACCGTATACATTATACATGTGAGGTGAATATAAACAAACCATAACATTTATTTCTGATCTGATCTTCTCCCTAATATATGGGATAGCTAGGGAAAGCAGAGTATCATCTCATCATGAGAATTACCCAGAAAATCGGGTTGTAGAGTCCAAGCTATAGGTATTGGGCATTTGCAAATAAACACAATTTGGCAAACCGTCTCCGCACTACACTGGTCCGCAGTGGGAAGTATTTGAGCTAGTTTGCTCCAACTCTGAAATATTGGATTTTAACAAACTAGTAAGATAGGACATGGCCCGGGAAATGATTGGCCAATGAATGGTCCTGGCAGTATTCGGTTAGGGTTGTGGACATAACATGGGAAATTCACCATGGAGACCAATCCAAGTAAACTTACCATCATCTTATCATGTTGCTCAGATTAAACTATTGATAACAGTGTTTAAAACTATTTAACTACAGAATACTGATGAAATGCCATTTTCGGGTATGATACGTGGATGCAGCACTGGTGATTAACTCATGACAATCATGTGGGGTTGATACACTCCCAAAAGGTCAACATGATGCACTAGTACAGTTCCAGGATGCTACTCATTGGTACATCATCAAGAGAACATTGAGTCTCTGCATCACACAGTCCATCATGGGTTAAGGAAATCACTACTTGCCTGGTGGTTTCTAGGTACATAAGAAGTAATTGTATCATGCACACAAACACACTGACAACAATGTGGGTGGAGATTAGATATAACCCCCTGACCGTTCAGCTAATATCCCAGACTAACCGCAGACAAGGTGCACAGAGGAGGCTGCTATAGGACCGAGGGTCAGGTACAATAAGGATAAGGTAGGAATGTATTTTTAGTTCATTACCAGCTCATGTGCTTCATCATCCAACACCCATTTTATTGCTGTAAACATTTCTGAAAAAATGTTGTCTTTTTTTTCATCTTAACTTTCATTTCATATATATATATATATATATATATATATATATATATATATATATATATATATAATGTCAACCACATACACCGTTTCTCATCTTTCCACTTGTCATATCCGGCCATCATTATCTTAATGATCTGCTACGATGATATTCATAAACCAAGTTGGCATTTAGGCGTGTAGTTGGGTTTATTCTGTAATATATACATAGACAGAGCTGCACGCTAAAGTGACAGAGTCAGTGGTTAGTGCACGAGCAGTGCTTGGGCCGTATTGCACGCTGGCCGTAGGCCTAGTGCAATACGGCCCAAGCACTGCAAGTGCACTAACCACTGACGAGGTCACTTTTAAGTGACGCTCTGTATTTATTTCAGGGTACATCGATGTAAAATAGATATGTAGTCTATGTTTCTTTACTTCCACGATGTTTCTTTACTTCCGCGGCGTTTGTTTACCTCCGTCGGCCGCCATTTTGAATTCCGCGCAAGTCACGTGACCTTCGGTAGCCTAGAAACGCCATGGCGACCCCATGGCGACCCATGGTGACCCTCGGGAGCGTGCAATACGACCCCAGCATGCAATACGACCAAGGGTTATTGCACGCTCCTGTGGGGAACGGGCATCCCATTGCTTTAACCTTGACAGTCCGTATTCACCATGAAATAAAGTGTAGATGTTAATAGCACTGCAGTACTAACCAGAGTAATGGGGGACTGCAGGGTGGGCCCTTATATACACAATGATTGTAGTAGCCTACAAGTCTATACATGTATGGTAGTAGATGACAATCATTATACATTATGTGTTATCCCTGATATGTATATGTAAATTGATAACGGTTAAACGCTTACCTGTTTATACATATACAGTGGTATCTATACGTACAATTTTTAAATATTTCTAAGTTTTGACAATTTCACTTCTCTGTGGGCCCTTTTTTGAGTCCTTTACATCAAATATTAAGGTAGGTATATGATAGTAGTTTGTCATAGTCAATACTGTCTCCATTCACCTTGACTACACTATATGAGAGGTTGATTGAGAGTTTGATTTATCTTGCAGAATCAAAAACATATCACATAGGTAATACATACAGTCAGAAAATGATGCTTACTTAAAAGGTCAGAATCTTGTCTATTATAACCAAGACTATTGATAGCACCACCCTGATAATAGGGTTGGCTTTTTATGTTGAGTCACTATAGAATATTAACACTTAGACTATGTGTGTATGTGTGCATCATGATGACAAGGGGCATAATGCAGAAAAGTGTAGGAGCTTAGTAATTCCCCCGCCCTGGTGGTGAGCCCAAAGGGGTGCATCACTAGGATAATCACTGCGCCCCTCCCGTATCAATCCAGTAATATGAGATGTGTATAGGTGGACCGACAGGTCTTTAGTGTAACAGTTACCCAGCTAACAAAAAAACGTTTACATTACCAGGATTTAACGTTTTTAGAAGGTTTGCAAACGTCTGCAAAAACGTATATAGAACGTTTTTTTAACGTAAAAACGTTGACACTAAATAACGTTTTTATAACGTTATAGCCAAACGTTTGTCTGTAACGTTATATGAACGTTAGTTTAACGTTTTTTTTCCACAAAAAATAACCAAATTGTATTGGTATGAATAAGTAGCAAAAATGTGGGTAAAATCTGACCAAATAGTATAATAGTTTTATAATTCTTATTTTGCTAAACCTATAATCTTTTGCATTTTGGCTACCACCTATTATACTCCGCTCGGGTGTTTGACCTATTGTTCTTACTGTAGGTTTATTCCCATATTCTGATGTCTGACCCTCAATAGGAGGTTTTAGGCACCATGAGCGGAAGTTTTGTATGTCCTGAGCGGAGGTTTTTTCAAATAACCTCCGGAGGAGGTTTTGTAGCTGTATTCCTCCTTAAAACCCTGGCCTTAGTGGGATTCGAACCCAGGCATAGATAAACCATGCCATTTGAAGACCATCGCTCTGACCATTAGGCTACAGAGGACGCCTTATGTTACATGGCATTGAGCACACACTGGAGTTGCAGAGTTTTCCATTCCTCTATATATATTGTTTAAATAAAAGAATAGCAATATACATAGATTGGAGAAGAAAATTTAAATCTAAAAATCAAAATGCTTAGGGATAGGCTACGTCTGCGTTTAATGAGCTTTTACATGGTTGCTAAAGGTCACTTTTAAGGACCCTTCACAAACACATCAAAGCTCATAAAACATAAACGTAACCATTATATTCTCTATTATAACTATGGCTACCAACAGGGTTCGAAAATGTATCTAAGACTAAATCAGAAATTGTTCTTTATTTTCCATAGCCTACCTGCCGTTCTAATTGATTTCCATGTGATTCGAACCTATGTGATGTAGATTACTAACCCTGCGATGCAATCAACCAGGCCACGGAGGACTACATACTTTGACCATTGTAGCATATAGGCTACATACTATTGAATCCCCTTAGACAAAATAACTAGTCCCATAGCAGGTTCGAATCCCAACCTGAACTGGTTACGTTTTATACAAATTTCATTTGTAAAATCCTATAAATTTCTCTTTTTTTACTAGCAAGTTACAACAGGTTGTATAGGAGGTGGAGTATAAGCTAGAAAACCTCCTTGGGCCTGTAGTATTTGCTGTAAAACCTCCGAGGCGTAGCCGAGGAGGTTTTACAGCAAATACTACAGGTCCAAGGAGGTTTTCCATCACAAAAACTCTTAGAATGGGTGGGATTCGAACCAGCGATCTGTGGATCTAAAGTCCAGTGCTCTATGACCAGGGCTAACTTGGCAGGTGATGCTTGAGCCTCATAGTAGGTTAGTGTTATTCAGATAGAGATTGGTCAAAGAACTAGGATTTTCTTTTACAGTTGTTTTTTTCTAATTCTGCTTAGGTTTTCCTATGACTAGCTGTTTTTATTGATTAGACATTTTACAGATGATCGCATCTATACATCAGAGAAGATTGGTTAGGATATTGTTGGTCAATTTCTCATAAAGTAGGAAGATGTTGAGAAAAAAGGCTGTCTCCCCTAGATGGTCATAGTAAAAGGTGGTCTACTTTTAAAAGTTGCTATATCCAAATCTAGCCTATGAATCATAATTTTCCTTGCTTTTATTACATCATTATAATTATATCAAACAAACATAGTGCTTAGCGATTTTGAGATATCATTGGTAAATCAGAATATATTGAACACTGGAATATCTCTTTAACCCAATTGTGGGTTATAATAGGGACCTTTAGCAACCACGTAAAAGCTCATTAAACGCAGACGTATCCTATCCTTTCAGCACTGCTACGTCTGCGTTTACTGAGCTTTTACGTGGGTTGCTAAAGGTCCCTAATGCTACTGCTATGTGTGCGTTTAATGGGCAAAATAATGCCCCCCCATTATTTGATTATAAATACGACCGGTAGAAGGACTCCTTCAAGTCTACTAAGACTCTGATCAATCTACACTCAGGGGTCAGGCCAGGTCAGTGCCACCCCACCTGGGTGGTGATTGGCTGCTGGGTATACACCTGTGCTTTGCACACCTGGAGACTGTTTCCCGCTCACTCAGCACACACCAGCAGAACCCAGCGGTTCACCACCCACCGGTCGTCATATATTCTCCAAAATGGTGAGAAAGTTAGTTACTTGTTCCCAGTGTGGGTTAACCCATAAACCCAGGGGTAGAGCTCCATGTAAATATGCAGCTCAGGCCAAGGTGGTTAGTGTGGAGCTGGGTGGAACAGAGGAGGACTTCAAGCTGCACTTGGATAGTGCGCAGATGGACGCCGACAACACGGCGTACCTGTACGGGGAGGGGGAGGACATACCACTAGATCCTCCCCAGCCCGACCCTCCGCAACCGGGGGGCCCGCAGCCTGGGGCCCCACATCCATTTGCCCTCTCCCAGGAGTTCCTGGATTTTCAGAAGGACCTTATTGCTGGTGCCACAGAGAGGAGGCTCATGAACGATGCCATTGCCAAGATGACAGCTAGTTTTGACCGGCTGTCTAGCCGGCTGGGGGATCCATCCCCAGCCCCGCAGCACCCACTGTTCCCGCCTCCGCCTCAACCTCAGCCCCAGCCAATGCCGAGCCCCGCAACTCAACCTCAGCCCCAGCCAACGCCGAGCCCCGCGCCGGCGGCGCCGGGAGTCCCAGCAGGACCCGTGTACCCGCTACCAGGTATGCAGCCGGTGCCTGGTCAGCAGCCTGCCAACACGCCGGCACCACCTCAGCCGGGGTACCACCAGGCACCTTTCACCGACCCGCAGTTGGCAGGGGCCAACCCAGGCTTCGTGCCATCCGGCCTGGGGGCCACAGCCATGATGTTTGCAGGTTTCAATGCAGCCTCAACCCAGCACTACGCGTCACCCTGCTGCCATCCCGACACTAAGAAGCGTAAGTGTAGGATCTTTGATCTTGACCTTCATTTACCTGTTGGGCGTACCTTTGCATCAGCCTCTATTGAGGAGATAATTTCAGCCTCCCTCAGTATGTTATACTCAATGACACAGGCGGGTTACGATTCTAGTCCCTATGCTAAGCATATCCAGTTTGTTATGGATAGGTCCAAAGTTTACACTGTTGAGGCCCTACGCTCCTATGATCAGTACTGTAGGGAGAAAGCCGAGTTATTCGGCATGAAGTGTTTCTCGTACGGGGACCATGAGTACTTTTATCGCTGTCTAGGGTATGAAAACCTCAGGTCACAGTCCCATTCAAACCAGGGGGCCACTGCCGCTAAGTCTAAAAAGAAGAGGAAGGTAGATCCACTAAAAAAGAGCGGTTGTTGCAATGATTTCAACAGCCGCAAGGGCTGTAGTGAGAACCCCTGTAGGTACAAGCATGAGTGTGCTCTCTGCGGAGGTCAGCACAGGGGTATAACTTGTCCCTCCCATACAGGGTAGGATGAGGCGAGTCTGACTAGGTCAGGCTCACCCATATATTCAGTTTGTTCCAGCCTCAGTATTAACGAATCCCATATTAGTGTAGTCTCTCTCCCCGGAGCGTCGGTTAGCGACGGTTCTGTCTGTGACCCGGTCAGCGGTGTCATTTCAGGCAGCGCGGGAACCGAGGGGGGCCCTGATGGGGGTAGCGCCTTTAAAACTCACGGTCATACGTATCAGGACAGGGGCCCTGTAGGGGGTTTTGATGCTGGCGTAGGGACGCAGTGGGGTGGGGGCCCCGTAGGGGGCTTTGATTCCGCAGGTTTAATTACTGTTGCTGGGGCGGGCAATTCTGGTGATGTATTCACACACCCAGAACCCACATTAGACCGAAAGTGGTTTAGTTTTGATGTTAACGCCCGGACATTTGTCCCCCAAGTTTCTGTTAGTGATCCATTTGATCAAGGCGGGAGCGCAGAGGGTAGCGCGGCCCCCGCCGGGGGCCTCTCTGCGGTTCTCGAGCCGGTTCTCGCCGGCGGCGAGACCTGGGCCGATATTCAACATGGCGTCACCGGGGGAGGTTTAGACGGCTGCAACAATGGTTTACCGCCTACAGGTGAGGACATATCATGTATTCCGGGTTCCAACCACGATAAATGGGCAGGGAATGGTGTCAGCAATCCTGTAGGGGGTTCTGAATCAGACTCGGAGTACCTGAGTTATCTCAAAGATGTAGCGGTCAGCGCTCGTCGTCCCTCCGCCCCACGAGTGACGCAAGTCACTGTAGATGGTCTAGTCATAGACAGGCCCTGTAAGGGGGAATGTAGTTTAGATCACAACTTGGACGGTTTGCCGAACCAATTAAATCCTTGTGGTTTCTTTGACCTATCAGTGGGAAGTACCTGGGTGGACTATAATGCAGCGTATGTTTTGCAGGGGGTCACCGAGGGATTCAGGATTGTAGACCCGAGTTACTCCGGCTCTTATTTTTGTCGCAATTATGATTCCATACTTACTCCTGAATTAAACCTCAGATGGATCAAATCATTGCAGAGGAGTTGGAGTCAGGCAAAATATTTGTCTCTGCCGACAAACCGGCATGTGTCCATGCCATGGGGGCGGTTAGAAAAAAATATTCTAACAAGCTCCGCCCAATCACAGATGCCAAAAGGCCGTTAGGGCTGAGCATCAATAACTACATGGACTCGACTTCATACAAGTTCAATTATGTAAAAATTGACGAGGTCATTGATGTAGTAGATAGCTCCTGCTACATGGCGGTACTGGATATAAAATCCGCGTACCGCTCAGTCTCCATATACCCCCCCCATCGCCGCTTTCAGGGGTTTGTGTGGGATGTTAAGGGGGTCCAAGAATGGGTCATGGATGGGGCCCTGAGTTTTGGGCTCAAATGTGCCCCTGCAATCTTCACTAGCCTTACTGAGTTCATATGTAGGAGCGCCTCTAGGTTAGGAGTTGGCAGAATTTTCGGGTACATAGACGACTTCATAATTGTGGCCCCCACCCTGGAGGAGTGTATTAGTGACCGAGGCATCTTAGTGCAGGTGGTCTCCCTCCTAGGCTTTGTCGTCAGCTGGGAGAAGTTAGTTCTCCCGTCCCAACAAGTAACTTATCTGGGGGTAGTCATAGACTCAGTTAATCTGCAGGTCAGGCTACCGGAGGACAAAGTCAGTCGTCTGGTGACGTCAGTAGGTGAGTTTACTCACAAGACTAGGGCTACCAAGAAGGAACTTCAGGTCTTAGCTGGGCACTTAGCACACGCCAGTGTGGTAGTCAGGGGAGGTAGGACCTTCAGTAGGAGGGTCATCAACCTAACCAATTATGCGCCTGATGGGTCTAGGCCTATTAATCTTCCGTCCTGGTTCTTTGAAGACTTGAAGTGGTGGGGAAAGTTCTGTGATGTATTTAACGGGGCAGCCAAAATCATCAGCCCGGCTCACAATGGCGAAGTAGTCGTCTACACTGACTCGTCAAAAACAGGCTTCGGTGCTCTGAATGGTGAGGATTGGTGTCTAGGTGTATGGGAGGACGAGGCTGTTAGAGCCTGTTCAGGCTTAGTGCCGACTCATCACTGGTCAGGCTCCCCTGGTGAGTGCTCTGCAGAGGACAGTATTAACCTCCTGGAGCTGTGGCCTATAGTGGCGTCTTCTCTCAGGTGGAGTAGTGGGTGGGCCAATATGAAGGTGATTATCTACACTGATAATACACAGGTACAGACTGCAATCAATACCGGCAGATCCAAGTCAGTGAGGTCAATGTGGTGGTTGAGGGAGCTTTTCTGGTACAGCGTAATTAGGAACTTCCACCTCGTAGCTCGCCGGGTCTCATCTGTTGAGAATGTAGTTGCTGATTATTTTTCGCGCTACTTCGACCCAAAAATGACCTCTCAGCCTCCACTCAGCCTCCTGTCACCTCTCTGTTGTTACAGGTGAGGAGGAGCTGGACCGTGCTGTCGACCGTTACCAGTCACTATGGTTGTCTGAGGCTTCGCAGAGGACCAGGAATAGTCAGTGGAACTTGTATTTTAAGTTCTGTGCTGAACTGGGAGTAGAACCCCCCTTGCCTGCGTCTCTCAGGACCGTCCTACGCTACATAGTTTATATGGCTTCTAGACTTGCCTATGTCTCATTAACCAATTATTTGGTTGCTCTATGGCAGCTTCACCTACTAAATGATCTTCCACATGTAGACCCACGATCCTTTAGGGTCCAGTGTACCTTAAAGGGGGTCAAGAGGGAGTTGGGGGCTGAGTCTGTTAGAGGTCGCCCAATTTCAAAACATGACTTAGAATTAATTTATCTTACCCTGGATTTTGATGCTACAGAGGACCTGGCTTATTGGGTGGCTCTGTTGCTAGGGTTCAGGGGTCTACTCAGGAAAAGTAACCTAGTGGAAGAGGGCTTGGCTATTCTGTTAGGGGACGTATCTTATCATCCCTGGGGGGTCTCTGTGTCCGTCAGACGGACAAAAACCATTCAGTTCAGGGAAAGGGCCTTGTATATTCCTTTCAATCAAATACCGGGGTCAATATTCTGTGTTTCCTTATTTGTTAGGAGATTAGTAAGTCAGGTTCCTTTATTCTCCCCTCTAAACCAGTTAGTTTCATATACTGAGGCTGGGGTCCTGGTCCGGGGAACATACAAGTGGTTGATGCAAAGGTTGTCTGACTCTGTAAAATTGTTGGGCTTGACAAAGTTGACCTCACACTCCCTACGCCGCGGAGGTTCGGCAGCAATGTACATGGCTGGTTTCCCTCTAAGTGAGATCAGAGAGATGGGCGACTGGCGCTCTATGTCGGTCCTGCTGTACCTGGCCAGGACGAGGGAGAGTCGTCAGGACCTGGATCGTCGAGTGTCAGACTCACTATTCCGCTGAACATCTGACTCTTCCAAGCACTGACTCAATGTTATTAGCCCAATTTAGGGGCGTGTCAATGCTTATTGCCAGCCTACCAAGTAGTGTTAGGTCTGGCAGGTGGCCTATTGAGTCACCTCGTGATATTGATTTTGTTACTAGACATTTCATTATTTGATTCCGTCTTATATCTTGATTGTGATCCATGTTCTACAAGTGATAGACTGCATTATCCCAGCCTCGGGCTGTCAGGGCCCAACATAGGGGCGTGTGCACATGATGGACGGACTCGGTGTCTGAGTACCATGGATTGGTTCCGCTCTCTGACCGGTCACTGCGTGTTTGGCGTGTTTGGTTTCGGCATGTAAGCTGATTTTACCTACATGTTCCACGCAATAAATCTCAGTCACCAAAACACTCATTAACATTGTGCCTCTTGTCATTGCTACACACTAGGATTTATGGGCAAAATAATGCCCCCCCATTATTTGATTATAAATACGACCGGTAGAAGGACTCCTTCAAGTCTACTAAGACTCTGATCAATCTACACTCAGGGGTCAGGCCAGGTCAGTGCCACCCCACCTGGGTGGTGATTGGCTGCTGGGTATACACCTGTGCTTTGCACACCTGGAGACTGTTTCCCGCTCACTCAGCACACACCAGCAGAACCCAGCGGTTCACCACCCACCGGTCGTCATATACACAACATTTTTTCTTTTTGTACTTGCTATGAACATGTTGATTTGGCATGTAAGCTGATTTTACCTACATGTTCCACGCAATAAATCTCAGTCACCAAAACACTCATTAACATTGTGCCTCTTGTCATTGCTACACACTAGGATTTATGAGCTACGTCACCTTTTCTCATACTCTATTTTGAGCCTGGTAATACTAAATGCCTCGTTAGCTCAGGCAGGAGAGCCTGGGACTGCCAATCTAAAGGTCCTGGGTTCGGTCCTCAGGATGACTTTTAGTGTACATGTAACTACAAGCCAAAGCAAACCTTCTGCAAACCTTTTGCAAACCTTGTGCAAACGTTTTTTAGACGTTTAGAAAACGTTCTACCAAAACGTTTTGGTTAACTCTTTCCAAACGTTTTCTCCCAAACCAGATAGAAACGTTTGCAAACGTTTGGAAAACGTTTCTTGTTAGCTGGGTAGCATACTGGAAATTGGTGCAAGAGATCCGGGTTCGATTCCCGGTGCATCTAGGTGAAAACCGCTTTTCACCTATATGCGACCCCCACAAAAGCACTGACATTCCTTAAAGGGTTAATTCTACTCCTAAAGGCAGTATTCCATTGGCAGAATCGGCCGTGATTTTGTCTGTCGGGCGGGATTCCCCCATAAGTTTAACATTACAGACTTTTATCGGATGACAGAATTACAGCCGACCGACGGCAGTGGAATACTGCCTTTAGATAGCACCCAGAAGAGCTGATGTGACCACATAACCACTGTCTATACGGTATAAATACATCCAACGTGTCAGCTCCTATTAATTGAATTAATAAGAACTGACATGGTCAATATTATTCTGCCAAAAAAGTCGTATCAATAATGCTATCTACTGAGAAAGCTCATAAAGCAGGTAAACGCAAGGTCTCGGGGGGTATATCTACTTCCGTTTCAATATTTCCCTCCAAACAATTATTCAATTATAAAAGAGCGGGTATCTTTGGTGAAAACTTTCCATATCTGGAATGTAAACAAAAACGTTTTTGGGCCAAAATTGGTGTTGTTGTGATGTTGGTTGCTATGTATTTTCATTCTAAATCAAGTTTTTTTTCTAAACTTAATTTGATAGGAGTTCCCCCGGGATTTCTATGCTGAAAACTAAATGTAAATACCATTTTTAGATCAAAAGTTGCGATCAAATGTTTGAAAAAGTTTGGATAATTGGTAATCAGCATAATTATGCTTTGGGAAGAGCTGGATGTTTCTGTACGGAAACCTGAAAAGAAATCTTTCTTCAAGCTAAAAGCAAAAAGCCACTTTGGTACAAACATGCACGGTAAATGTAAGCAGTACTATAGCCAAAGAACTGTCCCACTCGTCATATAGTGGTTCTTAGTGTAGACAACAACTTTTCATTCATGACATCTCCTATGTAACACTGTCATGTAAAGTACATTTTATAATATTTCATCTTTATTCATTGATTCCCTCTGATTCTCATTATATTCTCATGAGTAGTATAGTATGTATCGGAACGGGACTATGGTTAACTACTGTTTATTAGTCAATCGATATGCAGCCAATCAGAGGCCGCCATTTGGTCACGTGACCCGTTGCCATGGTAACGTGACCTACTTAGGGCTCTCAGCCAATCAGAAGCCAGCATTCTGGGTGACCTACTGACCTACTTAGAAGCTCTCAGCCAATCAGAGGCCGGCATTCTGGTAACCATGGTAACGTGACCTACTTACGTCACGTGACCTACTTAGGCTCAGCCAATCAGAAGCCGGCATTCTGGTAACTAGGGTAACGTGACCTACTTAGGGTTTGTTTGTAAACAACACCACGTGGCTCTCTTGTTTGTAAACAACACCACGTGACACGTGTCTGTTTGTAAACAAACAACTTATATATAGAAAATAAACACAACAAGTTCCATGTTATGCTAAAATTATATTTAAAAAAAAAAGCACATCTGTTACAGCGTCTATGTGTAAATACGCGCGTTCTCATTCAAACACTATAACACTATTATACCGTAGCAGCAGCAGGTAGGACCGGAAGAAAAGCAAGCGCACGAGCAGAAGCGACGACACCATTTGCACCATCCGGCCGTCGCGTTGGTAGCCCTACTACCCGTCGCGCGTTCAACTGGAGGTTTAAGAGTGACAAATTCTTTGTCGACGCGACTGCTAACATCAGCAGCATCAGCAGCATCAGCAGCAGCATCAGCAGCAGCGGCAGCAGCCTCGGCAGCAGCGGTAGCAGCAGCAGCAGCAGCGGCAGCGGCAGCAGCAGTAGCGTTAGCATTAGCAACAACAGCAGCAGCGACAGTAGCAAGGGCAGCAGAGCGTGCACTAGCAGCGTTATCAGCGGCGACATCGGCAGCCGCAACAGCATCAGCAGCAGCAGCGTCGGCATCGGCGGCATGAGTAGCTGCATCGGCGGCAGCAACAGCAGCAGTCACAGCCGCAGCGGCAACAACAACAAGGTCATTACAACCAGCGTCACTAACAGCCGCAGTAAATGCAGCAGTAGCACGATGAGCGGCACTAGCAGCAGCAGTAGCAGAGGCTACAGTATCAGCTTCACATTCGCGCGCCGCTTCGTCATACCGCTTCATGTCACGGTCGCAACTTTCCATCATGGGGATCTGCAAATTGAGGCGTGGTGCTGGTGGTGGTGGTAGTAGTAGTAGTAGTAGTAGAGTGAATGATGATTGACGATGACGAATACGGTTTCACTCCCCCTTATATACCCTTACTCCCCCCTTTTTTCAAGCCGCCGGCCAGCTGCCCACTCACGGCAGGTCTTTAGATTAGCCTTAAGTCGCTTACTACGCGCTCATCATCCCTCTAATCGCATTTTCCAGCCGCCGGCCAGCTGACTGCTGACGACAGGAGAGGGTGATTTTTTTTCTTTAGATTTAAGCCGCTTACCACACGCGCGCCCTCTAGTCACAGACAGAGTGACAGAAAGGGAGGGGGTCGCTTTGTTCACGCTACCTGTAGTTGTTTTTCTATACACACTCTAAGCCCATGACCTGCTAATCCTTTATACAGGTAACACGCGTTCAACTAATTACACTATTGTATGACAGTCGGTACACGGATTAATTTTAAACCACCCTCCCATCTGGATCCATGTCTGGTGGGTGGAAGGATCCAGCTGAAAAGCGTGATTGGGGCTTTTGTTTCTCTTATGATAGCAGCAGGTCAGCATGCGACAGCTGAAAATGTCAGACTAAGTCGAACTCTCGCCGCTCCTATAAAAGACTGAGATGCATCTCTCTTTCCACACCCCCTTCTACCATCGCCGCCGACACCGCCACCGCCGGCCAGCCGACCGCCGCCACCGCCTGCAGTCACCGCCATCACGCCAGCAGGGAATTTCGAGCTGAGTCTGCTTATTGCTTTTTTTTTTTCTTTGAGCTTTTTGTTTTTTAAAAATTTTATTTTCACTCAGTCTTTTTTGTTTCGGAGGAAAGAAATATGGCGCTGCAGAGGGCGCGAGTTTCTAAAAGACGGACAAGCGAACAAAGTGCCCTCCTCAACTGCCCGGCTATTTTTTTATCTCAAAGGAGAGAGCGTCACGTAGTTGAGGTTCACGCTTCTCTTGAAGCGTACCGAATTCTCGAGAAAAGCAAAGCTGAGCGCCATCGTCGTTATACAAGAGCGGAAAAGGATAACGTAGCGACATGGCCGAGAGCCGTCTTCTCAGAACAGTATTTACTCTACCATTGCATAACAGCCGCTCTCAGCGCCCCCACTCGTTGGGCGTTTCATGAAAAGAAAGAGCGCCGCTACTCTCCTCACCCTGCCTCCTCTTATAAAGTGAGAATAAGCGCTATGAAACGATTCGACAAGCCGATCGGTTTCTTGGGAGCGACTGCAGCTCCCACTCGGTGGGCGCGCGTTGTGGCCGACGTGAACACGGTCTCTAAACGTTTCGACGTCGTCACTTGTTATCCCGCATATTGCAACGCAGCCGAATTGAAGAAGATAGGGACGCACTATTTTAAACCATACGCTCCAATATGTATTTGTCACCGCCGCGCTCACACGCCTTATTGCTTTTTCGAGACGATCGTGTCACAACACAGAAATAGAAAAAAAAGCGGCAAAGCGACGAGCTTTGCCTAAATGATCAAAAAAAAAAAAAAAAAAAAAAAAAAATTTATCTCCTCCTCCTCCTCCTCCTCCTCCTCCTCCTCCTCCTCCTCCTCCTCCTCCTCCTCCTCCTCCTCCTCCTCCTCCTCCTCCTCCTCCTCTTCCTCCTCCTCCTCCTCCTCTTCTTTTTTTTTTAAAATAAATATTTGTATCAGACTCCTCTGGAGTCTGATACAAACCATTATGACTATTGAGTGAAAATAGAATTTTATCGCAAAAATAAAAAGAAAAAAAAGTCACTTCTGCCGCCGCTACTGTGACACCGGCCGGTATCAATAAAAAAGTCGGCTGACTTTTCTCCACAACCATTCACTACCGACCGTTCGAGTGAGAAACACAGCAGACAGTCAGACACACAACTACTCTCTGACGCGTCCTGAAAAAAAACAAAAAAATGTCGAGTAGTAAAAGCAAACTCTTCACAGAAATTCATTTCGACGCTCGACTACAAGGACCCTTTAGTTGTATCATTAGCGGTCCGTCGGGTTGTGGAAAATCGCGCTTGGTGGATCAATTTCTGAGCGACGTGAACAATTTGCTCACGCCGCCGGTGGAAAAGACTTTTTACCATTACGGCGAGTGGCAACCTCTGTTTGAAAAAATGCAAAATCAGTACGGTGTGGAATTCAGAGAAGGTCTTCCTAGCAAAGAGTCTATAGCGGGAGACGTGGAAGTAGCAGAAGACGCTTTACGACCACACACTCTACTGATATTGGACGATCTGATAAGCAGTTCCAATCAGCAAGTGGTAGCCGACATCTTTACTAAATACTCCCATCACTGGAACGTGAGCGTCATATATATCACTCAGAACCTATTCCAGAAATCACCCGACTTTCGAACTATGAGTCTGAACGCTCACTACATGATCGTTTTCAAGAACCCGCGCGACATGGGGCAAATAGCTAGTCTGTCTCGCCAGGTGTTTCCCTCCAACGCGGCGGCCCTCTCTAGTATATTTACCCATGAACTCAAGCGACCTCACTCATACCTCCTTCTGGACTTCAAGCAGTCAACACCTGACGATCTGAGAATACGCTCCTCTTTGACGTCCATACACTCTCAGCTAGTATTCGTACCGCTAGACAAAAAAAAGAACAAGAGAAAGCAGTAGCAAAAATGTCATCTACTCGAAAGACACTTTGGTACTCTCAAGCACTTAGCTAAGTGCTCGCCAAAGGACTGCTCGCATCTAATAGACTCTGGAAGCGACGATCTGATCACAGCGTTGAGTGAGATCTGTCACAATTTACTGGTAGGGAACATCCCGCTCAGCGACAAACAACTGGACAAGCTTCGAGAATCGGCTGACGTGTTGAGGGAGGTCGGCAAAAAATCTACGCCCATCAAAAAAAAGAGACGCGTCTTGGTACAAGAGGGTGGTTTCCTCATTCCGGCTCTCATAGGGATGGCCTTACCCCTTATAAAGAGCATTCTCCGTATATGAGACACCTCATTCGACACCTACTCGCCGACAGTACCACCACTACCGCCACCGCCAGCGTCATCGCCACCGTCGTCCCCATGACGGACTCAGAGCAGCAACAACACTACAAACGCTTAGCGCTCGTGGATCCTGAGACGCTCTACAAATCATCACGAGCAGGTCTACTTCATCATGTGCCCGCTGCTGCTACTACTAGCGCTGCTACTACTGCAGTCGCTGCTGCTAGTACTTCTACTGCTCCAAACCTTCCTCCTCTTCCTGATGAGCGTACTGAAAAGAACGAGAGTTCCGCTCCTGCCACCGCCGCCCGCCTACCTGCCGATATGGCCTATTACCACAAGCAGGCAGAACAGTCCCTTCATCCCGACGCAGCCTTGCACCAGGTGCTACAGTTTATCTAAAGGGACTTGGACTCAGTGTTGAACGATCCCACTTTGGAATCGCGCGAGAAAATGTTGAAATACCGAAGGTTGTTGAATAGATTGCAACTTTTTCTCGCGAATCCCAACAACAGCAACATCTCTTCGTCCTACACTTCTTCGCCCCCGGCTCACCTCCGTCAGTCTGCTGAAGAAGCCAGCGCGTCCCTACTTGAGCGGTTGGTGAACCAAGTTCCCAAGAGGAATCGCACCCGGACCGTGGCGCTGTACAAACAATTGGAGAAATCCGGTGTGGTCAAGTGGAACGAGGACGGTGCGGTGCGCGAGATGTCGGGTCGGAGCATACCACCTGAGCATCGCATCAACATAGTGGACTTACTGAACGACGCCGCCAGGTTCAGGAAGACGGCGCCCAGACCGGCAGGCTACTCTCCGTTCACAAAAGCGCTGCGCGAAGCAGTTCCCACAGACTCCTTGATCGGAAACCATCTGTATAAAGCGAGCGGACCTGGCCAAAGCTTGGACACACGGCTTGCTGACAGAGGTCGGAAACGACCGAGCTTCGACTCGGAAGAAGGAGAAGCAGCAGCAGCAGTAGCAGCAGCAGACTCTTCTCTCCAGGTGGACGATCAATCCTCTGACGACGAGGAGGGCAGTGAACTTTTCCAAACTCCGACTTCCTATAGGAGTAAGAAAAGGAAAGGGCGCAACCGCCTAGCGGCGGCGACGTCGTTCACGCCCCCAACAGGCCAACGATGGGCAAACCAGTGAAGAGACTGACCAAGAAGGAAAAAGAAAAGAAGCGCGTAGTAGCTAGATATACCGACATCAAAGCACCCTCCAGTTTCACTAGCGTGACTAAACTCCAGAAACATCATTTTCGCCACCTAAACCCGGCCGTCATCCGAGATGCTTTAGTGTCGCTGGACGCCTACACTAAACATAAACCCATTCGGAGAAAATTCGCAAGGAATAAGACTATAACCGGCGCAATCGATCAGCAGTGGCAGATAGATCTGATGGACATGCAGGCTTTGGCGTCTCACAACAACCGCTTTCGGTACGTGGTGACGGCGATCGACGTTTTCTCTAGGTACGCGTGGGCCGTTCCCATTAAATCCAAGAGCGGCGCTGATGTTACCGAGGCCTTCCGAAAGATGACAGACACTGGCGAGAGACGACCGCGCACTGTTCAGACAGACAAGGGGAAAGAGTTTTTGAACAAGATCTTTCAAGATCACTTGAAGAGCGAGGGCATACAGTTTTTCACTGGCGAGAACGACGACATCAAAGCTAGTCTAGTGGAGCGCTTGAACCGCAGTCTGAAGGAGAAGCTGTGGCGTTATTTCACACACAAGCGCACGTATCGCTACGTAGACGTACTGCACCATGTAGTGTCTTCTTACAATCGCACTCACCACAAGACGTTGAAAATGGCGCCGGCTCAAGTCAGCTCGGAAAACAGCGAAACAGTTTTCTACCGACAAGATCTCCCAACTAACAAACAAATCGACGAAATATGGAAAAAGAAGAAAAAAACAAAGACGTCCGCCGTCGACGTCATCGCTCCGGGTGACAGAGTGAGGATGTTGAGAACTAAAGGCGCCTTCGACAAAGGGTACGAGGGAAACTGGCGCGAGGAAGTGGTCGACGTTGCTAAGACGTTGGGAAGCAGAGGGTTTGAGCTGAAAGACGACAAGGGCGAGGAGATAAAAGGCGTCTTCTACCTGGAAGAGGTTCAGAAGGTGTACAAGAGTCGTTACGACAACAACTACCTGATAGACGAGGTGTTGCGCCGCAAGACCGTCGACGGTAAAGAGTTAGCTTTCGTACGTTGGTTAGGTTACGACGACAAGTTCAACAAGTGGATCCCCGTCAAAAAAATAACGTAGAAAAAAAAAAAAAAAAAATGAACATCACCCTACCTAGCAACAGCTCTATGGAGTATTATCCTGACAACAGCTTGACGTCTTTCCGAACTCACTTCGACTCGCCGCTCCTTCTGCCCGAAGCGTACTAAGCGGCTCTGACTGAGATCATCCTCCCTACAGAATGGACTAACGTGCACGACGACGACTTGATCATCGTTGTTCCTCTGCGCACCAAGGGTTCGCTAGAGGAGGCGATCAACGTTTTAAAAGAGACTGTATTCGCCGAAGGAAGAAAACCGCAGGTAGACTGGAAGAGAATGAAAAACGCGAACGGTCTGAGCAAGCTAACGTTCAGCTCAAAATACCCCCTGAGCTGGAAGGAAGCGAGCTATGTAACGGTGGAAGAGATATCAGACACGTCGGAAGAGCAGCGATTGAAACCGGAAACAAAAAGGTTCAAGAGAGAGGTCGACTTGAGACAGACGAATGCCGTATACAAGCAGTTCTTGTCCCCGGCGGTGAAGAAGAAGGCGATCAGCGATCAAGCAAGACAGATGATCGAAAAGATGGAGAAAGACATGGGAGTGCGCAGTTTCATACCAAACATATTCCAGATACCTCCTATTTTCACCGGAAGCAACCACACCCTTCTCGAGCGCTTGAGTGAGACGTTGCGAGATGACAGACTAGAGGGCGCCAGCTTCTTGCTCAAACCGATGCGGATCTTATCGTACGACGCCAAGACGAAACGTGTCACCATCAAACCGCCGAGACACTGTGCTGTCCTGCTGACTCCGCATCTCGCATGCGTTCTAGGCTTCGGAGAGAAGACGTGTTTCGCGTCGCCGACTACCGGCGCCTACTCGATGGATGTTTACGGGGACATGCACTCTGTGTACATATACACCGACATGATCCAGGAGAGACGTGTGGGCGACATGCAAGTGCCGCTGTTGCGCTGCGTGGCGGTGGACAGAGGCGGAAAGCGTCGAGGTGGCGTGCAAGCTATCAGTTTTCCCCATTTGGATTATTTCCCCTTGAAATCCAAGAGGTTTACCGAGGTCGGCATCTATTTAAGAGACCGATCCGGTCATTCCATCCCATTCGGTAGAGGCGAGGTGACCGTGACACTTCATCTGAGACCTATTGAGCGCTGAAAGAGAAAAAAATGATGCGTCAACGCGTTCCGTACTTTCCACCCAGGCGCACCGTCTGCAGAGGGTACAGCGATTACTACAACGCGCAGCTGGGCAACGGCATCAACGTGTACAGCGGGCGCTCTTTCCAGAGCGGGCACGGTTTGGGCGGTGCTCTGTTAGGTCTGATGCGCTCTGCTACCCCGCTATTGAAGTCGGTGGGAAAAACGCTGCTCCGCGCCGGTGTGGGCGTAGCTAAAGATGTGCTGGCGGGTCGGACTTTAAAGAGCAGCGTGAAAGACCGAGGCGCAGGCGCTCTGAAGAGACTAGCGAGTACGGCGTTCTCGGGAGGAAAGACGACTGTCGTGTCTAAGAAAGGGTCGAAACGTCGCCGGCATTCTCCTCAGACGGGCGGTGGCTCTTGCAAGAGACGTAGAGGGGATGTATTCGACCGGTAAGCGCCTAGGCGTTCAGGTATAAATAAAAAGACTGGAGGCGGCCGGCGTCAGTCTGTCGTCCGCGTGAAGAGAGAACACAATGGCTTACGTACACGAGAGCAGTAACGAGTGCGCGCTCTCTGAGCTCGGCCTGCACACCGTAGCGCCGACTCAGACTACTATCTTAAAGTCGTCTTTCCTGGGGATAGAAACAAAAAACTCTTTAGAGGATGGAGGTAACATAAATTTCACCATCAACAAGTCGCAAGAGTACACAGACCTGAACGAGAATTACCTTCATCTGGAATGTCAAGTGCTGAAAGCGAACGGAGCGGCGCTCGAGGACACCGACGCGGTAGCTCCGGTGAACAACTTGGCTCACTCGCTCTTCAAAGACGTCCAAGTCTCCATCGGCGGTTTCAAAGTGTCTGGCAACACCGAGACCTACCCTTACCGAGCTTACTTGGAAGGGTTACTCAACTACAACAAAGACGTGAAGGACGGCGTCATGAGCGCCCAGGGGTGGCATGAAGATACGCCTGGTCACTTTGACGCGTTGACTAACGCGAATGCGGGGTACAAAGCGCGCAGGAAGCTAATCTCCAACAAGCGCTTTTCGCTGATGGCGCGACTGCACTTTGACCTGGCTCATCAACCGAAGCTCATCGTTGGAGAGACAGAAATCAATCTCACTCTGAAACAGGCAGCGCCCTCTTTCTATCTGATGTGCGCCGCTGACGGAGGCTACAGCTTGAAGATCTACAAAGCAAAGCTCTACGTGCGACGCGTGTTGGTGGCGGACGCTGTAGCGGAAACGCACGAGAGAGCGGTGATAGAACACGGTCCCTTCGACTACCCGGTGAACAGAGTGGAGGTGACGACGTACGCCATCCCTCAAGGTAACAGAGATCACAGCTACACGCACTCCAACACAGCCCAGCTTCCCAAGTCGATGATGATTTGCTTCCTAGACCACGACGCCTTCAACGGTAGCTACACCAAGAACCCGTTCGAGATGAAGCATTACGACATCAGCTCGCTTCAAGTTATAGTGAACGATCAGAAAGTGCCGAACGACGCCTACGTGCCCGACTTTAAGACCAAAGCGGCCGTGAGAGAGTACTTGGCGCTACACACGGAAACGGGGATGTACGAGGGCGCGCGCTCCTGCGGTATTTCATACGATCAATTCCTGAACGGTTACACGGTGTTCCCCCTCGATTTAACCCCAGACAGATCGCACGACGGGTGTCGCGTGAACCTTATAAGAGCGGGTCAGCTGAGGGTGGAAGTCAGTTTCCGCTCGGCGCTACAAGCGACAACAACGGTGCTACTCTACTTGGTGTCCGACAACGTCGTCGAGCTGACCCGAGATCGACACCCCATCACCGACTACCACATGAACTGAAGACAAGACAGCGGTACTTAGCGTATCATATGAACACGCTTGAAATAAGCAGAGTGTTGAAGGAAAACGTTCACACAAAACATCGTTTCCTGGGTGTTTTCTCTTGTGACACTATTCCGAAGCACCCTATCAAAGACACTTGTTTCGTGAGCAACACAGATCCGCAACATTTACCAGGTCAGCATTGGGTGGCGTTTTACGTGTCGAGCACGGGTGAAGTGTACTACTTTGATTCCTTCGGCTTACCGCCGCTGAGTGCGGAGTTCTTGTCTTTCGTGGAACGCTCTGCTCCGTTCAAGTGGCAAAGAAACCGCGTTCAACTACAAGACACTTCTGCTGACACCTGTGGACCTCATTGCGTTCATTTCCTAATTGAAGCATGTCGAACAAGAAACCCCAAGAAGTGCGTCATGCCCATGAGCAAAATCCCAAAGCTGAGCGACCGGACAGTGAGTCAGAAGCTATCGATGATGCTGTTGTGACGGGTTGTTGCGATGGCGGCCGTTTCATGGAGGCAAAGATTCTCTGCCTTGCCGAAATGGTGTTGGATTTATCCAAAGTCGTGCAATGTCTATTGGAGAGAAGTCGTCCGGGGTGTGGTGGTGCGAGTGACGGCGGCGTGAGACTTTGCGGCCTGTTGGGTTGTTGCAAATCGAAGAAGCGAGCTAAAAAAGCATAAACTTGTGTGTTTTTTTGATTGAAATGAAAATAAAGAATAAAATGAAAAAAAAAGAAATTATCTTGTTGTGTTTTTATTTCTATATATAAGTTACATAACTTTTTTGTTTGTTTGTTTACAAACAGTCACGTGTCACGTGGTGTTGTTTACAAACAAGAGAGCCACGTGGTGTTGTTTACAAACAAACCCTAAGTAGGTCACGTTACCCTAGTTACCAGAATGCCAGCTTCTGATTGGCTGAGCTCAGTAGGTCACGTGACGTAAGTAGGTCACGTTACCATGGTTACCAGAATGCCGGCCTCTGATTGGCTGAGAGCTTCTCAGTAGGTCAGTAGGTCACCCAGAATGCTGGCTTCTGATTGGCTGAGAGCCCTAAGTAGGTCACGTTACCATGGCAACGGGTCACGTGACCAAATGGCGGCCTCTGATTGGCTGCATGTCGATTGAGTAATAAACAGTAGTTAACTATAGTCCCGTTCCGATACATACTATACTTCTCTCATGGATCTTATAAATAATTCACCCTGTGATTGTCGGTCAGCCCTTTTAGGTCTGAATGTATACTGTATCTATTTCTAAAGTTGAAATGAGAGTTGTACACTTCATAGGACAAAAATCTTATTTTTACAGAAAATCGTTGTTGATTGTGGCAAATAATAGTTTTAAAAAATGCTATTAAGATAGAAATGTCTCTAAACCAAAGAAAGATAGAGACTATTTGCATTAGAGATTGGACGGTGTACACATCGCCAAGGAGCTAGTCCTCAATCACTAGAAGTAGTACCTGCTAATCAAAAGATATCACTGGAAAGCTACTAACCTCAATTTCATAATTGAGTTTTACCTTGCATTACCCTTTACCCCAACTGTACATGTACCCTTTAGGTCCAAAGTAAAAAAATTATCAAAGATAAGATTGTTTAGATCTCTCGCTAGACTGGGGTACTATTTGAGAAAAGGGGCTGAGAAGTGGAATTTTGTAGCACCCCGACAAAACAGGCATAACATGGTATCAAATGAAAAGGAAATCCCATGACTATTACCTGTATCACACTGCAACCCTCCAGACACATAGGGGAGAATGCTGGTTTCCATGGCAACTTGTATTCCTTTTCATAACGCAAGATAGCTCCCATTTCCCTGGTCTCTTTTCATATGGCTAGACCTGGAAATTAGCCATGTGTATGCCCAATCAGTAATCAAATCTGGGTCCCATGATATTTGTCCTGTATAGAACCTTATTTCTTTACAGATTGATAGTACATAGGGAGCGAAACGACAGGTTAGATCTCAATCATGAGTCACTAGTGATATCTAGTGTTCTGATGTAGCATAGTGGCAAAAGTTTTATATGGGATATGAAGCAGCACCATGGAAACTTGCATTTTACTCTATGTGTCTGTAGGGTTACAGGTTGATACATACTCTTATTTGATAGCCATGGGATTACCCTTTCATTTGATGCCATGATATGCCTGTTTGTCGGGGGTGCTACGAACTTCAAGTCCAGACTTGTGGAACCCCAGTCTATGCAGGGGGTCTTGAATATATTTCACCACGTTTGCATGGACCCTCCCCCCTCACGCCCGATTGTTACTAATTGCTTATACAGGTTTTAACGGTTCTGTGGGTTATTTATTCTTAGAATAGCAGCACCAACATCAACAAAGGTGATGGACGACCCACAACCGGCCCTGCCAGATATAGACCTGACAAATTTGCCTTCTTTACCCTCTCAGATACCTCTGCCCAATAATCTACGTAAGTAATTAGACAAACATCCTATATTTTCTGACTATGTATGGTTATTGTCTCTATAGTTATGATATGTCAGTTACTAACATTTCTTGTTGCTCTGCTCATAATAAACCTCTCATTAACCCATTTGATAAATACCTGAATTTGGGACCCTTACAGTATTGTGTATACTGTGTTGGCACATCTGGTCTCCGACCTATAGCCCAGGACAGAAAGGACCATAACCCAGATATGGGCAAGCCCGGCTGGCCCAAGTAAAACACCTATTGGCCCCAGGGACCAATGCTGTCTGCCCTCGCCACCTTCGGGATGTATCAACAAAAAAAATGCAAGAATTATGCTTGTTGAATAATGTTGCTCGCCATAGCCGTAATCATGCAGAATGACACTAAAAGGGATTACTAAATTAAGACATCATACTTCCCTTCAAGGCTTATATTTGACTGGCCAATCAATATTAACAAATTTAGTTCAGAGCACTCTAATCCTAACACCAAAAGTAGAAATTGTCCACCGCAACAGTGGGGACAGAACCTGTAATACCAATAAGAGAAACTATAATGCCTGTTACCAGATGATGAATCCACAAGATGCTGCCAGCACTGGAGACATTGGGTCTCCATCGGCCTGTGTCTTGCTGTCTGCTACAAATCTATGAGAAACAATGCAATCAAATGTTTTACTTGTCACCAGTGCTGTAAGTATGCGTCAGATCCATCATAAAACCTTGCATATATACATATAAGTCAATTCTTATTTAGAGTCTATCTTTGCTATTTGTCAATTCTCCCCCTAAAAGTCCAATTCTTCTTCTTAATATACATTTTTATTAGGATACGTTAGATATCTAAATCCAAATCCAAACTACGAATTAATCTGTTCTGCTGTTTGGTCCTTCTTTTGGTCCTAATTATTATGAAGGCTATAAACATGCTGGTCCTGGAGATGATCAAATGCACCATCAAGGTCCTGTGTTATAACAGAACCATGGGTCATGATCATTCGATTTTCTAAATGGTATTTTGGTAATTGACGAGTGCCTTTCATAATCTGATAATGGTCAAGAGCCATTTCTGTGGGGGGCAGGCCTGAGCAATTATGTTCACACAGTCGAGTGACCAAAATTCTACAACTTTGTGATGTATTGTCTAAATGTCAGGACTAATGTAATGTTATTTTGTAAACTATAGAAAAGATATTAAAATCATTTTTTGTAAAATGTCTGTATAAACCTTGAAAGAAGACAATTCCCCATCTAAGCATAATTATTGGTGTGTTTGAGTGCTGAGTTTAATGACACAATTCCCTAATATTTATGTCTATAGGTATTAAAGCCACAGGAAACGTACAAAACAGCGTGGAAGGTAAGATTTTCTCATATACAACTAAATCTCAATTTTTACTTGTCAACATGATGCACCAATGTGGTTGTAGTACCATAACGTCTTGCTTATAAATCGACCCCACCTATAAGTCGAATTGGAATTTTGAGTTAAAAAATCGAGTTATAACAAAATACTTTGAACTTTTGAAAAAAAAATTACTTATAAGTAGAATTGAACTTTAAGATATTTTCTTTTTAGGGGGGGGGGACCAGACCCCACCCCAGATCACCTTTGCCCTGTGGAAAAACAGGAAAAATAATGTATGAAAACAGGTGTTTTTACAATACATACAGATTGTGCTTTTATAGGGTTCCTAAATATGTAATTTATTTTTCAAAACCTCACCTACAAGTCGAATTGGACTTTGGAGGAGAAAATCGTCTTATAGCAAAAATAAATTTCAAAAAAAATAAACTCATAGGCGAGTTTTTTACAATAAGTAACCTATATTCATGTCTTGCCTTAAAGCTTGACCGTCATGGTTGAAGTGAGGCCAAAAGTACTTTTGGATATAGTTCAGTTTTCATTCACAAGAGGGATCCTAAGGGCTGGGAGCTCAGCTCTTACAGGCACAAGATAGGGTGAATATGTTGTAGCTGGACACTGCTCATGGTCCCCTGTCCAAACACTGCTGCCTTCTGGTGGAACTGTTATTTTAGTCCATGTATTGAAAATGTTGAACTTATTCCCTGACGGCCCAACTTTAATGCATCATGCTGACCCATTGTGAGTACATCAATCTATGAGAGTTTGCATGATACACGATTGTAAAATAGAGGAGAATCTCTTGAACTAATCATTCCGACAACCTCCAAAGGGCCAGCAATTATTGTAATGTTAAAAGCTTCAATGATTCCTTATTGGAATATAGATTCATGTACATATATGTATCTACATTATTTATGCTTTCCTGACTTTAGCATCTGGTATTGCACAACAAAATACAAACTTATTAGGGTTTATGCTGATTCCACCAGAACCGATCGGGTAATCAGGGAAAGTCGGGCACGAGTCAATTTTCTTTAAGTGAGGAACATCTGGGTGTGTGAATGATAAATCTAAGATGCATCCCGACTAGTGTCTAACATTGTCGGATTGCACCCGACTCAAACATTAAATCAAATTGACTCTGATGGAAGGATATAGTTATCCTGGTATACACGTAGATATCATAATGCTTTATTATAATTTAATATATTTGCAGAGAACGGTAGTCCAGAGCAGAAAAAGACAGCAGGTAAAACCATTCAAAATACACATACATTGGCATAGTATAAACTTAAGTAAGAAGCCTACATGGGTGATAAACTGTAATCTTGCTTGACATGGCTATTATAAATTCAAAGTGGGTGTGTGCGCCACTGTAAGAGCAGTGAAAAGGGACAAAACGAATAGGTTCCGCACCAATAACAAGACAGATTTTACACACATCAATTCTGCATTTTGTTGTAAGCCTTTTAATGGTTGCATGATCCCTCAACGGCATAGTGCATTAAACTGTTACTCACACTAAAAATCCACACCCATTTCTTAGTCCTCAAAATATTGTCATTTTCTAACATCTCAAACAGATGAAACAGATGAGGATAGTGATGGTGAATCAAGCTCACAAAATACGGACCCAAAGCACGAGATCCGTGAGTGAAGATGAAATATTATAGAATATTCAATACCCAGTAAACAAAGAACGTTATACAACGTTATTTAACCTCTATGGCTCTTTATCATGGCAAAACATTATAATACATTTTTTTAAACGTTATTTTGACGTAAAATGCCATATTTCTGTTAAATGGGTATAGTTGTCGTAGTTAGAGAATGGATAACACCATCCAGACTCCATTAGGCACTACGGACAAGCACCAGCAAGCTTGGGTTATTCATAGGTGGATGTAGGTTATAACGACTTAAAGAAGCAATTATAAACCACTAATTAAAATGGTTATAACTGATTTATAGAATTTAAGGGCTGCAGAATCATCTAGTGTCCTATTGACAACTCTCCTAGAGTGTATCAGCCGGCATGGTCGGCATGATACTTAAATGTAGCCCTGGTAAGTTATGGATGCATTGTGCAGATCTTATTAAGTTGAATATGTACCATAGGTAAACATTAACATTTTATGTGTGTCTGTATGGTTTTAGAAGCGGGGAATGACAAAAAGGAAAAAAAGATGAAAACTGGAATGGAGAAAAGGAATAAACGTCCAAAGAGTAGGTACCATGCAAACTCCCATTTTACTCGCATGACTTAAATGTAAGTAGTATAGTATGTATCGGAACGGGACTATAGTTAACTACTGTTTATTACTCAATCGACATGCAGCCAATCAGAGGCCTCCATTTGGTCACGTGACCCCCTCATTTGCATAATTACGTAATAGGCCACGCCCCCTCATTTGCATAATTACGTAATAGACCACGCCCCCTTGATCACCAGCCAATCAGAGGCTTCCATTTGGTCACGTGACCCCCTCATTTGCATAATAGGCCACGCCCCCTTGATCACGTGACCCTTTCATTTGCATAATAAGCCACGCCCTCTTGATCACCAGCCAATCAGAGGTCGCCATTTGGTCACGCGACCCCCTCATTTGCATAATAGACCGTGCCCCCTTGATCACGTGACCCCTTCATTGACATGATAGACCACAACAACATCACGTGACTATCTTTGTTTGTAAACAACACCACGTGGCTCTCTTTGTTTGTAAACAACACCACGTGGCTCTCTTGTTTGTAAATAAGACCTACTAAGTTTAGGCATAGGTAACAGCAGTGTTTGTAAATAACGCCTACTATGTTTTCAGTCATAGGTGTCTAGAGCAGCAGCAGCAGCAGCATCTTCAGCAGCAGCAGCAGCGGCAGCCGCGTCATAAGTGTCTAGAGCAGTAGCCACGTCATAGATGACTAGTGCAGCAGCAGCAGCAGCATCTTCAGCAGCAGCAGCAGCAGCAGCAGCATCATAGGTGTCTAGAGCAGGAGTAGCAGGAGTGTCATAGGTGTCTAGAGCAGTGGCAGCAGCAGCAGCAGCAGCATCATAGGTGTCTAGAGCAGGAGTAGCAGGAGCGTCATAGGTGTCTAGAGCAGTGGCAGCAGCAGCAGCAGCATCATAGGTGTCTAGAGCAGGAGTAGCAGGAGCGTCATAGGTGTCTAGAGCAGTGGCAGCAGCAGTAGCAGCAGCGGCAGCAGCAGTAGCAGCAGCAGCATCAACAGTATCTTCAGCAAAAGCAGCAGCAGCCGCGTCATAGGTGTCTAGAGCAGCGGCAGCAGCATCTTCAGCAGCAGCAGTAGCAGCAGCGGCAGCAGTATCTTCAGCAGCAGCAGCGTCATAGGTGTCTAGAGCAGCAGCGTCATAGGTGTCTAGAGCATCAGCCGCAGCAGCAGCAGCATCTTCAGCAGCAGCAGCAGCGGCAGCAGCAGCCTCATCAGCAGCAGTAGCAGCAGCAGCAGCAACATCTTGAGCATCAACAGCATCTTCAGCAAAAGCAGAAGCCCGTAACTTAGCATCATGGGCATCAGTCATAGCCGTAACAGCGACACTGCGACTAGCATAAGCAAAACAGGCTATTTTTTTAGCAGCTGTACAAGCATTAATAGCATTAGCCCTAGCAGCAGCCGCAACAGCGACACTTTTAGCAGACGTTGCAGCATCAGTAGCAGCAGCATCGGTAGCAAGAGCGGAAACAGTAGCAAAAAGATTAGCAGCACGAGCAGCAGCGGCGAGAGTAACAGCAACGTTGTTAGCAGCATTGGCAACTTCGTATGCTACATGTGTAGCACGAACAGCGATACGAGCTTCACGTTTTGCACGAGCAGCAGCATTAGCTGCAGAAGTAGCCCTCACACTTTCCAGCCACCCGTACGAATCTTGATAAAAACCAACTTCCACCTTACGAGCTTCACGTTTTGCACGAGCAGCAGCATTAGCTGCAGAAGTAGCCCTCACACTTTCCAGCCACCCGTACGAATCTTGATAAAAACCAACCTCCACCTTGCTACTTGTTGACTCATCAGTAAACATGGACGTCTCCTCATGTGGTGTTGTCGCGGCTCTGTAGTAGTGTTGGGATTGCTCACATTCGGTAGAACGTAGAGTGATTCCTGATGACGCCATGCTGAAGGTGGTTGAAGAAGTGTGTGGGACTCATGTTTCACTCTCGCTTATGTACTAGGCTCCGAGATAAGCTTCTTAACTCAGGAGGAAAACTCTCACTAGGAAGGCGACCGGCTGTCTACCTGTGTAGGCGCGGGTTCGTTACATCTTTAATCCTGTTCGACCCTCCGAGGAAATACATGAAAAAAACAAAAGACTCGAATCCGCAGACAGTAGGAAGCTATAAGGAGCTTAACTCGTGTTTGATTTAAGCTGTCTACCACACGCACGCGCTTGTAGTCACAGCTAGAGTGGCAGACTTCTGTCTGCCCGCTGGCGCATGACAATCGACTTTAGACACCCCCTGTAGTTTTTTTTTTTGCATACACAGTTGACTAGCATCTTAAGCTCTTACTCAGCTATAAGCCCATATACATGTAACGCGCATTACTCTTCTTTATGGTAATTATCAGATCGATTTAAGGGTGGAAAGGGCTTAGGTGATGTAGATCCCTCTCTAGCTGAAAACAGGCTTAGACTATAGCATGTAGGCAGCTGGCCGCGTTAAACATCCCTGTAGTTTTTTGTATACACTCTCGATCCCCTCTCTAGGTGAAAACAAAAGCTTAGAAGATGAGGTGATCCGGCCACTGGCTGGCGCGTCACACCGGGCGTTAATCACCCCCTGTAGGCTTTGTATACGCTCTCTAGGTGAAAAACAAAAAAGCTCCCTCCACGGGCTGGCGCGTCACACCTGTCGTTAAAACGCCCCCTGGAGTCTTAGTATACACAGGTGCCCCGCCTTATCTATTCACCAGCTATAAGCCCATATACGTGTACATGCGATTTTTGATACCCTCTCTGGAATAGGGTGGGGCTCAAGGTGAAAACAAGATTAGTCCATTCGCTCTCTCAGCTATATAAAGAGCCTCAATTGTTCTTGCAACAGCACTTCACCACCGGTACACTATCAGTCACGAGGCAGATGTTTGCGGCATGGGTCATACAGGTTACCTACTAATAGCGGTTTGGGTGAGTAGATCACTTTTTTTCCCCTAAAAAACCAAAAAAAAAAAACCCACTTATGACTCAGGTATGTATATGTAGCACTGTTAGTGTAAGTACACAGTAGAATCTACTGTACTATAGACTCGGCCCTCTGAAGACGGCGGAGCGCGTTAATGCGCGGGTCTGTGGCGGCGTCACTTGTTTTTTATTCTAACTAAAAAGTCAGAAGTCGATCTACGACCTATCAAAGACAAATTTGTGATAAGTTCAAACTAAATAAGAGACAGTTTGAGCGTCTCTTAGTCGCTGTCAAAGATGCGAATAACGAACGCGCTGAGGGCGGGGTTCAGGTCACGTATAGTTCCTTGCTCTTTCGTCAGATTGCGCCACAATAGGGGATTTGTACATTCCTACGATGCTCGCGAACATTTCAACGCATAATGAGCTATATAGGCAACAAAGTGTGCTTCTGAATATATTAAAATATAAAAACAATTCAATATTGTGTATTTCTGATAGAAATGAGGCAGTTTCTTTGAATACCAACTAAACTATAGCGAGATGAAAAATACCACACCATATCTAAGGCTTTATAAAAGATACATAGGCAGAAACTCTCGCCGAGTGGGTAATCTGAAAAACGAACCAACTCGTTGTGCCACAAGGGCCCCCACCCAACGGGGGCCTTTTGAGCTCAGTCATGTTGTTTCTCAACACTAGGTGTAATTAATTACGCCCATGTTGAGTAGCATCTACTAACCAACTGACAGTGTCAGTTGGTTGGCCCCTCTTTAGGGGCCACACAATAAATAAAGAATAGAGACCTAAGGGAACGTTCACAAACGTCCACCCTTCCTACGGGGTGGGTGGGTCTTTGGGTTTAGTGACAAAACAGCGACATGTCAGCTCTCTTTTTTTTTTCCAAGTCTACATATTATTTATGATTAAAAAATTTAAAAAAAAAAACCACGATAATAAAGTGCGCTGATCAAAAACTGAATAGAAAAATAACCAAAAATAGGTTGGTAGCTGATCGGTCGTTGTCACACGGTGCAGAAAATTTACTGCATATCGGACCAGGGGATAGTCTGGCAGCGACCCGCCACCCCGTTCACAAGCTGTGTACAGCACCCCGTTTCTCTTTGTCCATATTGGCTAAAAAAAAACAGGACATTGTTGACTTGGCTATTTTACCCGTCTGGGTCTTATTATTTAAACACCTCGTGTTGACCCTGTGGGGCAGCGGGTACATGGAATAAACGTGTCCAAGTGCACGCTATCTAACACATAACCGAAGGTTACTGAGTTATGTAATAATAGTTATGTAATAATAACTGACCTATGAGGTCGCCAGTCAGTTTGCCGTGATTATTTTGACACACTCTCAGTTACTCGTAGCACATCTAATACATAATTAGACTCAGCCTCATATAAGACAGTCTCGGCCACGCAGGCTGCATATCGGACCAGGGAGATAGTCTGGCAGTGACCCACCAGCCCGTCCACAACCTGTGTACAGCACCCCGTGTCTCTTTGTCCATATTGGCTAAAAAAAACAAAAAAAAAACAGGTCATTGTTGACTTTGGCTATTTTACCCGTCTGGGTCTTATTATTTAAATCACCTCGTCTTGACCCTGTGGGGCAGTGGGTATATGGAATAACCGTGTCCAAGTGTACTCTATCTAACACATAACCAAAGGTTACTGAGTTCTGTAATAATAACCACCCTATGATCCTATGAAGACGCCAGTCAGTTTGCCGTGATTATTTTGACATACTCTCAGTTACTCGTAGGGTATCTAATACATAGTTAGACTCAGCATCATATAAGACAGGCTCGGCCACGCCGGCTGCATATCGGACCAGGGAGATAGTCTGGCAGTGACCCACCAGCCCGTCCACAACCTGTGTACAGCACCCCGTGTCTCTTTGTCCATATTGGCTAAAAAAAAAAAAAACAAAAAAAAAAAAAACAGGTCATTGTTGACTTTGGCTATTTTACCCGTCTGGGTCTTATTATTTAAATCACCTCGTCTTGACCCTGTGGGGCAGTGGGTATATGGAATAACCGTGTCCAAGTGTACTCTATCTAACACATAACCAAAGGTTACTGAGTTATGTAATAATAACCACCCTATGATCCTATGAAGACGCCAGTCAGTTTGCCGTGATTATTTTGACATACTCTCAGTTACTCGTAGGGTATCTAATACATAGTTAGACTCAGCATCATATAAGACAGGCTCGGCCGCGCCAGCCGCATATCGTACCAGAGGGATAGTCTGGCAGCAACCCGCCATCCCGTCTACAATCTGTGTACAGCAGTCTGGACCAGACCACCAACTCTGGGTATAGCATTCTGGATGCCTGTAGCAAGACTGGATCTAACCCTTTAATAGTCGCATAGCGCTTTAATATGCAGTGCCCGTTGTCGTCATAAGTCATGAATGCGGCACTCAGAGTTCCTCACCAGGGCTGCATGCATGCATACACTGGCATATCGACAAAGGGCGTAGCGCATTAAAGCACTATTGCCACCTTTAGCATTAAAGCGCTGAGGGTTTTATTTTTTTGATAGTGTAGAAACCAATATCTGTCTAATTAAACCCCTTATCAGTGCTGTTTTTTTTCACATACAAAAAGAATTAGGTAATGGCGCTGCAGTACTCTGAAAAGCGGTGGCGGTGAATTTCCATTTAGATCTTGAAAAGGGGGGCGGTCAGATGTCGTCAAGGCTCTGATAAGTAGGGCAGTTAAAATCATATGATTACATTGAGCTAATTTTCTTGCTGAAAGGAATGAATAATTGTATTTGTATAAAATTCACACACACACACACACACACACACACATCCCCACATTTCGACCTTGTGAGGTAAACTCCTTATGAGGTATCCAAAAGTACCCTTGTGAGGTATGGGGTGAGAGGCACCTTATGAGGTTTGCCTTATGAGGTACTTTTTGGGTACCTCACAAGATACCTTTTAAGTACCTCATAAGGTACCTTTTGGGTACCTCATAAGGTACATTCTGAGTACCTCATAGAGACCACTGTGTAATAACTGATAAATTGATTAAATGGATTTCATGTTGACTATCAATGGGCATATAATACCTGTAATCAAATTATTTCGACAATAGTGCAAAAAACATATTTGTTTTACTTCATTACTGCCATACTATGTAACCACACAAGGGTCACAAATGTTGTTCCCATATATACTTACCTAATGCATATATCGTGCGATACATGTTTTTTATCTTTAATTTGAAGTTATTTTGACATTAATTAAGTGTTATTGAAACATTTATAAACATGCAGAGTAAAACATTAAATGGCTCAACCTCAGGAAAAAAAACAGTGTGTCAGTTGAAATTGTGAAACCTGACGATGCTGACACTGACACTCTTCAACCTCACATGAAGAAACATCACAAGGCTACCACTAACACTGTATCTAAGTCTCGCATGGGGGAACCTCACAAAGTCCACACTGACACTGTGTGTGAGTCTCACATACGGAAACCTCACAAGGTCCACACTGACACTGTGTGTGAGTCTCACAAACATGGAGAAACCTCACAAAGTCCACACTGACAGTGCTTGGGCCTCACATGAAGAAACCTCACAAGATCTACACTAAAACTGTGTGTGAGTCATGGGGAAACCTCACAAGGTCTACAATAACGCTGTGTGTGAGTCTCACTTAGAGAAACCTCACAAGGCTGAATCTGCATTGGGTGAGTCTCACATGGAAAAACCCCACAAGGCCCACACTGACACTGTGTGTGAGTCTCACATATGGAAACCTCACAAGGCCGACACTGACACTGTGTGTGAGCCTCACATGTAGAAACCTCACAAGGTTGACACTGACACTGTGTGTGAGTCTCACATGGAGAAACCTCACAAGGTTGACACTGACACTGTGTGTGAGTCTCACATTGAGAAACCTCACAAGGTCCACACTGACACTGTGTGTGAGTCTCACATGGAGAAACCTCACAAGGTTGTCACTGACACTGTGTGTTAGTCTCACATGGAGAAACCTCACAAGGCTGACACTGACACTGTGTGTGAGTCTCACATGGGAGAAACCTCACAGGGCCCACACTGACACTGTGTGTGAGTCTCAAAATTGTCAAACCTCACAGGGTCCACAGTGGCACTGTGTGTGATTTTCACAACTATCAAACCTCACAAGGCCCACATTTATACTGTCTGTCAGTCTTATAACTGTCAAACCTCACAAGGTCCAAATTAATACTGTGTGTGAGCCTCACAACGGAAAAACCTCACAATGCCGACACTGACACTGTGTGTGAGTCTCAGATGGGGAAACCTCATCAGGCCGATACTGACACTGTGGCTGAGTCTCACATGAGAAACCTCACAAGGATGACACTGACACTGTGTGTGAGTCTCACATACGGAAACCTCACAAGGTCCACACTGACACTGTGTGTGAGTCTCACATGGAGAAAGCTCACAAAGTCCACACTGACAGTGCTTGGGCCTCACATGAAGAAACCTCACAAGATCTACACTAAAACTGTGTGTGAGTCATGGGGAAACCTCACAAGGTCTACAATAACGCTGTGTGTGAGTCTCACTTAGAGAAACCTCACAAGGCTGAATCTGCATTGGGTGAGTCTCACATGGAAAAACCTCTCAAGGCCCACACTGACACTGTGTGTGAGTCTCACATACGGAAACCTCACAAGGCCGACACTGACACTGTGTGTGAGCCTCACATGGAGAAACCTCACAAGGTCAACACTGACACTGTGTGTCAGCCTCACATGGAGAAACCTCACAAGGTTGACACTGACACTGTGTGTGAGTCTCACATGGAGAAACCTCACAAGGTTGACACTGACACTGTGTGCAAGCCTCACATTGAGAAACCTCAACAGGCTGACACTGACACTGTGGGTGAGTCTCACATGCGGAAACCTCACAAGGCCGACACTGACACTGCGTGTGAGCCTCTCATGGGGAAACCTCTCAAGGTCCACACTGACACTATGTGTGAGTCTCACATGGAGAAACCTCACAAGGTTGACACTGACACTGTGTGTGAGCCTCACATGGAGAAACCTCACAAAGTCCACACTGACAGTGCTTGGGCCTCACATTAAGAAACCTCACAAGATCTACACTAAAACTGTATGTGAGTCATGGGGAAACCTCACATGGTCTACAATAACGCTGTGTGTGAGTCTCATTTAGAGAAACCTCACAAGGCTGAATCTTTATTGGGTGAGTCTCACATGGAAAAAACACACAAAGTCCACATTAACACTGTCTGTGGGCCTCACATGGAGAAACCTCACAAGGCCAACACTGATACTATGTGTAAGACTCACATGGAGAAACCTCACAAGGCCGACGAAGATAAATGTTTTTTATCTTTATCTTTAAAAGTTATTTTGACATTAATTAAGTGTTATTGAAACATGTGAGTCTCACATACGGAAACCTCACAAGGTCCACACTGACACTGTGTGTGAGCCTCACATTGAGAAAGCTCACAAGGCCGACACTGACAATGTGTGTGAGCCTCAAATGGAGAAACCTCACAAGGTCATTATTGACACTGTGTAGGAGCCTCACATGGAGAAACCTCACAAGGTTGACACTGACACTGTGCGTGAGTCTCACAAAGGTCAAACCTCACAAGATCTACACTGACACTGTGTGGGAGTCTCACAACTGTCAAACCTCATACGGTCCACATTGACACTGTGTGTGACCCTCACATGTAAAAACCTCATAAGGTCCAGACTGACACTGTGTGTGAGCCTCACAAATATCAAACCTCACAAGGCCCATACTTATACTGTGTGTTAGTCTTATAACTGTCAAACCTCACAAGGTCCACATTGACACTGTGTGCAAGCCTCACATGAGAAACCTCACAAGGCTGACACTGACACTGTGTGTGAGTCTCACATACGGAAACCTCACAAGGCCGACACTGACACTGTGTGAGCCTCACATGGAGAAACCTCACAAGGTCCACACTGACACTGTGTGTGAGTCTCACATGAGAAACCTCACAAGGTTGACACTGACACTGTGTGTGAGCCTCACATTGAGAAACCTCACAAGGTCCACACTGACACTGTGTGTGAGTCTCACATGGAGAAACCTCACAAGGTTGTCACTGACACTGTGTGTGAGTCTCACATGGAGAAACCTCACAAGGCTGACACTGACACTGTGTGTGAGTCTCACATGGGAGAAACCTCACAGGGCCCACACTGACACTGTGTGTTAGTCTCAAAATTGTCAAACCTCACAGGGTCCACAGTGGCACTGTGTGTGATTTTCACAACTATCAAACCTCACAAGGCCCACATTTATACTGTCTGTCAGTCTTATAACTGTCAAACCTCACAAGGTCCAAATTAATACTGTGTGTGAGCCTCACATGGGAAAAACCTCACAATGCCGACACTGACACTGTGTGTGAGTCTCATATGGGGAAACCTCACAAGGCCGATACTGACACTGTGGCTGAGTCTCAGATGAGAAACCTCACAAGGCTGACACTGACACTGTGTGTGAGTCTCACATACGGAAACCTTGCAAGGCCGACACTGACACTGTGTGTGAGTCTCACATGGAGAAACCTCACAAAGTCCACATTGACACTGTGTGTGAGTCTCACGTGGGAAAAACCTCACAAGGCTGACACTGACACTGTGTGTGAGTCTCACATGGAGAAACCTCACAAGGCCGACACGGACACTGTGTGCGAGCGTCGCATGGAGACATCTCACAAAGTCCATGCTGACACTGTGTGTGAGCCTCACATGGAGAAACCTCACAAGGCCAAGACTGACACTGTGTGTGAGTCTCACATGGGAAAAACCTCACAAGGTCCACACGGACACTGTGTGTGAGCCTCACATTGAGTAAACCTCACAAGGTCCACGTTGACACTGTGTGTGAGTCTCACATGGAGAAACCTCACAAGGTCTACACTAACACTGTGTTAGCCTCACAACTACCAAACCTCACAAGGCCCACGCTGATACTGTGTGTGAGTCTCACAACTGTCAAACCTCTGAAGGTCCATTTTGACACTGTGTGTGAGCCTCACATGGAGAAACCTCACAAGATCAACACTGACACTGTGTGTGAGTCTCACAACTGTCAATCCTCACAAGGTCCACATTGACATTGTGTATGAGCCTCACATGGAGAAACCTCATAAGGTCGACACTGACACTGACACTGTGTATGAGCGACACATGGAGAAACCTCACAGGGCTCACACTGACACTGTGTGTGAGTCGCAAAATTGTCAAACCTCACAAGACCCATAGTGGCACTTTGTGTGAGTCTCACAACTGCCAGTTCTCACAAGGCCAACAGTGGCACTGTGTGTTAGTCTCACAACTATCAAACCTCACAAGGCCCACACTGATGCTGTGGTTGAGTCTCACAACTGTCAAACCTCACAAGGTCTACACTGACACTGTTTGTGAGCCTCACATGGAGAAACCTCACAAGGTCCACATTGACACTTTGGGTGGGCCTCACATGGAGAAACCTATAAAGTTTGACACTGTCACTGTGTGTGAGTCTCACCTGGAGAAACCTCACAATGTTGACACTGACACTGTGTGTGAGTCTTACCTGGAGAAACCTCACAAGGTCCACATTGACACTTTGGGTGGGCCTCACATGGAGAAACCTATTAAGTTTGACACTGACACTGTGTGTGAGTCTTACCTGGAGAAACCTCACAATGTTGACACTGACACTGTGTGTGAGTCTCATAACTACCAAACCTCACAAGGTTCTCACTGACTCTGTGTGTGGGCCTCACATGGAGAAACCTCACAAGGACCACTGACACTTTGTGTTGGCCTCACAACTACCAGGAGTGTATCAGGACAGACAGGAGTTTACCAGGATTGACAGAAGTGTATCAGGGTAGACAGGGATGTTTAACATTTGACATCTCACATGGAGAAACCTCACAAGGTCCACACTGACACTGACACTGTGTGTGAGTGTCACTTAGGTCAAACCTCACAAGATCCACACTGATACTGTGTGTGAGTCTCACAACTGTCAAACCTCACAAGATTCACACTGACATTGTGTGTGAGCCATACATGGAGAAACCTCATAATGCCTACACTGACACTGTGTGTGAGCATCACATGGAGAAAACTCACAAGACCCACACTGACACTGTGTGTAAGTCTCACAATTGTCAAACCTCACAAGACCCATAGTGGCACTGTGTGTGAGTCTCACAACTGCAAAACCTCACAAGGCCAACAGTGGAACTGTGTGTGATTCTCACAACTATCAAACCTCACAAGGCCCACACTGATGCTGTGGTTGAGTCTCACAACTGTCAAACCTCACAAGGTCCACACTAACACTGTGTAGGAGCCTCACATGGAGAAACCCCACAAGGTTGAAACTGACACTGTGTGTGAGCCTCACATAGAGAAGCCTCACAAGGTCCACATTGACACTTTGCGTTGGCCTCACATGGAGAAACCTATAAAGTTTGACACTGTGTGTGAGTCTCACCTGGAGAAACCTCACAATGTTGACACTGACACTGTGTGTGCGTCTCACATGGAGAAACCTCACAAGGTCCACATTGACACTTTGCGTTGGCCTCACATGGAGAAACCTATTAAGTTTGACACTGACACTGTGTGTGAGTCTTACCTGGAGAAACCTCACAATGTTGACAATAACACTGTGTGTGAGTCTCACCTGGAGAAACCTCACAAGGTTGACACTGACACTGTGTGTGAGTCTCACATGGAGAAACCTCACAAGGCCAACACTGACACTGTGTGTGAGTCTCACAACTACCAAACCTCACAAGGTTCTCACTGACGCTGTGTACCTTACATGGAGAAACCTCACAAGGTTGACACTGACACTGTGTGTGGGCCTCGCAACTACCAGG
Organism: Harmothoe impar; assembly: GCA_947462335.1. Lineage (NCBI taxonomy): Eukaryota > Metazoa > Annelida > Polychaeta > Phyllodocida > Polynoidae > Harmothoe > Harmothoe impar. The sequence goes on from OX381716.1 coordinate 24,294,860, forward strand.
AGTGTATCAGGACAGACAGGAGTGTACCAGGATTGACAGGAGTGTATCAGGGCAGACAGGGATGTATAAGATTTGACATGGGTGGATCAGGGCAGACAGGGGTGTATCAGGACAGACAGGGGTGTATCAGGACTGACAGGAGTTTATCAGGGCAGACAGGGATATATCAGGACAGACAGGGGTGTATCAGGGCAGACATTGGTGTATCAGGATTGATATGAGTGTATCAGGGAAGATAAGGGTGCATCAGGATTGACATGAGTGTATCAGGGCAGACAGGGATGTATCAGGGCAGAGAGGCTGACTGAATGCTACATACTGCCCTCTGTTCCTATCCTTTATCTTTCTTATCACAAATTAATAGGGTCTGGTGTATGTACAAGGCCCTATCTGTTATCACCAAAACATTACACTCCCTGACCCCTGCCTTATGGGGCATGTTTTGGGTCCCCTGCCCTTGAATGACATCACCTACCACAGCCACCACTAGGTGGGACTGTCCCCCTACTGGAGGCACCACTAAAATGTAGGGGGAGCTGCAGACAGATAGAGACAGATATGGTTGTCTCTAAACACACATATATAATCACTCACCTACCCTTTGAGATCCATTTCAATTCTCCATTATCTAAAGCTGTGAATCAACTTTATCTTAAACTATGGCCAGGAAGGTGGATTTGTCATACAAATATTTTGTAACAGAGTCTTACATTGACAGAACCTCACAAGGATCAGTCTAACTGTGTGTGAGTCATACATTGACAGAACCTCACAAGGACCACAGTCTGATTGTGTGTGAGCAGGCCCAGCTAACAATAAAACTTTTTCCTAACGGAGGTTTCCTATTATGTTTGCCTATGGGGTCTACCACTGAACCCTTTTGAATGTTGGAGGAGTTTGTTTTCCCATTTGTAGCCTGAATGTTTGATACCAAAGGTTTTAATAATGTTTCAAAAAGTTCTCTTCCAAATGTTTTCTTCCAACCCATATGTATACAAACATTTTAAAACATTTTATGAACATTCTTTTTTAGCTTGGGGGTAGGGGGTGTCAGTTCTTAAGATCAGCGATTTCATGGCTGTCGGAGGGGAGCAGCGGGAGTCAGTTGTTGATACCAGCGACTACAGGGCTAAAGGGGGGGGCAGTCATTTCTTGATACCAGCGACTACACGCCTGTACTTGGAGGTGGAGGGAGTCAGTTGTTGAGCCCAGCTACTACAGGGCTGTAGGATTAGGCAGGAGAGTCAGTTGTTGAAACTAGCAATTGCATGACTGTAGGAGGGGCTAGAGGGAGTCAGCTGTTGGTGACAGTGAAAACAGGGCTGTAGGAGTGAGTAGGGGGTGTCAGTTGTTAATATCAGCGACTACAGGAATGTAGGAGGGGGCAGAAGGAGTCAGTTACTGATACCAGCGACGGGGTAGAGGGGGTCAGTTATTGATACTAGTGACTACAGGGCTGTAGGAGGGGGCAGGAGGAGTCAGTTGTTGACACCAGCAATTTGATGGCTGTAGGAGGGGGTAGAGGGAGTCAGTTATTAATATTAGCGACTACAGGGCTGTACGAGGGGATAGGGGGAGTCTACTGTTAATACCAGCGACTACATGGCTGTAGGAGGGGCAGGGGGAGTCAGTTGTATGTACCAGCGACTACAAGGATGTAGGAGGGGGCAGGGGGAGTCAGTTGTATGTACCAGCGACTAAAAGGCTGAAGTAGGGGGCAGGGGGAGTCAGTTGTATGTACAAGCGAATACAAGGCTGCAGGAGGGGGCAGGGGGAGTCAGTTATATGTACCAGCAACTACAAGGCTGTAGTTGGAGGTAGAGGGAGTCAGTTGTTGATGCCAGTGACTACATGGCTGTAGGAGTTGCCGAGGGAAGTTGTTGGCATTAGACACTGAAGTTCTGCTGACAGAGGCGGGGGGAGTCAGTTGTTAGCATCAGTGCTTACTTGGGAATGGCGGTAAGGGGAGTCAGCTGTTGATATCAATGAACAGAAGCTGTAGGATGGTCAAGGGGGAGTCAGTTGTTGATACCAGTGACTACATAGTTAAAGGAGGGCGTATGGGGAGTCAGTTCTTGATATAAGTGAATAAACGCTGTAGAAGGGGGAAGGGGGAATCAGTTGTATGTACCAGCGACTACAAGGCTGGGGGAGGGGGCAGGGGGAGTCAGTTGTATGTACCAGCGACTACAAGGCTGTAGGAGGGGGCAATCAGTTGTTGATGCCAGCAACTACAAGGCTGTAGGAGGGGGTAGGAGGCGTCAGTTGTATGTACCACCGACTACAAGGCTGGCTAGGGGAGTCACTTCTTGATACCAGTGACTACATAACGGTAGGAAAGGGTAGGGGGAGTCAGTTGTATGTACCACCGACTACAAGGCTGTAGGAGGGGGCAGGGGGAGTCAGTTGTGTGTACCAGAGACCAAAAGGCTGTAGGAGGGGCAGAGGGAGTCACTTGTTGATACCAGTGACTACATGGCAGAAGGAAGGGGGAGGAGGAGTCGGTTCGGGAAATCAGCAACAACAGGGCTGTAGAAGGGGGTAGGGGGAGTCAGTTGTAGAAGACAGCGACTACTGGGCTGCAGGAGGGGTAAAGGGAGTCAGTTGTTGATAAAGGTGAATATGTGCTGTAGGAGGGGGCAATCAGTTGTTGATGCCAGCAACTACAAGGCTGTAAGAGGGGGCAGGGGGAGTCAGTTGTATGTACCAGCAACTACAAGGCTGTAGGAGGGGGCAGGGGGGTCAGTTGTATGTACCAGCGACTACAAGGCTGTGGGTGAGGGCAGGGGCAGCTGGTTGCATGTACTAGCGACTATAAGGCTGTAGGAGGGGGTAGGGGGAGTCAGTTGTATGTACCAGCAACTATAAGGCGGTAGGAGGGGCAGGGGAAGTCAGTTTTATTTACCAGGGACTACAAGGCTGTGGGGGTGGGGGGTAGGGGGTGTCAGTTACATGTACCAACGACTACAAGGATGTAGGATGGGGCAGGGGGAGTTGGTTGTATGTACCAGCGACTACAAGGCTGTAGGATGGGGCAGGGGGAGTCAGTTTTATGTACCAGCGACTACAAGGCTGTAGGGGGGGGGGGGCAGGGGTAGTCAGTTACATGTACGAGTGACTACAAGGCTATAGGAGGAGGCAGGGGGAGTCAGTTGCATGTACGAGCGACTCCAAGGCTATGAGGGGGGGGCAGGGGGAGTCAGGTTGATGTACCAAGACTACAAGGCTATGGGGGGGGGGGCAGGGGGAGTCAGGTTGATGTACCAAGACTACAAGGCTATGGGGGGGGCAGGCGGAGTCAGGTTGATGTACCAAGACTACAAGGCTATGGGGGGGGGAGCAGGGGGAGTCAGGTTGATGTACCAAGACTACAAGGCTATAGGGGAGGGCAGGGGGAGTCAGGTTGATGTACCAAGACTACAAGGCTGTGGGAGGGGGCAAGGGGAGTCAGTTGTATGTACCAGCGACTACAAGGCTGTGGGGGGGGGGGGGTGGCAGGGGGAGTCACGTTGATGTACCAAGACTACAAGGCTATGGGGGGGGCAGGGGGAGTCAGGTTGATGTACCAAGACTACAAGGCTGAAGGAGGGAGCAGGGGGAGTCAGTTGCATGTACTAGCGACTCCAAGGCTGTATGGGGGGGGGCAGGGGGAGCCAGGTTGATGTACCAACCAATACAAGGCTGTAGGAGGGGCAGAGGGATTCCATTGTATGTACCATCATTCACAATGCTGAAGGAGGGGGCAGGGGGAGTCAGTTGTATGTACCAGCGTTCACAAGGCTAAAAGAGGGGGCAGGGGGAGTCAGTTGTATGTAGCAGCATTTACAGGGGGAGTCAGTTGTATGTACCACCGACTACAAGGCTGTAGGAGGGGGCAGGGGGAGTCAGTTGTGTGTACCAGAGACCAAAAGGCTGTAGGAGGGGCAGAGGGAGTCACTTGTTTATACCAGTGACTACATGGCAGAAGGAAGGGGGAGGAGGAGTCGGTTCTGGAAATCAGCAACAACAGGGCTGTAGAAGGGGGTAGGGGGAGTCAGTTGTAGAAGACAGCGACTACTGGGCTGCAGGAGGGGTAAAGGAAGTCAGTTGTTGATAAAGGTGAATATGTGCTGTAGGAGGGGGCAATCAGTTGTTGATGCCAGCAACTACAAGGCTGTAGGAGGGGGCAGGGGGGTCAGTTGTATGTACCAACGACTACAAGGCTGTGGGTGAGGGCAGGGGCAGCTGGTTGTATGTACTAGCGACTATAAGGCTGTAGGAGGGGGTAGGGGGAGTCAGTTGTATGTACCAGCAACTATAAGGCGTTAGGAGGGGGCAGGGGGAGTCAGTTTTATGTACCAGGGACTACAAGGCTGTGGGGATGGGGGGTAGGGGGGGTCAGTTACATGTACCAACGACTACAAGGCTGTAAGAGGGGGCAGGGGGAGTCAGTTGTATGTACCAGTGACTACAAGGCTGTAGGATGGGGCAGGGGGAGTCAGTTGCATGTACCAGCGTTTACAAGGCTGTAGTAGGGGGCAGGGGGAGTCAGTTGTATGTACCAGCGTTTACAAGGCTGAAGTAGGGGGCGCGGGGAGTCAGTTGTATAAAGTGGTGATTCCACCAACGCGACGTGACGGATCCGTCCATTTTTTGGACGGATCGGTCCATTTTTGGACGGATCCGTCAAGTGACGGGTTGGTGGAAGCCATTTTCCCCGTCATTAGCACGCCAAAAGTGTGACGGATCCGTCAGAATGGCTTCCACCAGTCCGTCCGTCGACGGATCCGTCCGACGGACGGACTGGTGGAAGCAGGAAAATGGAAATCCGTCCGTCAACGGGTGACGGATCCGTCACCATTTTGGCGGATCCGTCAACTGACGGGAATATTAAATTTTTTTGATATTCCCGTCCATTGACGGATCCGCCAAAATGTGACGGATCCGTCACCCGTTGACGGACGGATTTCCATTTTCCTGCTTCCACCAGTCCGTCCGTTGACGGATCCGTCGACGGACGGATCAGTGGATCACTTTTTTGGGTCCTTATGACGGCTAATTTGGCTTCCACCAATCTGTCCGTTGACGGATCCGTCCATTGACGGATCCGTCCATCGACGGATCCGTCAAAACAGGTATCTAGTCTATCAAATATGGACGGATCCGTTGACGGATGGAATCAGTGGAAGCAGAAACTGGACGGATCCGTCCAAAACGGACGGATTTGACCAATCCGTTGACGGACGGAGAGGACGGGGACATTGACGGATCCGTCACGTGGCGTTGGTGGAGTCAGCCCTTATACCAGCGTTTCCAAGGCTGAAGTAGGGGGCAGGGGGGGGGTCAGTTACATGTACTAGCGACTACAAAGCTGTGGGAGGGGGCAGGGGGGGTCAGTTACATGTACCAGCGACTACAAAACTGTGGGAGGGGGCAGGGGGAGTCAGTTGTATGTACCAGTGACTACAAGGCTTTTGGGGGTGGGGCGCAGATGGAGTCAGGTTGATGTACCAACAACTACAAGGCTGTAGGAGGGGCCAGGGGGAGTCAGTTGTATGTACCAGCAACTACAAGGCTGTAGGAGGGGCCGGGGGAGTCAGTTGTATGTACCAGGGACTACAAGGCTGAAGTAGGGGGCAGGGGGAGTCAGTTGTATGTAGCAGCGACTACAAGGCTGAAGTAGGGGGCAGGGGGAGTCAGTTGTATGTACCAGCGACTACAAGGCTGAAGTAGGTGGCAGGGCCGGTCAGTTACATGTGCCAGCGACTACAAGGCTATGGGGGGGTAGGGGGAGTCAGGTTGATGTACCAACCAATACAAGGCTGTAGGAGGGGCAGAGGGATTCCGTTGTATGTACCAGCGTTCACAAGGCTGAAGGAGGGGGCAGGGGGAGTCAGTTGTATGTACCAGCGACTACAAGGCTGTGGGAGGGGGAGTCAGCTTTATGTAGCAGCGACTACAAGGCTGCAGGAGGGGGCAGGGGGAGTCAGTTCTATGTACCAGCAACTACAAGGCTGTAGTTGGAGGTAGAGGGAGTCAGTTGTTGATGCCAGTGACTACATGGCTGTAGGAATTGCGGAGGGAAGTCAGTTGCAGGCATTAGACACTGAAGGTCTGTTGACAGGCGGGGGGAGTCAGTTGTTAGCATCAGTGCTTACTTGGTAATGGCGATAAGGGGAGCTGTTGATATCAATGAACAGAAGCTGTAGGATGGTCAAGGGGGAGTCAGTTGTTGATACCAGTGACTACATAGTTAAAGGAGGGCGTATGTGGAGTCAGTTCTTGATATAAGTGAATAAACGCTGTAGAAGGGGGAAGGGGGAATCAGTTGTGTGTACTAGCGACTACAAGGCTGGGGGAGGGGGCAACGGGAGTCAGTTATATGTACCAGCGACTACAAGGCTGTAGGAGGGGGCAATCAGTTGTTGATGCCAGCAACTACAAGGCTGTAGGAGGGGGTAGGGGGTGTCAGTTGTATGTACCACGGACTACAAGGCTGTAGGAGGGGCTAGGGGAGTCACTTCTTGATACCAGTGACTACATAACGGTAGGAAAAGGTAGGGGGAGTCAGTTGTATGTACCACCGACTACAGGGCTGTAGGAGGGGGCAGGGGGAGTCAGTTGTGTGTACCAGAGACCAAAAGGCTGTAGGAGGGGCAAAGGGAGTCACTTGTTGATACCAGTGACTACATGGCAGAAGGAAGAGGGAGGAGGAGTCGGTTCTGGAAATCAGCAACAACAGGGCTGTAGAAGGGGGTAGGAGGAGTCAGTTGTAGAAGACAGCGACTACTGGGCTGCAGGAGGGGTAAAGGAAGTTAGTTATTGATAAAGGTGAATATGTGCTGTAGGAGGGGGCAATCAGTTGTTGATGCCAGCGACTACAAGGCTGTAAGTGGGGGCAGGGGGAGTCAGTTGTATGTACCACCGACTACAAGGCTGTGGGTGAGGGCAGGGGCAGTTGGTTGCATGTACTAGCGACTATAAGGCTGTAGGAGGGGGTAGGGGGAGTCGGTTTTATGTACCAGTGACTACAAGGCTTTGGGAAGGGGCAGGGGGAGTCAGTTGTATGTAGCAGCGACTACAAGGCTCTAGGAGGGGATAGGGGGCACAGTTGTATGTACCAGCGACTATAAGACGGTAGGAGTTGGCAGGGGGAGTCAGTTTTATGTACCAGTGACTACAAGGCTGTGGGGGGGGGGGGGGGGGGGGGTGGTAGGGAGAGTCAGGTTGATGTACCAATGACTATAAGGATGTAGGAGGGGGCAGGGGGAGTCAGTTGTATGTACCAGCCTTAACAAGGCTGTAGGAGGGGGCAGGGGGAGTAAGTTACGTGTACCAGTGACTACAAGGCTTTACGATGGGGCAGGGGGTGTCAGTTGCATGTACCAGCGACTACAAGGCTGGTTGGGGGGGGGCAGGGGAGTCTGTTGTATGTACCAGCATTTATAAGGCTGAAGTAGGTGGCAGGGCCGGTCAGTTACATGTGCCAGCGACTACAAGGCTATGGGGGGGTAGGGGGAGTCAGGTTGATGTACCAACCAATACAAGGCTGTAGGAGGGGCAGAGGGATTCCGTTGTATGTACCAGCGTTCACAAGGCTGAAGGAGGGGGCAGAGGGAGTCAGTTGTATGTACCAGCGACTACAAGGCTGTGGGAGGGGGAGTCAGCTTTATGTACCAGCGACTACAAGGCTGTAGGATGGGGCAGGGGGAGTCAGTTGCATGTACCAGCGACTACAAGGCTGGTGGGGGGGGGGGGGGGGCAGGGAGAGTCAGGATGATGTACCAAGACTACAAGGCTGTAGAAGGGGCCAGGGGGAGTCAGTTGTATGTACCAGCGTTTACAAGGCTGTAGGAGGGGTAGGGGGAGTCAGTTGTATGTACCAGCGACTACAAGGCTTTGGGAAGGGGCAGGGGGAGTCAGTTGTATGTACCAGGGACTACAAGGCTGTAGGAGGGAGCAGGGGGAGTCAGTTACATGTACCAGCGACTACAAGGCTATGGGGGGGGGCAGGGGGAGTCAGGTTGATGTACCAACGACTAAAAGGCTGTAGGAGGGGGCAGAGGGAGTCCGTTGTATGTACCAGCGTTCACAAGGCTGAAGGAGGGGGCAGGGGGAGTCAGTTACATGTACAAGTGACAAGGCTGAAGGAGGGGGCAGGGGGAGTCAGTTTTATGTACCAGCGACTACAAGGCTGTGGGTTGGGGCAGGGGGAGTCAGTTCTTGGTACCATTGACTACAGGGTTGTAGGAGGGGGGGTCAGTTCTTTGTACCAGTGACAACAGGGATGTAAGAGGGAGCAGGGTAGTCAGTTACTGATACCAGCGACTACAGGGATGTAGGAGGGGAGTAAATAATTGATACCAGCGACTAGAGTGTTTAGAAGGGGGATAAGGGGTATGGGGAGTCAGCCTTGTAGTCGCTGGTATCTAGAACTGACTCCCCTTCCTACATCCCTGTAGTCGCTGGGTTAAAAACTGACTCCCCCTACCCCCTCATAGATGCATGAAGTCACTTGTTTTAAGAACTGACTCCCCCCAAACCCTCCTACAGCAGGGGGAGTCAGTTTTTGATATCAGTGACCACATTGCTGTAGAAAGGGGTAGGAGGAGTCAGTTGTTGACATCAGTGACCATATGGCTGTAGGAGGGGCAGGGGGAGTCAGTTGTTAATAGCGTAGGAGGATTTGGGGGGGAGTCAGTTTTTTATACAAATGACTTCATGCCTGTACCCTACCCTTCAAGGGGTAGGGGGAGTCAGTTTTGACACCAGCAACTACAGGGCTGTAGGAGGAGGCAGGGGGAGTTAGTTGTTGATATCAGTGACCACATGGCTGTAGGAGGAGGAGGGGGAGTCAGTTGTTGAGACCAGCGATTGCATGTCTGTAGGAGGGGGTGGGGGAGTCAGGTCTTGATACCATTGATATCAGTAACTGACTCCCTCTGCCCCCCTCCTACAGCCATGTGGTCAGTGATATCAACAACTGACTCCCCCCCCACCCCTTCTACAGCCCTGTAGTCGCTGATATCAGTAACTGACTCCCTCTGCCCCCTCCTACATCCCTGTAGTCGCTGGTTTCAAAACTGACTCCCCCTACCCCCTTCTACAGCCATGAAGTCACTTGTATCAAAAACCGACTCTCCTCCAAATCCCCCTACTATATTAACAACTGACTCCCCCTGCCCCTCCTATAGCAATATGTGGGAGAGTAGTCACAGGTGGGTGGACTCCGTAGGGAGAGGCATATGGGTCATTTGAGAGTCACAGCCAGCTGACTCCATGTACATGCATAGTGTGCATCATTTATGTAACTAGGTGCACAGAGAAAAGAAATGTTATCAAACCAATGGAAATGGAGTCAGAAGAGCTGCACACAAATATGATTCTCATTGTTTTTGACAATTAGTGTCAACTCCAGACTGACATGTTTTGCTGGTTATATCTCCTTGATGTTGAGTCAAATAGCTTTGACTCTGTTGCAATGTATGGAGAAAAATCTATTTCACTCTCTTTCATAGACAGTCATTAGTTTGACTCTGGTCACAAGAGAGTCAGACCTGTCTGACTCTGAATCTGAATGGAGTTTGACTCTCTTTGCAGAGGGATTTGACTCCATGATTTTAGAGAGTCATTAAGCGAGTCATTTTAGAGTCATCTGAGTGATAGCCCTATGACTCCCAAGTGGGAGTCACTGTGACTCCATCACTTCTGTGTGTGTGTCCTTTAGACCAGAATATACTACACTAGTCAAGTAATCTGACATTGAACAGAACAGGGGCCTGTCAGCCAGTCTGTGATATGGACACCACCTGTGGTCAGTGAGGGCCAGGGACCTTGGTTTTATTACACCCCCCCCCCCTCAGCATCCTCTCCCAACCACTACCCCTCCAAGCAATCTGGGTCAGGTCAACACAACAGTTCCCTACTTTCCAAAGAGGTGCAATCTCACAAGGGTTGTCTGTTTTACTAAGTGTGAGTTGTACAGAAATGATACCTCACAAGGACTGTCTGTTCAATTGGGTATGAGTGACACAGAAATCAAAGCTCAAAAACACTGTCTGTATAAATATGTGAGAGCACAGAAATGGAACCTCACAAGGATCACTGGACTGTGTGTGAGTTTCACATTGACAGAACCTCACAAGGACTACTATTGTTTGTGAGTTACACAGAAATAAAAGCTGTGAAGGACTATCTGTTTAATTGTGGTTGAGTTATCCAGAATTGAAAGCTAACAAGGATCACTAGTATAACTGTTTATGGGTCCAGTGTGCAGGAACTGTTAAGCTGGATGAAATTCATATCTAAACCTCTATAACTGTTATTGTCACCCAGAGGCAAAACCTCATAAGGTTCTTGGCATCTATGTATTCTAAAGCAACTCTGCAACTCCATGTAAATGTTTCAGAGGTAATTTGATACTGTGTTTGTGTTAAGGAAATTTGGCACTCTGTGTATCTATTCCCTTGGGTGTCACTGTCAGAAGCAGGGTAGGACTTAACAAGAACCACATGTTGGACTGTTTAGATTCCAGGGGGGAAAGCTGGGTAACTTGATACTGTGCTTGTTTACAGATGGGACCTCACAAGGACCACAGTGTCAATGTGTGTGTCTTATATTGACAGAACCTCACAAGGACCATAGTGTCAATGTGTGTGAGTCATACATTGCCAGAACTTCACAAGAACCACAGTGTCAATGTGTGTGAGTCATACATCGGCAGAACCTCACAAGGACCACAGTCTGACTGTGTGTGAGTCATACATTGACAGAACCTCACAAGGACCACAGTCTAACTGTGTGTGAGTCATACATTGACAGAACCTCACAAGGACCACAGTCTAACTGTGTGTGAGTCATACATTGACAGAACCTCACAAGGACCACAGTCTGACTGTGTGTGAGTCATACATTGACAGAACCTCACAAGGACCACAGTCTAACTGTGTGTGAGTCATACATTGACAGAACCTCACAAGGACCACAGTCTAACTGTGTGTGAGTCATACATTGACAGAACCTCACAAGGACCACAGTCTGAATGTGTATCAGTCTTACATTGACAGAACCTCACAGAGACCCCAGTCTGACTGTCTGTGAGTCTTATATTGACAAAACCTCACAAGGACCACAGTCTGACTGTGTGTGTCTCACATCGGCAGAACCTCACAAGGACCGCAGTCTGAATGTGTGTGAGTCATACATCGACAGAACCTCACAAGGACTACTATCGTTACACAGAAATAAAAGCTGTGAAGGACTATCTGTTTAATTATGTTTGAGTTATCCAGAATTGAAAGCTAACAAGGATCACTGGTATAACTGGTTGTTGGGTTAGTGTACAGGGACTGTAAAGCTGGATGAAATTCATATCTAAACCTCTATAACTGTGTTAGTGTCACCCAGAGGCAAAACCTCATAAGGATGATGGCATTGCTGTATTCCAAAAGCAACTCTGCATCTGCATATGAGGGTTTCAGAGGTTATGTGATACTCTGTTTATGTAAAGGTAATTTGACACTTTGTTTATCTAGGCCCTGGGGTGTCAGAAGCAGGACAAGACTTAACAGGAACCACATGTTGACTTGTTTAGGTTCTAGGGAGGAAAGCTGGGTAACTTGATACTGTGCCTGTTTACAGATAAAACCTGACAGGAGTCTGGCTGTGTTTCAGTCTTACATTGACAAAACCTCACAAGGACCCCAGTCTGAATGTGTGTCAGTCTTACATTGACAGAACCTCACAAGGACCACAGTCTGAATGTCAGTCGGTCTTACATTGACAGAACCTCACAGGGACCCCAGTCTGACTGTGTGTGAGTCTTACATTGACAAAACCTCACAAGGACCACAGTCTGACTGTGTGTGTCTCACATCTGCAGAACCTCACAAGGACCGCAGTCTGAATGTGGGTGAGTCATACATCGACAGAACCTCACAAGGACCGCAGTGTGAATGTGTGTGAGAATTTATTTGTTTAAACCCCCACAGAGTTTCAAAGAGGTCCTTGTGAGGTTTAGCAGCACAGCACACACACAGTTTTAGTGAGTTCCCCGTCAGGTATTATTAGTTTAAAAGAACACACAGTATTGGTATTGTCCTTGTGAGGTTTTTATATCTGCAACACAGACATGTATTGTTTTAGTAGGCAGCAGTGGCCCTTAAAGGGTTAATAATGCCTCTTGCGCTAGGATGTGCCCACTAGGAGTTGAAAAGTGTTAGATAGTTATGCTATATCCCTCATGATGTCCCATGAGTGTGACACACAGAGACAGTTTCCATGTGGTACCTGTGAGGTTTTATATTTGAAGGACATTCAGACAATATTAGCACAGTTCATCTGAGGTTTCCTCAATTTAGGACTGACACACAGGTTTCTTTGGTCCTCATGAGGTCTTATTTGAGCAAGACACAGTAGTGCTGTGGTCCTTGTGACTCTCAAGTACATGCCACATATAATTTGTTATTGTCCATGTTTCTTCATCTAAAAGAGGAGGGAGATCATCATTCTGTCAGTTCTAGTTTGGATACATATAAGTCACCAATCCTTAGTCTGCATTTGGGGGCTTCCTTTTCCCAGAGGAAATTGTATACTGTGTTTACATACAAGCAACCTGATATTCTAGGTGTTGATTCCCTGGGCTCCTTATGGGGTACAGTGTCAGTAGTCTGATGAGTTCCTAACATGGCCCGGTGGAGCCCTCTGTAGACTGTGCTAGGAATCATTAGAAAAACTGTGTTTGAGTGTGTTTCCAAACACAGTTAAACACAATTTTAAACACACCTCATGCCTTGTGAGGTCTCGCTCAAAAAGTGGCGGAAAATGTGTTTCATTACGTAATATACCCAAATAAGGGCATTTCCTTGTGAGGTTACCTCACAAGGAATTTTACCTCACAAGGTCTCCCCCTCCCCGTAAAGTACCTCATAAGGGTTTAATCCACGCACACACACACACACACACACACACACACACACACACACACACACACACACACAGGACACCTGATGATCTCCACACGATGACCTGATTGCTCTTCCTAAAAAAAAAAATGCCCAACTCGATCTACCTACTCAACAGGGTTTCAGTGTATAGCGTATTAGGGTTTTTCTGATGCGTATATTATATTGAGATTGATTTTCAACTTTTGTGATCAGTGGTTGGTCCTTAAAAGGACCGTTTGGTAGAGAGAGGGTCGCAGGGACCTTGCTGCTGAAGCGGAGGGCGTGGTCATAACGCGTGGCAGTCCTTCAGCAGCTCCTCCAGCACGGCGGGCGGTAAGCCTTCCTCCATGCAGACTTGCTGCTTGACCTGCTCCACGCACCGGCGGATGAGTTGATCAGCGACGTTCTCGATCAGCTCATCCACCACACCCTCTGCTTCAGCAGCAGTCCGCTGTCTCTCCTCTCTCTGTAGCGAGGCTACGAACTGCTTCTCCACGGCCGCATCGATCATAGATCGAGAAACGGCCACGAAGTTCTGTCTCTCCGCCTCCTCTCTCTGTTGCACGGCTACGAATTCCTTCTCCACGGCCGCATCGATCATAGATCGAGAAACGGCCACGAAGTTCACTCCGTGAGCCATTTTGTCGAACTGACTTCCTAGCCACCTGAGAGATGCTGACGTCACACTATTTTCGACGACGCTATGACGCGCGCGAGGTAGACAGACGACGTCGTTTCACTTCCTTATTTGGAGTTTGGGATCTTTTGACACCGAAGTCATACCGTACGGTCGCGATAAAGCAACTAGTGTTGAAAAGCGTGCCGGTCTTTTATAAGCGCCGGAGTATAAGAGCCTCCAAATGTTTTTTCTCAAGCACTAAAATCGCGACTTTGAATAAGCGCCAGCGCCTGGCTTGTATATAGCTCCTGAGTAAGAACTTCACCGAATTGAAAAGCCCTCCCTCAGAGCTCTTAATCGCGACAGTACGGTACAAATCTGATGTCAACCCGCGCCAAAAACAAAAAGGGTGTTCCGGTCACACGTACCTACGACGAGCGACCTTCAGCTATCACCACGTGAAGAGTGGGAAATAAATTTTGTACGGCAAGAAAACTGAAAACTGATAACGATTCCATTAGATAAGTATTTGGTTCCAATCTATGGCGAGATATTTCCACCAAAGCGATTGATTTATATGTCTGTAAGGTTCAGCTCTCCAACACTCTCCAATGTCCGCCAGTGCACGACGGTCGCCGCCCATCATTAGTCACAACTAAACTTCTGCTGGAGAGTGAAAGTTACGTTGAGTCTTGAGGTGCGCAGAGATACTATCTGCCGCAGCCTGATTTTAGTTCCACGCTATTTAGATAAACGCCCCATTTAAAATCTCTCTCTCGATCCTAGTAAAGGAAAAAAAAGGCTAGAGTTTATCATGGACGCGTCTCAGTTTTAGTCAAGCTGTAAAGTGAAGAACCAGAGCTTGTACATATTCCCACGTGAGGGGTGACCCCGCGGGGCGTTCAGTTAGTACTGAGTCTATACTCAAGGTCAAGTTCCACTCTCTAAACAGAGCTTTAGCGACTCCGTCATATAGACTAGACTGCGCGCGCGATTTTTTTTTTTGCTGAAGCAGCTAATCGATGGAAGAGTAGAGAACAGGTGCTCGACCAAAAATCTGCTTCAGAGGCTTGTTATCAGGTATTAACAGTTAAATCAAAATATTTCAAAACATCCAGAAAAGCAGAATAACATGTCCTACGGGCTACAGCCGGGCACTGACGAGCAGACGGCGCTGACGTCATTTCAATCAGGTCACAGGGCTCTTTAGACACCTTTTCTGTAAGACCCGTCTCATACCTTAGTATATAATACCGTAAACACCGGTGATTAGTATATGATCACATTGGCAGTCGCGGATCCACGAAGAGGCTGAATAAGCCTCGAGCGGACCCGCCACTTGCAATGTGACATAATCTTACCATGCGCTTTTGTTTTGTTTTTGTTTCTATTTACAACAGCAAACATTTCAAACAACCTATTGTTTTTTTTTAAAATGATGAAAAATCAGCCCAAAAAAAAAAGTAAACATTTTAGAGCTAAATTTGTGGAGGATAGCCGGACATGCTGATGTCACTAGACCCCTAAATTCGATATGGTGACATGGGCATTTTCTTAAAATTCGATACGACGACACGGGCACGGACATCTAAGTGACATGGGACATGTGGCATTTCTTGAGTCCCACATGTGCCATGGACCATAGTGACATGAGGAAAAAAAAAAATGTTCAAAGAGTGCATCAGAAAAGTGCCATTTCAAGCCTAAACATTTCGCCAAATTTTTTTTTCTCTTGGATGGTACTCGGCTTTGCAGTGTCTGGGTCCTTAAAAATGTACCAGAATGCTCAAATTCGGGTTCTAAATATTTTCAAAAAACGTTTTCTCCCTTAGTGACGTGTGACATGGGCATTTCTTAAATTCGACATACGGCTGCATGGGGAGGACCCACCCGTCAAGGGCCCCATGATGACTCATACCCGCCGCGTTCAAACTAGCGTGGTGGTTATAGGTAGACCTTCTTTCAGTATCCACGTGACCAGATCCATCGCCGTCTCTTGAGCAACAGTAACCGAGGTAACTAGGGTTATTGTTATCCGGGCCGTAAGACGACAGTCTAAGACGGTGTGTGGTCGCGTTTTGCTCTCCCTAATACTCTAATTCAAGTCGAGTTACCGCTAACCCCTACAAAAAGAGGGTCATTTGTGTAATTCAAAAGTCGTTCCTTTGTTAGCAATGAGGGGGTCGTTCTATTCATTGATTTTTTTTTTTTTTTTTTTTTTTTTCTTTTTTTTTTTTGTTTACAACAACAAGTCAAAGTACAGTCAATCAACCGAGATCCTTTCTACTCCGTGGGGGTGTAGAAGGATCTCCCCCCTGAGGTTACAAAGTCACCTCTTTATTTAAAGGGTTACGGGTCGCAAAGTCGCTTTCGCTTTCGCTTACAAGTCACAAAGGCGCATGAAATATTCAAGTCAAAAAGTCAAATTCATCAACTATCAGCACAGTCGTTTGAAAGGCATCAAGTCACCGAAAAACTCCTCTACAGTCACCTCCGACTCGCCTCCTCCCTACCCCCCTAAAGGGGGGTAGAGAGGAAGCGATTCCCTAGAGATCAGATAATTTTTTTTTTTTCTCCCGAGCAGACCCCAAAGGCCCCCCCTCCCCCCCAAGTGCCCGCCCACCCCATAAATAGTGCCCCCCTCCCCCCCTCCCCTCCCCATGCATCTTAAAGTGCCCCCCTCCCCCCCTCCCCTCCCCTCGCCCCTTATAGAAGCCTCCCATTAGCTAGTCCAAGTCATGTGACCAAAAGGGAAGCGTAGTCTGTCTATTGTCTATATTATGCAAATGAGGGAGGGGGTCAAGTCACGTGACCAAGGGGGTGTGGCCTATTCTCTAAATAAAGAGCGCTTCCGGTCACGTGACCAAGAGGGTGTGGTCCTATTATGCAAATGAGGGGGTCACGTGATCCATGATTATGCAAATGAGGGAGTCACCTGACCAAATGGAAGCCACTGATTGGCTGGTGATCAAAGGGGCGTAGTCTACTATGCAAATGAGGGGGTCACGTGATCAAGGGGGCGTGGTCTATTATGCAAATGAGGGGGTCACGTGGGAGTCACGTGACCAAATGGCGGCCCTGATTGGCTGGTGATCAAGGGGGCGTGGCCTATTACGTAATTATGCAAATGAGGGGGCGTGGCCTATTACGTAATTATGCAAATGAGGGGGTCACGTGACCAAATGGAGGCCTCTGATTGGCTGCATGTCGATTGAGTAATAAACAGTACTTAACTATAGTCCCGTTCCGATACATACTATACTACTAATGTATGTGTAAGCTTTAGATAACTTGCACATTTAATCATCATGCTTAGGCCAAAAAAAAAGGTTTGTTTCAGGTCACCCGACCGACCCTATCTAAACAGGGCCGACCCTACTTTTTTTTATGCAATTTTGAAGAAATTGTTATATTTCTATACGTTTTGGGGGTCAATTTTAGGTTTACAAAATTTTGGAAAAAATCTTTCCATTTTTACACTTTTTTGGGTCAAGTTTAGAGGGGAAGTAAAAAAAAAGTTTAAAAAAAAGAAAATTCTGACCTTCCGACCCTAGAGTTTCTTCCCATGTTACCTGAAACAAAACTTTTTTTTATTTGGCCTTACCCTTTAGGAGTGTATCACACCTGTGTGGATGACATGATATATGAATTTGTTGACATAGTAATCTGTCCTTACATGGTTATACTTCTTTTGTGATTGTAATTCCAGGTGTTCCGATGATAACTGAACAGCAGCAAACATCAGGTATGTCGAGCGTTTCAAATTATTAGACCAATACTCTCGGTATTTTTGGCATAAGGATGTATGGCTCGAATTCATGATCAAACTCAAAAACTTGGGGGCAAAGATTTTAGTAAAGGTCCATCAAGATCATAAGAACATTGCATAGTACCTTGGTTCTGTACCAAATAATGTGATAGTCAGAGGATAACAGTAAAACAGTGCATAAGCTAATTTTCTTTTAAAAAGGTGTGTTTCAGGCGACCCTAGATTCAAGAAAAGGCCAACCCTAGCATTTTTTTTCACAATTTTGGGGAATTTTGGAGATACCTTTTTGTTAATTATTCACATTCTTTCAAGATTTAAAAAGATTTTGGTCAGGAGATCAAGCTCTCAGGCCTACTACACTGCCTGACCTCATGAAATCCCGTTATAACAAGAACAGGGTTCCCCCTTATCAGTTAAATGTTAGTTAATTTCTAGTTTATTTAAAGGTCAGTTGAAATGTCAGTTAGAGAAGGAATTGTCATATTTTGTCAGGCAATTATCAGATTTCTGAGAAATCGTCAGCAAAATTTATAGAATGCCCCATTTGACAATGGTAAAATTTGGGTATGCTTATCGGCAAGTTTATGGTACTAAGGGTGTTTTGCTTTTGTTAGTTAAATGTCAGTTAAAACTATGACTGAATAATAGTGGGAACCTGGAAAAATTTTTAACAATATCATCATATTCCTAGTTACAGTAAGAACCAGTGAGGCATCCTGATGACCCGCGAGTACAGTGGCCCAGGAGGGTCAAAAAATGAAATTCCATTTCACAAATGAAAATTGAAATGAAAATTCATTTTTTGAAAATTGAAATGAAAATTCATTTTTTGAAAATTGAAATGAAAATTCACTTTACAATATGAGAATTCATTTTTCAAAATGAAAATTGAAATGAAAATTCACTTTTCAAAGTGAAAATTGAAATGGAAATTCACTTTCACATCTTAACTTCAATTCTGCTATCACATTTGTAAGTGAGAAATCACTACTGTCAAGGTGTCAACCGTCAACACACAGTCAATTGTAGAGTTTAAGTGAATTTTCATTTCAGAAATGGGTGCTGTCAATCTGTCAACTGTCAAGAACAGATTGTGACAGGTATCCTTTAGTCTTTAACATTGATATGAAGCCCTACAAGGAGTGTAGTGTGGGGGCATTGGTGGGAATATAGGGGAATGGGTTAATATTTGTTAAAAAAGAGCTTATTTAGTAAGAAAAAGTTCAAAAATGCAAGAAAGTGAAAAAAATTAAAATTTTCCCAAAAAGGCCCAATTTGGCGAGAAAAAAGGTCAAAAATGGAAAAAAGTGAATTTCCCCAAAAAGGCCGAATTTGATGAGAAAATGGGTCAAAAATGGAAAAAAGTGAAATTTGTCCAAAAAGGCCCAATTTGGTGATAAAATGGGTCAAAAATGGAAAAAAGTGAATTTTGTCTAAAAAGGCCCAATTTGGCAAGAAAAAAGGTCAAAAATGGAAAAAAGTGAATTTCCCCAAAAAGGCCGAATTTGATGAGAAAATGGGTCAAAAATGGAAAAAAGTGAAATTTGTCCAAAAAGGCCCAATTTGGCGATAAAATTGGGTCAAAAATGGAAAAAAGTGAAATTTGTCCAAAATGGCCCAATTTGGCGAGAAATTGGGTCAAAAACAAGAAAAAAGTGATATTTCCCGAAAAGGCCCAATTTGGGGAGAAAATGGGTCAAAAATGGAAAGAAGTCAAATTGCCCCACGAACGCCCAATTTGGCTAGAAAATGGGTCAAAAATGGAAAAAAGTGAAATTTCCCTAAAAGGCCCAATTTAACAAGAAAAAGGGTCAAAAACGGAAAAAAGTGAAATTGCTCCACAAACACCCAATTTGGCGAGAAAATAGGTCAAAAAAAGTGAAATTTCCCTGCTTTCCGTTTTTTGACCCATTTACTCGCCAAATTGGGCATTTTTGGAGCAATTTCACTTTTCCAATTTTTGACCCATTTTATTGCCAAATCGAGCCTTTTTGGGTAAATTTCACTTTTTTTCGTTCTGACCTTTTTTCGTGCCTTATTGGGCCTTTTTGGGGAAATTTCACTTTTTTCCATTTTTGACCCATTTTCTCGCCAAATTGGGTGTTTTTGGAGCAATTTCTTTTTTTTCCATTTTTGACCCATTTTCTCGCCAAATTGGGTGTTTGTGGAGCAATTTCACTATTTTCCGTTTTTGACCCTTTTTCTCGCCAAATTGGGCCTTTTTGGGGAAATTTCACTTTTTTCTGTTTTTGACCCAATTTCTTGCCAAATTAGGCCTTTTTGGACAAATTTCACTTTTTTCCATTTTTGACCCATTTTCTCACCAAATTCGGCCTTTTTGGGGAAATTTCAATTTTTTCCATTTTTGACCTTTTTTCTCGCCAAATTGGGCCTTTTTAGGGAAATTTCACTTTTTTCCATTTTTGACCCATTTTATAGCCAAATTGGGCCTTTTTGGGGAAATTTCACTTTTTTCCATTTTTGACCCAATTTCTCGCCAAATTGGGCCTTTTTGGACAAATTTCACTTTTTTCCATTTTTGACCCATTTTCTCACCAAATTCGGCCTTTTTGGGGAAATTTCTCTTTTTTCCATTTTTGACCTTTTTTCTCGCCAAATTGGGCCTTTTTGGGAAAATTTTAATTTTTTTCACTTTCTTGCATTTTTGGACTTTTTCTTACTAAATATGCTCTTTTTTAACAAATATTAACCCATTCCCCTATATTCCCACCAATGCCCCCACACTACACTCCTTGTAGGGCTTCATATCAATGTTAAAGCCTAAAGGATACCTGTCACAATCTGTTCTTGACAGTTGACAGATTGACAGCACCCATTTCTGAAATGAAAATTCACTTCAACTCTACAATTGACTGTGTGTTGACAGTTGACACCTTGACAGTAGTGATTTCTCACTTACAAATGTGATAGTAGAATTGAAGTTAAGATGTGAAAGTAAATTTCCATTTCAATTTTCACTTTGAAAAGTGAATTTTCATTTCAATTTTCATTTTGAAAAATGAATTCTCATATTGTAAAGTGAATTTTCATTTCAATTTTCAAAAAATGAATTTTCATTTCAATTTTCATTTGTGAAATGGAATTTCACTTTTTGACCCTCCTGGGCCACTGTACGCGAGTCTATTCGAGAATTCCCGACTCATGCCAGTACTTTCAACATTAAAAGAGAAAAAAAAGGCTTACCTACTCTATGTTTTAGCCTTATTTGAAATTAAAATGGTCTCAAATAATTCTAATTTAGATGCCAACTTTCTTCTGTCATTTAGATGCAACTTTTTCCATAGGAAGAGAATCATAGAGGAATCTGAATCTTAATGGTTTCGAAAAGATGAAACTCAAACTCTTCATTATTATTATTTTCAGCAAATATTGAGCATAGTGATGATGAAAGTGGACAATGCTCTGACAGTGGAGAGGATGAACACAAAAAACGTAAATCTGTGTGGTAACACAATTCAAGTGCCCATTTCAGTCCATATTCACATTTGACTGAGAAGAAGAATTGATGCAATAGAATTCTGAAAAAAAATCTTTAAATGCAAATATCTTTGATATTTGTGACTTAAGATAACAAACATATAACTAAGATATGATATACAAAAATTGGAAATGATGAACCTGAGTATGATAAATCTGCTAACTTGGTAAAGCACATGGGCACTATGGTGGTAAGTGCCATTTGGCACTGGGTCATGTGTGAAGGGGGGTGGGGGCAATGTAACATGGGGGCCGAATGCCATGGGGCTATCTGTCATAGGGCTATAATATTTATCTGGTTGGAGCCAATGGCCTTGCAATTCCTTACAAAGAGGACAGTCGATGAGATTTCACATGGATACAGAAGGTTTTTGTCAATCCCCCCCCCCCCCTGGGCGGGTCAAAATCCATTGTGAACCCACCCCCCCATGGGTTGATAATCAGAGCATTTCTGTGCCATTTACATTGTAAATAGTAAGTGTAGGTACACAGTAGGATTTACTGTAGGTTTACAGTAGAATCTACTGTAGACTTGATTACAGTAGAATCTACTGTAGATTTACAGTAGGTTCTACTGTTTACCTACAGTACGACCATACAATATAGGCTTGAATAACAAGTCTAGGAAATAGACCCACATTAATGGTAAACTCTAATATAACGTTTGGTACTAGTAGTATCTATATGATCATAATATGTGTGTGTGATTATAGAACCAGTGGAAAAGGGCAAAAGGAAAGGAAAGAATCGGATTGAGCCTCTTCCTACAGAGAATGACGAAGCAGTAGAGCAAGCAAGCGACAATAAAAGTGTACAGGGTAGGCACCTTACTGATTTGGAAACAGAAAATTAAACATTAATTTTTCACTTGCATTCTTTTAGAGAAAACATCAATATTCTAATGTTAGCAAATATCAATATCTTGTTGAATTGACAAGATTCAGAATAATTATACTAATTTTCCTAGTTTTTCTTTCTATTGGGATTTATTGCGCTTTGAGTACTTTGTACTCAGACTCGATGATATACAACTAACAAATATACGTGAATCTGTATGGTCTAGGTTAAAACTGAAAGCCAATTCATCTATTCTCATTTTCAGCGTATGATAAACATAAGGATGAGAACAGCAAAGAAGCATCTGACCATGATGAGGAAGAACATCAAAAAGGTAAATATGAGTGACAAAGCGATACTAGTTATATTTTCATATGTTGTTACTCTTTAAGGGTGGTCTTTCAGAATACGTCACCAATTCCTGTTGGCTTTATAGTGGATATTTTATTTTCATGACGGCGAATCTTTTTGAAAGAGCCTCCAGGTCACACAGAGCTTTTCTGCCCTACAGGGTTGATGGCCTGTCTGGTACCGGGACATTAGCACTTCTTGGCTCTTGTTGGCTTTAACATTTATCATATTGTATCAGTTGATACAGTGCCAAGGAGTCTGCATGATGCACTTATGCACTCCATGTTAATATTATTACATCATGAGTAAACATAACCAAAACTACCTGAGTTGGGTGCTGGTGAATAGAGGAAAGACAGCTGGTACCAGTGAAAATGGTGCAGTACAATGATTGTCTTGGAATGTCAGAATTATAGGTGAAATATACAAAAAGGTTTTGCGCAGGGCATCGCTTAGTACATTTGTGGGTCTCACTTATTTCCTCACCCTCCCCATATGAGCAGGGTACTAGTGTTGCACAAATGGCACCGATGCCGGCATGCACCAAGCCCAAGTTTTTTCCACAAAGCTTTTTCATCATAATCTAATTTTTACAGAGGAGTACAATGTAATTCATGACTGTATTTCTAACCTGCAAAATAAGACAAGACAAGGAAGAATGTGACAGAAGATGACAAAGATGGAAGTGATGAAGTGAAGAAGAGTAAGGGGAAATCAGAAAGCAGAGAAGGTCAGTATGTCAGTAGTATAGTATGTATCGGAACGGGACTATAGTTAAGTACTGTTTATTACTCAATCGACCTGCAGCCAATCAGAGGCCTCCATTTGGTCACGTGACCGGAAGTGACCTACTTAGGGGATTAGTGGTGAGGTCACGTGACCTAGTTAGCCAATCAGAGGCCGCCATTTGGTCACGTGACCGGAAGTGATGTCATATGACCTACTTATGGACCGGAAGTGACGTCATATGACCTACTTAGGGGACCGGAAGTGACCTACTTTAGGATCACGTGACCGGAAGTGACCTGATGAGTCACATGACCGGAAGTGACGTCACATGACCTAATGGCCAACCGGAAGTGAGTGACCTGATTGAGGATCACGTGACCGAAAGTGACCTGATTGATCACGTGACCGGAAGAAGAAGAAGAAGAAGTGACGTCACGCGACTTAATGAAGAGATGAGCGTCTTTAAGGGGTCACGCGCTTTAAAATGTGATATCTTTTTTTTTGGAGGAGGAGGAGGAGGAGGAGGAGGAGGAGGAGGCGAGTCTCTTATTTTTTTCGGTAAACTAATAAAAAACACTACGATATAAGTTTTTTTTTTTTTTTCATTTTTTATTGTTTTACGAGCGACTGTAAGTGACTTATTGAACTAGGTAGAAGCGTTCTTTAGAGTGTATAAAGGGGGGGGGGGGGAGGGGAGGGGAGGGGAGGGAAGGGGAGGGGGGCCCCTTTAAGATGCATGGGGAGGGGGGCGCTTTTAGGATGCATGGGGCGAGTGGTGGGGGGGGGAGGGGGGGAGGGGGGAGGGGGGCACTCTAGGGGGGTGGGGGGGCACTCTAAGGGGCGTTTGTCTCTTTTAAGAAAAAAAGAAAAGAAAAAGATTTCAATCGAGAGACACGCTTCTTCCTCTCGAGAGGAAGAAGCGTGTCTCTTCGGTTTTTTTTGTTTATCACGTGCTTCGATGAGGCGATCAGCTGCGACTGGAGGAAGTGACACTTTAAGAGGGCGCGCGTCTTAATTGATATTTTTTTTTTTACTTACTAATAAAGAAGACGTATGAAAATAAAACACAACAATTCACATGTCCGTCGTTCTCGTTGTTTCTTGCTTGATAAAGTCAAGTAATATCGCGATGCCGAGGTCAAACTTTCCCATGTCCTCAGTCAACACTCGAAGGAGTTCAAAAGGTGTACCGCCGGCACCGTCAGCTTCATCTTGCCACATTTTCAACACTCGGAAGGCCCACTCAGCGGGACTTCCTCCGTATTCGCATTCTTCAGCGATCTTATCTAACCTCTCAGGCGACAATTTTAAATGGTCCCCCACCTCTTTCCACCTGCTACCTAGACGTCTGCCGAGGGTGCCCAAGTGCTTATGCATCGCGCGCGAGTCGGGGTTTTCGAAATCCAACCCCTGTCTGTGGAGAAGGGACATCCACTGAGCCAACAGTTCCACGCGTCTAATGCGGGTGAAGACGCGACCGAGCTCTCCCCATCTATGACGATGCGGGGTTTCACCCCACCAGACTCGGAACATCGCCGTACACAGCTCCTCCGGTGTCTTGACACTGCGCTCTACTAGAGCATCCATACGGGCGGCGGTAACTTTTAAGCTACTGCCCAACTCTCTCCAACAGCCGCTCAACTCTTTACCTAGTTGACGAAGCAAGGCGTCGCTATAGGCTAACCGCCGCTGTCCTACCTCTCTGTTCTCCCCATCGGTCTGCCTCGCGCGTCTCACGTCGTCAAGCTGCATTAACTTTTTTTCAGGTGGACAAGGCGGTGAAGGCGAGCTTGAAAGTGGAATAGCTTGAGCCATCTCGTCTCGTCTTGGCGGTGGCGGCGGCGGCGGCGGCGGTGGCGGCGGCGGCGGCGGCGGTGGTGGCGGCGGTGGTGGTAGTAGACGTTACTGTGGTCAGAGGCGATATGGTTTTTTTCCAACAGAAATCAGAGCTTTTTATACAGAGGGAGTTTAATCCCATTTCCAACAGCACTCCAGCTGTGTAGCGACCTGTCCGCATGACGCTTTTTCAACCGCTCCGCTCCTTAAGAGCTTAGATGACGAGGGGTGTGTCATCGCTATCCGTGGAGACCAGCTGAAAACGGTGTTTCTTCCTCATCCATAGCCTTACCTCCTACCCCCTACCTGAGGACATCTCCCTCCCTCTGACATTCATTGTAACAAACGTCAGAGGTCAGGTGAAAATCGGATTTTTTTCATGCACAGCCTTAGTCAGCTGTCACCCCTCCCTATTGAACTAGCCGGCCGCCGCCTGGCCGGCCCGGTCTACTCACCACGGCAGGAGGTGGTGATTTTTTTTTGTCTTACACTTAAGTCGCTCACCACATGCACACGCCTCTACTCACAGACAGACACGTTCGTCTTAGGGGGGTCCTGCTTCACGCCACACGCCTCCTGTAGTTTTTTTTTGTATACACACTCTAAGCTCATCACCGTTAATCCTTTATACAGCTAACGCGCGCTGAATGGCTGAACAGGGTGGTAAGTGGCTTAGCTCATGACAGTGGATCCCTCAAAAAAAAAGAGGGGAAAGGGATCCAGCTGAAAACGTCATACCTTATGTCTTTGTGAATGGCCGCCGGTCAGTCGACGGCAGCAACCGGTTAATCCTTTATACAGCTAATGCGCGTTGAATTGCTGAACAGGGTGGTAAGCGGCTTAGCTCATGACAGTCGATCTCTCAAAAGGGGGGAAAGGGATCCAGCTGAAAACGTCATGCCTTATGTCTTTTGTTTCTCTTTGTGAATGGCCGCCGGCCAGCCGGCGGCAGCTGAACAGGGTCAGTAAGTAGCTTAGCTCTAGAAGCGAGAAGGCGTATATAAGGGGTCTGGAAACCTCCATTCACTCACTCATTCTTTTGCTGCTCTCTACAGTCACCACCATGAGCAAAAGACAACACCTAGCGCCGTCCAAGAACAAGAAGACTACGCGGAACAGCCGCTTGGTCTTATCACCCTCCCGCTGTAGCGAGCGCTCGCGGCAGTAGTAGTAGTAGTAGCAGTAGTAGTAGCAGTAGTAGTACTAGTAGTAGTAGTAGTAGTAGTAGTAGTACTACTGGTAGTAGTCGTCGTGCTAGCGACGTTGTTACACTCGCGACGGTACACGTTGCTGCTAAGCGCGCTGCCGCTGCTACTGCCGCCCCGCCTGCTGCGGCTGCTGCTGCTGCTGCTGCACCTGCTACCGCTGCGCCTGCTACTGCTGCGCCTGCTGAGGCTGCTGCGCCTGCTACTGTTGCGTCTGCTGCTGCTGCTGCTGCTGCTGCTGCTGCTGCTGCTGCTTCTGCTGCACCTGCTGCTACCGCTACTACTACTGACGACAACGCTCCTGGCACAGCGCAGTACTGGCAACCGGGTTTTTACCTCCCCACTACTGTTGATGACTTTGATGACCTGCCGCACGTTGCACAGCCCCTCTCCTCCACCACTACATCGACCGACGCCCTCGACGCCGCTCGCGCTGAGAGTGACAGCTATTCGGACACTCAGCCCCTAAACCGAGAAGAAGAGGAGGAGGAGGAGGAGGAGCAGCAGCAACAGGGTGAGACAGAGAACGACGCTGACGACGAGGCGTACGAACAACCCGAAGGGAAAGGGGTGGGCGGTACGTTTTTCGGCTTCCCTCTTCGACCTTTCGACCTCACTTTCTCCACTAGTAGCGTCCCGTCCGGTCCGTGGCGACTGCCCTCACCGCCACCTTACGAGGGCGGCGGCGCTTCATCTTCTACCACTACACTCAGCACCGACGGCGTGTGGCTGCGCTGTTCCAACAACGAGGCCTCGGATACCACCAGCGCTGACGCTGCTCCTGCTATCGGTTCTGCTGCTGATTCAGCTCACGCTGATGGTGTTACTCATCCTGCGGGTGTGAAACGTTCTAAGGTGAGTTCCAGAACAACAAGGCCTAGTAAGAAGAGAAAAATACAAGAAAAAGAACGAGATGGACGAGAAGAAGCAGAGAAAACCTTCTCCCGTCTTCTCGGGTTAGAGTTCTGCTTAGACGGAGCTTTGACGCTGGAGATCTGGGAGGACGTGGCTAGACTGTCTAGGAGGCCGCGCTACACAAAAGACGGCCAGGTGAAAGAGGCGTCTCTGACCAGAAGCAAGCGAGTGCACTTCACGGCCGACGCGCTGCGCGAGCTAATAGCACGCATCGCCGATATCCGCGCAGTGGTGCGCATACGCGACACAGCGGCCGCGCAAGGAAAACCTAATCACACCCCCTGGTTCGCAGTGCTGGATGAGGAGGGCGAAGTGTACGCAGCTGTGAGCTACTACAGCGGTAAGAACCTCGTCCACGTGCGCAAGTACGAAGGTCCTGACAAAAAACCCACACAGCAGGGAGTGACGCTGTCCGCCAGAGCGCTCAAAGAGTTGGATGACAAAACAGAGATCATTCTGAAATATCTCGGCATAGATTCGGAATGAGAGACGCTCAACGCTCACGCGCGCACACACACACACACACACACAGCGTTTGACGTACGCTGTATGAGACAGACAGACGGATACACAGACAGCAGACAGAAAGATAAATAGATAGATAGATAGACAGATAGATTGATAGATAGATAGATAGTTAGACGGCTAAGTAGTTGGTAACTGAGTGAAAAAAAACATGACACAGTACGTATGCGAAAAGTGTTTCAAAATGTTTAAAAGACCGTACAACCACGAGAGACACGTAGAAAATTGTAGAGTAGTACCTAAGTTTTGCCCTCTATGCGGCGAAGGCGATTGCCGAAAGATCGCCTGTCGACGCGAATCTCTGGACGGGGTGACCGTCCCTCCGCGCATATGTGCTGTACCGAACGGGGAGGAAACGTTCACGGCGAATTGGCCTGCGATACAAACGGGCGTCAGGATGCACGGGACTCGCGTGAGTGTAACAAACTTCAGGCTACCAACCGGCGAGTTGAGTGACGCTGTAGATACTATGCGTCGCATTCACTTGACACAAAGATTCAGATACAAAGTGGGTTTCTCGGTAGGCTTACTCTTACAACACAGAGAAGACAAGAGCAAACTGCGCTACTTTCACGCCTCCCAGAACAACGCAACTCTCATACAACCGCTCCCTACTATAACTAATTCAGAAACTTTGGAAGAGCTCCTCTCAAAGATGGAAAACACCGTCGCTTGCGAGGAAGTACGGAAACTTTGCGACGCTGACACCAAGTGGCACGTTCTTTTTCCTACCAATTTGAACATTTGCGTTTACATGGGACCGGGGGAATTCCCCATAGGCGGTAGGATCACTCAGGCCGGTCGAGTTGGAAAGAGAAGCGGCGTGTTAGATTTTCCCAACAAGGACAACCTCTGCATCTTCCGCTGCATTTCCTTTCACTTATACAACACCAGCAAGCGCGCTTCAGATTTGTTACGTCAGTTCTGTCCCGCTGCCACACCTGAATCCTTTCCGGGTCTGAACATCCGCGACTTACCCGCGTTAGAGAACTTGTTTGACGTACAGATAGCAGTAGTATAGTATGTATCGGAACGGGACTATAGTTAAGTACTGTTTATTACTCAATCGACATGCAGCCAATCAGAGGCCTCCATTTGGTCACGTGACCGGAAGTGACCTACTTAGGGGATTAGTGGTGCATTCTGGGTAACCCTGCAGCCAATCAGAGGCCACCATTTGGTCACGTGACCGGAAGTGACCTACTTAGGGGATTAGTGATGCATTCTGGGTAACTTACTGACCTACTTAGGGGACCGGAAGTGACGTCATATGACCTAATTTAGGATCACGTGACCGGAAGTGACCTGATGAGTCACGTGAGCGGAAGTGACGTCACATGACCTAATGGCTGACCGGAAGTGAGTGACCTCATTGAGGATCACGTGACCGGAAGTGACTTGATTGATCACGTGAGCGGAAGAAGAAGTTTTTTGTTTAGGAAGTGAGGGTCTTTAGGATCACGTGACTGGAAGCGATGTTGTCACATGAGTGACGCTTTAAGAGACTGCACGACTTACTAGTAAAAGAAGACGTATGAAAATAAAAACACAACAATATTTTTTTTTTTTTTTTTTATTTCTTTTTTTTCAATCTTGATAAACACTCTATTTTTGAAAAGATGCACACGCTTATATATTTTTTTTCATATCTCTAAAGGACTCGTTGTCACACCGTCAGAATGCACGCGACGCTTATAATACAAGTAGCGCACGCCGTCTTTCTCTATGGTGTAGGTGACCATTTTGTTTCGCACCACTTTGAAGTTTCTATTTACAGCAATGAGAGTTTTTCGTTGGCGAAGAACATCCAAGAAGTCGTCTGGTTCCTGAGGGTTTTGTTTCTTCTGTACGCCTTTTGCACTCCATTTTTTGGATTTTCTTTCACCGGTGTCGCTGACTCGATCGTAGCAAATGTAAGTCTTAGGGTTGAGACTTAGGATCCCGTCACCTTCCCACTCCGCTTTCATAAGCCCCGAAGTTCTCAGATCGTGAAGGTACCGTCTCTCACAACATCCGCCAGGCGGCGGACACCATTCTCGCACTCTTTCCGTTTTTGTCTTCACGAAAAGCTCTAAGTGATCGTCGCACACCGCTGTCGGAAGCCACTTTCGTTTCCCTCTGAAGTACGTCTCTCTCAGGCGAGGTTTGACTAGGTCATCCAACGTGTCACCGCTGAGAGCCATGTAAAGACTGTCGGTGTCCATTTGACAAAGGGCATAATCGCGCCGATCGACGAATCTATCCAAGAAGTCGTATGTGAACTCTAACATTTTCAACTTCGCGTACTGGTATACCATGAACCCTATTTGAATAGGGAGGTTGTTGTTGACTGTTTTCGGTTGTAGTTCGACTTCAAACAGATCGGAACTCAACTCGGACGCCTTTTTGAAGCGCCACGAATTGGCCAATAGTTCGAACTTCCGACTGTCAGTGTATCTCACCGCCGTGTGTTTTTCTTTGTTGCAGATTGTTTTACCGTACGTAGCGTTTCCCATTAACTTGTAACAGTCTGACAGAATTTTCTCGTTCTCGTTCACGTCGCCACGTCTTCGCGCCGCCGTTACTTCGTCCGCGAAACCGGCAAAGGAGCGTTTAGGTAGGTATTCTACCACCAGCTGCACTTTGGTGACTATCAAACCGTGCTCTAAATACCACTTGAGAAGCGGCGTTCCCAAGAGAATATTTTTTCCGTGGTAACTCCCTATCAGACATCTCTGAGGCGTGTTCAACAGCTTTTCTTCCTGCGCAAAGTCTGACATGTGAGGTCCTATGTCCGATTTTGAAACGGTCGCGTTCTTGAAAACGGGGGTCATTTCTTCGAAGTAGTCTCGTAGGTGAGGCGGCGTAGTGATGTCCACTTGAACTAAACCGAACATTTTCTCCTCTTTCACAGCGGAAAGGCTGTCGCTCTCGCTCATCGCTCTCGCTCAACCATGACTCGATCGTAGCAAATGTAAGTCTTAGGGTTGAGACTTAGGATCCCGTCACCTTCCCACTCCGCTTTCATAAGCCCCGAAGTTCTCAGATCGTGAAGGTACCGTCTCTCACAACATCCGCCAGGCGGCGGACACCATTCTCGCACTCGTCGCATCCGACTTTCCGGGGTGGGAGGGGCCCGTCTGCTTCGTCAGAGAATCCGACGCAGATTCCGACCCCTTGTTGGACCGAGTTTTAAATCACATAAACGAGAACGCCAAAGTCATCGGGGAAGCTGTGCTAGAACTTTACCGACCGACCTTAGCGAAGTTAGATGCGGCGATAGGTGAAGCTCTCCTGCTGGAGGAGGCGACGTTCACCCCTTCTCCAGGCGGCTTCGCTGCGGCTCAGACCAGACACCCGTTAGTTCAACTGAAGAAGCGTCTTCTGAGATACATCCGTCAAGCTCCAGTCGTGGGCTTCAACTCGGGGCGTTACGACTTGAACCTGATCAAAATACGCCTTCACTCGTTCTTCGCCTCCGGAGACCGAAGAAACCAAGAATTCAGCGTCATAAAGAGAAGCAATCAATACTTGGCGGTTTACACACAGCACACGGTTTTCTTGGACGTAGTCAACTATTTGGCACCCGGTTACAACTACGCGACCTATTTGCGAGCTTTCACCAGGAACGAAGAGAAAGGTCACTTTCCTTACGAATGGATGACGTCTACCAGGAAACTGGCAAACAGAACGCTGCCACCGAGATCGGCTTTCGACAGCGAGCTGACGGGCGTCAAAATGTCCGAATCCGACTACGCCGCATGTCAGAAAGTTTGGTCCGACGAGAAGATGCAAACTATGGAAGACTACTTGATCCACTACAACAACAAAGACGTCAAACCTTTCATAGAAGCTCTGAAAAATCACGCTAAATTTTTCCAAGATCGCGGCATTGACATGTTGAAAGACGGAGTTTCTCTCGCCGGTTTGACTTTACGGTTCCTCTTCCAAAACCTAGAAGACGCGTTCACAACGTTCCCCCAGTTCGACGCCGTCCTCCACGCTCTGATCAAAGAAAATCTAGTCGGCGGTCCTTCCATCATCTTCCATAGATTTCACGAGAAGGGCACCACGCGGATAAGGGAGCACAAGTACGGCGAAGAAGCGAGACCGTGCCAACACATCCTAGGACTAGACGCTAACTCTCTGTACTTGCGCTGCATGAGCGAAGCGCACTGCACGGGCTATTACGCGGTGAGACGGCCCGAGACCGAGTTCAAGCCCGAAATTAGGCAAAGAAACTCTCACAGCGCTTTGGAGTGGTTACGCTTCGTAGAGCACGACCGCGACGTGAAACTGCGCCACGCTTTGAACGGCGGCGAGATGGTTGTAGGCTGTCGGAGAATTCGCGTGGACGGGTTTCACGCGGCCTCTAATACGGTTTTCCAGTTTCACGGGTGTTGGTTCCACGCTCACGAGTGCATACCGTCGCACCGATATCAGTGCGCTTCACTGAGAGAGGAGAGACGCGACAGAACGACCAGAGTAAGCGCTTACTTGAAAGCGCTAGGTCACAAGCTGGTCGTCGTGTGGGAGTGCGAATGGCGAGAGATGAAGCGTCGAGATGAGCGGGTCAAGGCCTCCCAACAACGCTGGAAGGTTGACGCTTTGAAAGTGTCTCGAAACGCGATGAGCGAGAGCGACATCCTTTCCGCTGTGAAAGAGGAGAAAATGTTCGGTTTAGTTCAAGTGGACATCACTACGCCGCCTCACCTACGAGACTACTTCGAAGAAATGACCCCCGTTTTCAAGAACGCGACCGTTTCAAAATCGGACATAGGACCTCACATGTCAGACTTTGCGCAGGAAGAAAAGCTGTTGAACACGCCTCAGAGATGTCTGATAGGGAGTTACCACGGAAAAAATATTCTCTTGGGAACGCCGCTTCTCAAGTGGTATTTAGAGCACGGTTTGATAGTCACCAAAGTGCAGCTGGTGGTAGAATACCTACCTAAACGCTCCTTTGCCGGTTTCGCGGACGAAGTAACGGCGGCGCGAAGACGTGGCGACGTGAACGAGAACGAGAAAATTCTGTCAGACTGTTACAAGTTAATGGGAAACGCTACGTACGGTAAAACAATCTGCAACAAAGAAAAACACACGGCGGTGAGATACACTGACAGTCGGAAGTTCGAACTATTGGCCAATTCGTGGCGCTTCAAAAAGGCGTCCGAGTTGAGTTCCGATCTGTTTGAAGTCGAACTACAACCGAAAACAGTCAACAACAACCTCCCTATTCAAATAGGGTTCATGGTATACCAGTACGCGAAGTTGAAAATGTTAGAGTTCACATACGACTTCTTGGATAGATTCGTCGATCGGCGCGATTATGCCCTTTGTCAAATGGACACCGACAGTCTTTACATGGCTCTCAGCGGTGACACGTTGGATGACCTAGTCAAACCTCGCCTGAGAGAGACGTACTTCAGAGGGAAACGAAAGTGGCTTCCGACAGCGGTGTGCGACGATCACTTAGAGCTTTTCGTGAAGACAAAAACGGAAAGAGTGCGAGAATGGTGTCCGCCGCCTGGCGGATGTTGTGAGAGACGGTACCTTCACGATCTGAGAACTTCGGGGCTTATGAAAGCGGAGTGGGAAGGTGACGGGATCCTAAGTCTCAACCCTAAGACTTACATTTGCTACGATCGAGTCAGCGACACCGGTGAAAGAAAATCCAAAAAATGGAGTGCAAAAGGCGTACAGAAGAAACAAAACCCTCAGGAACCAGACGACTTCTTGGATGTTCTTCGCCAACGAAAAACTCTCATTGCTGTAAATAGAAACTTCAAAGTGGTGCGAAACAAAATGGTCACCTACACCATAGAGAAAGACGGCGTGCGCTACTTGTATTATAA
The DNA here is from genome assembly GCA_947462335.1 of Harmothoe impar. Lineage (NCBI taxonomy): Eukaryota > Metazoa > Annelida > Polychaeta > Phyllodocida > Polynoidae > Harmothoe > Harmothoe impar. The sequence goes on from OX381716.1 coordinate 24,327,901, forward strand.
GCGTCGCGTGCATTCTGACGGTGTGACAACGAGTCCTTTAGAGATATGAAAAAAAAAATATAAGCGTGTGCATCTTTTCAACTGAAGAAGCGTCTTCTGAGATACATCCGTCAAGCTCCAGTCGTGGGCTTCAACTCGGGGCGTTACGACTTGAACCTGATCAAAATACGCCTTCACTCGTTCTTCGCCTCCGGAGACCGAAGAAACCAAGAATTCAGCGTCATAAAGAGAAGCAATCAATACTTGGCGGTTTACACACAGCACACGGTTTTCTTGGACGTAGTCAACTATTTGGCACCCGGTTACAACTACGCGACCTATTTGCGAGCTTTCACCAGGAACGAAGAGAAAGGTCACTTTCCTTACGAATGGATGACGTCTACCAGGAAACTGGCAAACAGAACGCTGCCACCGAGATCGGCTTTCGACAGCGAGCTGACGGGCGTCAAAATGTCCGAATCCGACTACGCCGCATGTCAGAAAGTTTGGTCCGACGAGAAGATGCAAACTATGGAAGACTACTTGATCCACTACAACAACAAAGACGTCAAACCTTTCATAGAAGCTCTGAAAAATCACGCTAAATTTTTCCAAGATCGCGGCATTGACATGTTGAAAGACGGAGTTTCTCTCGCCGGTTTGACTTTACGGTTCCTCTTCCAAAACCTAGAAGACGCGTTCACAACGTTCCCCCAGTTCGACGCCGTCCTCCACGCTCTGATCAAAGAAAATCTAGTCGGCGGTCCTTCCATCATCTTCCATAGATTTCACGAGAAGGGCACCACGCGGATAAGGGAGCACAAGTACGGCGAAGAAGCGAGACCGTGCCAACACATCCTAGGACTAGACGCTAACTCTCTGTACTTGCGCTGCATGAGCGAAGCGCACTGCACGGGCTATTACGCGGTGAGACGGCCCGAGACCGAGTTCAAGCCCGAAATTAGGCAAAGAAACTCTCACAGCGCTTTGGAGTGGTTACGCTTCGTAGAGCACGACCGCGACGTGAAACTGCGCCACGCTTTGAACGGCGGCGAGATGGTTGTAGGCTGTCGGAGAATTCGCGTGGACGGGTTTCACGCGGCCTCTAATACGGTTTTCCAGTTTCACGGGTGTTGGTTCCACGCTCACGAGTGCATACCGTCGCACCGATATCAGTGCGCTTCACTGAGAGAGGAGAGACGCGACAGAACGACCAGAGTAAGCGCTTACTTGAAAGCGCTAGGTCACAAGCTGGTCGTCGTGTGGGAGTGCGAATGGCGAGAGATGAAGCGTCGAGATGAGCGGGTCAAGGCCTCCCAACAACGCTGGAAGGTTGACGCTTTGAAAGTGTCTCGAAACGCGATGAGCGAGAGCGACATCCTTTCCGCTGTGAAAGAGGAGAAAATGTTCGGTTTAGTTCAAGTGGACATCACTACGCCGCCTCACCTACGAGACTACTTCGAAGAAATGACCCCCGTTTTCAAGAACGCGACCGTTTCAAAATCGGACATAGGACCTCACATGTCAGACTTTGCGCAGGAAGAAAAGCTGTTGAACACGCCTCAGAGATGTCTGATAGGGAGTTACCACGGAAAAAATATTCTCTTGGGAACGCCGCTTCTCAAGTGGTATTTAGAGCACGGTTTGATAGTCACCAAAGTGCAGCTGGTGGTAGAATACCTACCTAAACGCTCCTTTGCCGGTTTCGCGGACGAAGTAACGGCGGCGCGAAGACGTGGCGACGTGAACGAGAACGAGAAAATTCTGTCAGACTGTTACAAGTTAATGGGAAACGCTACGTACGGTAAAACAATCTGCAACAAAGAAAAACACACGGCGGTGAGATACACTGACAGTCGGAAGTTCGAACTATTGGCCAATTCGTGGCGCTTCAAAAAGGCGTCCGAGTTGAGTTCCGATCTGTTTGAAGTCGAACTACAACCGAAAACAGTCAACAACAACCTCCCTATTCAAATAGGGTTCATGGTATACCAGTACGCGAAGTTGAAAATGTTAGAGTTCACATACGACTTCTTGGATAGATTCGTCGATCGGCGCGATTATGCCCTTTGTCAAATGGACACCGACAGTCTTTACATGGCTCTCAGCGGTGACACGTTGGATGACCTAGTCAAACCTCGCCTGAGAGAGACGTACTTCAGAGAGAAACGAAAGTGGCTTCCGACAGCGGTGTGCGACGATCACTTAGAGCTTTTCGTGAAGACAAAAACGGAAAGAGTGCGAGAATGGTGTCCGCCGCCTGGCGGATGTTGTGAGAGACGGTACCTTCACGATCTGAGAACTTCGGGGCTTATGAAAGCGGAGTGGGAAGGTGACGGGATCCTAAGTCTCAACCCTAAGACTTACATTTGCTACGATCGAGTCAGCGACACCGGTGAAAGAAAATCCAAAAAATGGAGTGCAAAAGGCGTACAGAAGAAACAAAACCCTCAGGAACCAGACGACTTCTTGGATGTTCTTCGCCAACGAAAAACTCTCATTGCTGTAAATAGAAACTTCAAAGTGGTGCGAAACAAAATGGTCACCTACACCATAGAGAAAGACGGCGTGCGCTACTTGTATTATAAGCGTCGCGTGCATTCTGACGGTGTGACAACGAGTCCTTTAGAGATATGAAAAAAAAAATATAAGCGTGTGCATCTTTTCAAAAATAGAGTGTTTATCAAGATTGAAAAAAAATAAATAAAAAAAATAAAATAAAATATTGTTGTGTTTTTATTTTCATACGTCTTCTTTTACTAGTAAGTCGTGCAGTCTCTTAAAGCGTCACTCATGTGACAACGTCGCTTCCAGTCACGTGATCCTAAAGACCCTCACTTCCTAAACAAAAAACTTCTTCTTCCGCTCACGTGATCAATCAAGTCACTTCCGGTCACGTGATCCTCAATGAGGTCACTCACTTCCGGTCAGCCATTAGGTCATGTGACGTCACTTCCGCTCACGTGACTCATCAGGTCACTTCCGGTCACGTGATCCTAAATTAGGTCATATGACGTCACTTCCGGTCCCCTAAGTAGGTCAGTAAGTTACCCAGAATGCATCACTAATCCCCTAAGTAGGTCACTTCCGGTCACGTGACCAAATGGTGGCCTCTGATTGGCTGCAGGGTTACCCAGAATGCACCACTAATCCCCTAAGTAGGTCACTTCCGGTCACGTGACCAAATGGAGGCCTCTGATTGGCTGCATGTCGATTGAGTAATAAACAGTACTTAACTATAGTCCCGTTCCGATACATACTATACTACTGCTATCTGTACGTCAAACAAGTTCTCTAACGCGGGTAAGTCGCGGATGTTCAGACCCGGAAAGGATTCAGGTGTGGCAGCGGGACAGAACTGACCTAACAAATCTGAAGCGCGCTTGCTGGTGTTGTATAAGTGAAAGGAAATGCAGCGGAAGATGCAGAGGTTGTCCTTGTTGGGAAAATCTAACACGCCGCTTCTCTTTCCAACTCGACCGGCCTGAGTGATCCTACCGCCTATGGGGAATTCCCCCGGTCCCATGTAAACGCAAATGTTCAAATTGGTAGGAAAAAGAACGTGCCACTTGGTGTCAGCGTCGCAAAGTTTCCGTACTTCCTCGCAAGCGACGGTGTTTTCCATCTTTGAGAGGAGCTCTTCCAAAGTTTCTGAATTAGTTATAGTAGGGAGCGGTTGTATGAGAGTTGCGTTGTTCTGGGAGGCGTGAAAGTAGCGCAGTTTGCTCTTGTCTTCTCTGTGTTGTAAGAGTAAGCCTACCGAGAAACCCACTTTGTATCTGAATCTTTGTGTCAAGTGAATGCGACGCATAGTATCTACAGCGTCACTCAACTCGCCGGTTGCCCCGTCCAGAGATTCGCGTCGACAGGCGATCTTTCGGCAATCGCCTTCGCCGCATAGAGGGCAAAACTTAGGTACTACTCTACAATTTTCTACGTGTCTCTCGTGGTTGTACGGTCTTTTAAACATTTTGAAACACTTTTCGCATACGTACTGTGTCATGTTTTTTTTCACTCAGTTACCAACTACTTAGCCGTCTAACTATCTATCTATCTATCAATCTATCTGTCTATCTATCTATCTATTTATCTTTCTGTCTGCTGTCTGTGTATCCGTCTGTCTGTCTCATACAGCGTACGTCAAACGCTGTGTGTGTGTGTGTGTGTGTGCGCGCGTGAGCGTTGAGCGTCTCTCATTCCGAATCTATGCCGAGATATTTCAGAATGATCTCTGTTTTGTCATCCAACTCTTTGAGCGCTCTGGCGGACAGCGTCACTCCCTGCTGTGTGGGTTTTTTGTCAGGACCTTCGTACTTGCGCACGTGGACGAGGTTCTTACCGCTGTAGTAGCTCACAGCTGCGTACACTTCGCCCTGCTCATCCAGCACTGCGAACCAGGGGGTGTGATTAGGTTTTCCTTGCGCGGCCGCTGTGTCGCGTATGCGCACCACTGCGCGGATATCGGCGATGCGTGCTATTAGCTCGCGCAGCGCGTCGGCCGTGAAGTGCACTCGCTTGCTTCTGGTCAGAGACGCCTCTTTCACCTGGCCGTCTTTTGTGTAGCGCAGCCTCCTAGACAGTCTAGCCACGTCCTCCCAGATCTCCAGCGTCAAAGCTCCGTCTAAGCAGAACTCTAACCCGAGAAGACGGGAGAAGGTTTTCTCTGCTTCTTCTCGTCCATCTCGTTCTTTTTCTTGTATTTTTCTCTTCTTACTAGGCCTTGTTGTTCTGGAACTCACCTTAGAACGTTTCACACCCGCAGGATGAGTAACACCATCAGCGTGAGCTGAATCAGCAGCAGAACCGATAGCAGGAGCAGCGTCAGCGCTGGTGGTATCCGAGGCCTCGTTGTTGGAACAGCGCAGCCACACGCCGTCGGTGCTGAGTGTAGCGGTAGAAGATGAAGCGCCGCCGCCCTCGTAAGGTGGCGGTGAGGGCAGTCGCCACGGACCGGACGGGACGCTACTAGTGGAGGAAGTGAGGTCGAAAGGTCGAAGAGGGAAGCCGAAAAACGTACCGCCCACCCCTTTCCCTTCGGGTTGTTCGTACGCCTCGTCGTCAGCGTCGTTCTCTGTCTCACCCTGTTGCTGCTGCTCCTCCTCCTCCTCCTCCTCTTCTTCTCGGTTTAGGGGCTGAGTGTCCGAATAGCTGTCACTCTCAGCGCGAGCGGCGTCGAGGGCGTCGGTCGATGTAGTGGTGGAGGAGAGGGGCTGTGCAACGTGCGGCAGGTCATCAAAGTCATCAACAGTAGTGGGGAGGTAAAAACCCGGTTGCCAGTACTGCGCTGTGCCAGGAGCGTTGTCGTCAGTAGTAGTAGCGGTAGCAGCAGGTGCAGCAGAAGCAGCAGCAGCAGCAGCAGCAGCAGCAGCAGCAGCAGACGCAACAGTAGCAGGCGCAGCAGCCTCAGCAGGCGCAGCAGTAGCAGGCGCAGCGGTAGCAGGTGCAGCAGCAGCAGCAGCAGCCGCAGCAGGCGGGGCGGCAGTAGCAGCGGCAGCGCGCTTAGCAGCAACGTGTACCGTCGCGAGTGTAACAACGTCGCTAGCACGACGACTACTACCAGTAGTACTACTACTACTACTACTACTACTACTAGTACTACTACTGCTACTACTACTGCTACTACTACTACTACTGCCGCGAGCGCTCGCTACAGCGGGAGGGTGATAAGACCAAGCGGCTGCGGCGGTAGTCTCATTTTCAGTAGCAAGAGGAGGCACTGACGCTAAACGAGCGCTGTTCCGCGTAGTCTTCTTGTTCTTGGACGGCGCTAGGTGTTGTCTTTTGCTCATGGTGGTGACTGTAGAGAGCAGCAAAAGAATGAGTGAGTGAATGGAGGTTTCCAGACCCCTTATATACGCCTTCTCGCTTCTAGAGCTAAGCTACTTACTGACCCTGTTCAGCTGCCGCCGGCTGGCCGGCGGCCATTCACAAAGAGAAACAAAAGACATAAGGCATGACGTTTTCAGCTGGATCCCTTTCCCCCCTTTTGAGAGATCGACTGTCATGAGCTAAGCCGCTTACCACCCTGTTCAGCAATTCAACGCGCATTAGCTGTATAAAGGATTAACCGGTTGCTGCCGTCGACTGACCGGCGGCCATTCACAAAGACATAAGGTATGACGTTTTCAGCTGGATCCCTTTCCCCTCTTTTTTTTTGAGGGATCCACTGTCATGAGCTAAGCCACTTACCACCCTGTTCAGCCATTCAGCGCGCGTTAGCTGTATAAAGGATTAACGGTGATGAGCTTAGAGTGTGTATACAAAAAAAAACTACAGGAGGCGTGTGGCGTGAAGCAGGACCCCCCTAAGACGAACGTGTCTGTCTGTGAGTAGAGGCGTGTGCATGTGGTGAGCGACTTAAGTGTAAGACAAAAAAAAAATCACCACCTCCTGCCGTGGTGAGTAGACCGGGCCGGCCAGGCGGCGGCCGGCTAGTTCAATAGGGAGGGGTGACAGCTGACTAAGGCTGTGCATGAAAAAAATCCGATTTTCACCTGACCTCTGACGTTTGTTACAATGAATGTCAGAGGGAGGGAGACGTCCTCAGGTAGGGGGTAGGAGGTAAGGCTATGGATGAGGAAGAAACACCGTTTTCAGCTGGTCTCCACGGATAGCGATGACACACCCCTCGTCATCTAAGCTCTTAAGGAGCGGAGCGGTTGAAAAAGCGTCATGCGGACAGGTCGCTACACAGCTGGAGTGCTGTTGGAAATGGGATTAAACTCCCTCTGTATAAAAAGCTCTGATTTCTGTTGGAAAAAAACCATATCGCCTCTGACCACAGTAACGTCTACTACCACCACCGCCGCCACCACCGCCGCCGCCGCCGCCGCCACCGCCGCCGCCGCCGCCGCGCCGCCACCGCCAAGACGAGACGAGATGGCTCAAGCTATTCCACTTTCAAGCTCGCCTTCACCGCCTTGTCCACCTGAAAAAAAGTTAATGCAGCTTGACGACGTGAGACGCGCGAGGCAGACCGATGGGGAGAACAGAGAGGTAGGACAGCGGCGGTTAGCCTATAGCGACGCCTTGCTTCGTCAACTAGGTAAAGAGTTGAGCGGCTGTTGGAGAGAGTTGGGCAGTAGCTTAAAAGTTACCGCCGCCCGTATGGATGCTCTAGTAGAGCGCAGTGTCAAGACACCGGAGGAGCTGTGTACGGCGATGTTCCGAGTCTGGTGGGGTGAAACCCCGCATCGTCATAGATGGGGAGAGCTCGGTCGCGTCTTCACCTGCATTAGACGCGTGGAACTGTTGGCTCAGTGGATGTCCCTTCTCCACAGACAGGGGTTGGATTTCGAAAACCCCGACTCGCGCGCGATGCATAAGCACTTGGGCACCCTCGGCAGACGTCTAGGTAGCAGGTGGAAAGAGGTGGGGGACCATTTAAAATTGTCGCCTGAGAGGTTAGATAAGATCGCTGAAGAATGCGAATACGGAGGAAGTCCCGCTGAGTGGGCCTTCCGAGTGTTGAAAATGTGGCAAGATGAAGCTGACGGTGCCGGCGGTACACCTTTTGAACTCCTTCGAGTGTTGACTGAGGACATGGGAAAGTTTGACCTCGGCATCGCGATATTACTTGACTTTATCAAGCAAGAAACAACGAGAACGACGGACATGTGAATTGTTGTGTTTTATTTTCATACGTCTTCTTTATTAGTAAGTAAAAAAAAAAATATCATAACAATTAAGACGCGCGCCCTCTTAAAGTGTCACTTCCTCCAGTCGCAGCTGATCGCCTCATCGAAGCACGTGATAAACAAAAAAAAACGAAGAGACACGCTTCTTCCTCTCGAGAGGAAGAAGCGTGTCTCTCGATTGAAATCTTTTTCTTTTCTTTTTTTCTTAAAAGAGACAAACGCCCCTTAGAGTGCCCCCCCACCCCCCTAGAGTGCCCCCCTCCCCCCTCCCCCCCTCCCCCCCCCACCACTCGCCCCATGCATCCTAAAAGCGCCCCCCTCCCCATGCATCTTAAAGGGGCCCCCCTCCCCTTCCCTCCCCTCCCCTCCCCTCCCCCCCCCCCCCCTTTATACACTCTAAAGAACGCTTCTACCTAGTTCA